>ML677403.1:4067229-4099055 GCA_007922305.1 Dermatemys mawii
TGAGTGTGGGTTGGAGTGCACCCCTGTGAGTTGGGGTGTGTGCTCTGGGTGTGGGTTGGAGTGTATCCCTGTGAGTTGGGGTGTGTTCTCTGGGAGTGACAGTGGGTGTGAGTTTGTATCTGCGTGACTGTGAGTTGGGGTGTGTGCTCTGGGTGTGGGTTGGAGTGTATCCCTGTGAGATGGGGGGTGTGTTCTGGGAGTGACAGTGGGTGTGAGTTTGTATCTGTGTGACTGTGAGTTGGGTTGTGTGCTCAGGGTGTGAGTTGGAGTGTATATGACTGTGTGTTGTTGAGTCTGGTGTATTCTAGGTGTGATAGTGGGTGTAAGTTTGAATGCATCTATGTGACTGTGAGAAGGTGAGTCTGGTTGTGTGTTTTGGGGTGTGAGTTGGAGAGTATGTGACTGAGTTTGTCCATTGCTGGACAAACTCAGTCACATACTGTGACTGGTTGTGTCAGGTTGTGTATTCTGAATGTATTAGTGAGTCTGAGTTTGCATGTATCTGTGTGATTGTGAGTTGGGTTGTGTGTTTTGGGTGTGATAGTGCGTGTGAGTTTGAGTGTCTCTCTATGACTGAGCTGGTTGTGTGTTTTGGGTGTGAGTCTGGTTGTGTGTTTTGGGTGTGAGTTTGAAGTGTATGAGTGTGAGCTGCTATGTTTGTGAGCCTGATTTCTGGGTGTAAATTGGCATAATGGCACATAAGTGACTTGTGGGTGTCAGATGGGTTGTCTTTGTGAGTCTGTGTTTCGAGTGTGTCTGGGTGCTAGTGTGCTTGTGTAGCCTTGAAAGTATGAGAAGTGTGTTTGGGAGCCTGTGTGATTATGAATTATTGTGAGTCCGATTGTGGAGGGGCAGTTGGTGTGTGTGTGTGTGTGTGTAAGTTAGTGTGTGATGGGGGTGAGGGTGTAAGCACAGCCGCGGCAAGAGTTGCTGTTTGTGCAGCAGATGTGACCGTTCCTATAGGGCTGTTGGGGTGAATGTGACTATAGACTGGTGTCAGCCTGAGTGTGAACGTGTGTGTTGGTGTATGAAACACTTCCTGTCACCAGGGCCTTGGGCCCAACCCCCCTCGGCTCCATCCCACGCTGCCTGGTGCGGTGTGTCAGCCAGAAGGGCTCCCCACCCTTTGGTGCAACAGGCTCCTTGTATCTCCCCCCGGCCCCACCTACTATGTGAAGCTGAATGGTGCACCCTCCCACTATGCCCAGCACTGGGGCCCCGTTCTGAGTCCTCACCCTGCTCCCTGCGGCACAGCGCCCCCTGCCACCAGGCTATGGGGTTGGGACCATCATTGCCTCCCAGGGGAGCGCACCCCCTATGAAGCCGTCACCCTGTTCCCTGTGGCACAGCGCCCCCTAGTGCCGCCCTGGGGTAGCGGGGTCAGCACTGATTCAGAAGGGAGAGCGCCCCCTACTGAAGCACCCTCACCGCTCTCTTAGTTCAAAGTTCCCTGTCCAAGGCTGGACCTAGCCCAACCTTGCTGGGCGGGGAGGTCAGATCACGGCCTTATAAAAAGGGCTTTTCCTTTATAAAAGAATCTAGAAGTAGGAGCCCAGCCAGGATGGAAGCAGGAACAACACGCCAGGTGGCTGATGGCAGCTGGGGACGGAAGGAGTGGGCTGACTTTTCCAACCAGTTTGTTGGACAGGTGGCGGGTGCTTGCTGACAGATGTCCCTGCTGTTACCATGGGCTGTGTCAGCTGAGGCTGAGAGAAGCTGGCTGAATCAGGCTGAATCCCATCTCAGCCTGGCTCCATGAGTAATCTCTGTGTTGGGAAGGACGATGCTGTCACTGTTAGATCACCCGGGGCTGCGATCGCCAGCCTTAACTTGGTGTAAATCAGCCGAACTCCAGGGAGTTCAGTGCTGCACATACACCCAATCCCCACCCCAAAGGGCACCCCTTCCAAACAGACAAAGGGAGGGAAAACTGAGGCACAGAGAGGGGCGTGCCTTGCTCTAGGCTGCCTAGCAAGGCAGCAGGAGAGGTGAGATTAGAAGCCAGGGGTTCTCAGTCCCTGGACCATGCCCTAGCCACCAGCCCCCACTGCCTCTCACATGCCAGAGTCCAGAGAATGTTGTTTTTTATTCAGTGGTTAAACAGTCGCACATAGAGCCCGGCCAGGCCAGGCCCCAGTTGTGCTAGGTGCTGTCCAAATGTAGAAAATGTCAGGTCCGCTCCAAAGGGCTTCTGATTCAAGTAGACAAAACAGAAAAGAAAGGGGAAGTGTGGTCCAGTGGTTAGCATATTAGGCTGAGGCTTACGGCAGACTGGGTTCAATTTCTTTCTCTGTCACAGGCTTTGGCTGCAGCCTTTGCAAAGTTGCATCCTCCCTCCCCTTTTTCTACAGAGAAAGTGTCTGTGCGACTGTGCCTCAGTTTCCCCAACTGTGAAACTGACATAAAAGCCAAAAATACCCACGTAGGGTGAGGTATATGGTAACGGGGTGGGTGAGACAAATGAGATGGGCGGTGGGGCAGGGAAGATGGTTTTACAGGAATTATTGGATGGACCCCTTCCTTGGCCAATCAGGAGCAGTGGTTGCAACGTGCCTAGCTTGTCATCAGGTTCGACATGGCAGATGTGAGCTGTGAGGAGTTTCACGGACTTTGAGCCAGAGCTTTGGATCTGGGGGGCTACGTGGGGGCTATTGATTTTACGTGGGAAGTGCCCAGGCACTAGGGTGATGGAGGGCAGGATAGATCCCTAAGGTCACGAGGTTGCTTTTCCCACTCCCATGGGGTAGGAGAAAGAAGAGGGGATGTACTCATCGGAGAAGCAGAGATAAATAACTGCCCTGTGGGACAGTCCATTCGCCAACGAATCCAGAATTAAACATTTATTCCCCCCCTTGTTTTCTCCAGGCTCTGGAGTCCCTGATCGATCTGACCCCATCAGGGTGAGACATTCTCAAGTGGTGACTCAGAAACCTACCTGCCTTGCAGATGCTCTGATGGGGAACTCTCGGCTGGGTGACTGGGCAGGAAATGATCTGGCACTGAGATTTCTTTAACATCAGCTCCAAACCCATGACCACAAATGTGGTGACTTGATCATTCTGGGTAAGTGCCCTCACACGTAGCACAGAAGCTGACGGCTGGACAGGAAGTCTGGGCACTTTCCAATTAGAAAACAGGGCAGGTATTTTTAACAATGAGGGTGAATAGCCATTGGAACAGACTACCGAAGGAAGAGGCGGCTTTGCCATCTCCAGTGTCTTCGGATCCACACTGGATGCCTTTCTAGAAAATATGCGTTAGCCAAATACAGGTGTTGCACAGGCCCTGACAGAGATCAGGCTTCCCACATTGTGCTGGGCGCTGCACCGGCTCCACCCCAACCAAGATCAGGGCCCCTGTTGGGCCAGGTACTGCACAGACACATAGCAAGAGACAATTCCTGCCCTCACAGCTAAAACACTAAAACATTTTGGGGGATTTTTGGTCAAAAAATTGGAAATTTTCTGTGGGGTTTTGAAAATTTTTGGGAAAATGAGCTTTAAAAAAAATTGTGAAACATAGCACCAGTTTCCAAACATTTCTCCTGGCTATAGATCAGTGGCTTTCAACCTTTTTTCATTTGAGGACTCCTACAATTTCTAAAAGGAGATCCGAACCCCTTTGTAAATCTTACACGTAGTCTGTGGATCCGCAGAGGTCCAAGGACCACAGGCTGAAAACCATCACTACAGATCAATGGCTCTCAACCTTTCTGGGTTACTGTACCCCTTCCAGGAGTCTGATCTGTCATGTGTACCCCAAGTTTTACCCCACTTAAAAACCACTTGCTTACGAAATCAGACCAAAAAATACAAAAGTGTCCCAGCCGCACTAGTACTGACAAATTGCTGACTTTCACATTTTTTATCATATAATTATAAAATAAATCAATTGGAATATAAATACAGTACTTACATTTCAGTGTATAGCACATAGAATAGTATAAACAAGTCATTGTATGAAATTGTAGGTTGTACTGGCTTTGCTAGTGCTTTGATGTAGCTTGTTGTAAAACTAGGCAAATATCTAGATGAGTTGATGTACTCCCTGGAAAACCCCGGCATACCTCCAGGGGTACATGTTCCCTCTGGTTAAGATCCACTGCTATAGACAAACAGAGTCAGGGTTGTTAATGGGAATAGATGAATCAGTGAATATGGGCCTAGATAGATACTGTCTCTCTCTCTCTCCATACTCCACTCCTCACCCTAAGGATACAATCTGGATACAACCCTTTAGCCCAGGTAAAGGGTTAGATCCCAGCTGTATGGGTGTGAACGGCCAGGCACCCCTAGGGTTACATCTACACTACGTTGTAAACCCAGAGCTCAGACTCAGGTTTGAGCCCCAACCCCTATACTGTCCACTCACAACTCTGTCTGCAAACACTGCCTCACCTGCTGCAAAATGTGGAGAAGAGTGACCCCTAGTGGGCACTTGGGGCAAACAGGTGGCAGCACAGGGATTTCAATGGAGAAGGTAGGGAGGATGAGATACGGTTGGAAGAGCTGCTAGGAATTTAAACGGGTGGGGGCGGGTGGTTAGTGGATGGAGGCTGCTCTTGGCTTAATACAGAAGCTGACCCACAGGGCATCTCATTGTAGATACCAGCTTCCCGGCCTGCCCCCTCCCACGATCTTCCCATAAAAGAAAACCCACCACCTGTTGCTTCTACTGCTCAGGTCCCTGGCTGTCTCTGCTTCTCCTCACCCCTTTCGGCTGTGCTTGACGGGAACTGATTTCCCTTACGAGGGGGAAACACGTTGCAGAGAACGGCCACCCACCCCTCTTTGATCTCCCTGACAGGAACAGGGAGGCACTTCTATTCAGTCTGCAGGTAACTTCCTAGCTGATCTCTGACATATCACTCCATTGCTCTGTGACTCGGTTTCCCCACCTGTGAAACAGGGATCACATTGACCTGCCTGGCACATGGTGCATGTGTGTGAAAGAGACAGCAAGAGCATAAGGCCCAGTAGAGAAGATAAGGTGTCTACTACTGCCCCAAGCAGAGGAGGGTTTCCTTTAGCTCAGGGGACCAAAGGCTTTGGGAGCAGAGCAGAGTGACTGAGGGTCTAGCCCTGGCTCCCCAAGCTATGTGCGCTCAGGAACTAACTGCGACTTTTTTCCCCCAGTAGGTGCTGTTAAAAGGGGCCTGTCTCCTCTGCCAGCACTTATCCTGCTCCCCAGAGCAGCTCTCTCTGATGCCCCTGGAGGGGAGGGGCACTCGTCCTTTGCAGCTCCTCCCTGGGGTGAGGGAGGGGGAAGCTCCCGGGCCTGCTCCACCCCAGCCCCCACATGGGCTCCCTCGCTCTGTGGTTTGGTGTTGTCAGTTGCAAAAGAGGAAGCTGTCGCTCTCAGCCATCGGTTTCCCAGCCACGAGGAGGAGGAGGAGGCGGAGGCAGCAGAAGCAGCCAGCCGCCAGCCAGGGAGGACGCTCAGTCGGGGAGATGGAGCTGTGGAAGCAATGCGCCAACTGGCTGATCCAGTGCCGGGTGCTGCCCCCCAACCACCGGGTGACCTGGCCCGGCGCCCAGGTGTGCGAACTGGCTCAGGCCCTGCGGGACGGCGTCCTGCTCTGCCAGCTTCTCAACAACCTGACGCCCCACGCCGTCAACCTGCGGGAGATCAACCTGCGGCCCCAGATGTCTCAGGTAGGCGAGCGGGGAGAGCTGGGGGGAGGAAACGGGGACGGGCATCCTCCAGCCTCCCGGCAGCTAAGGGGTTAATCCGGGAGCTGAGCCGGAGACTTATGGGATCCAGCTGGCAGTGAAGTGGTTAATGTCCACGGGGAGAGGGAGTTTATGGCATCAAGCAGGTAACCAAGGGGTAACCGTCAAAGGGGGAGGCAAGGCTTATGGGGGCTCACTGGCAGCTAAGGGGTTAATAGCCATCAAAAAAGAGGCGGGGGTTTGAGACCCGGTTGGGTTAACATCCAAGAGGTGGGAGAGTTCATGGAGTCCAGCTGTTAGCTAAACGGTTAATTCTGTGTGTGAGAGAGAGGTGTGGGGGGGAAGGGTTATGGGACCCAGTTGTGAAGCAAGGGGTTAATAGTAGCGTGTGTGGGTGGGGAGTTGCTGGGACAGCTGGCAGCCAAATGGTTAACAACAGGGTGATGGGTGGTTATGGGCCCCTGTTGACAGCTCAGGGGTTAATGCGGAACCGGGAAGTCTTATGTGCATCCTCACCTGGCAGCTAAGGGGTTAACAGGAAGGTGGGTGGTGGGGGAGGAGAGGATCCAGTGGGGGGGAGCAGACAACAGCAATGAACCCTTCAGCAGCTAAGGGGTTAAGAGCAGGGCTGGCTGGTGGCGGGACTGAGTTGGGCCTTGGGGATGGGGTGCAGGCAGGCGGGTGAATGAGGGTGAGGGCTTAGGGTTGGAGAGACCAGGGCAGCCCCTGGCTCAACAGTCACAGGAGGGGACCGAGGGAGGGATGCCCAGCCTGGAGCTGTGCCTGCAGTTGAGGGTGCCAGGCTGAGTGGGCCCTGAACTGGGACAATGGGCAGGCCCTTAGTTTTGGGGCTTGGTGTGAGACTCAAAGTGGGCAGAACTGGAGCCTTTCATAACATGCCAATGGTAGCAAGGGAAAGAACCCAGGAGTCCGGACTCCCAGACCCTCTCCTCCCACCCCTAGACTAACCCCTAGACCCTGCTCCCCTCCTAGAGCTGGAGACGGGACCCAGGAGTCCTAACACTCAGACTTGTGCTTTAATAAGACCATTTCTCAAAGTAACTGTGAGCTTTAGAGCTGCATTAACCACCACCTGGGTGAGTCCGTGCAGCGTGCATGGAGGTGGAGGGGAATTTACGACAGGACTGGGGAGCCCCGACTCTTCCCAGCTCCGAGAGCGGGTTAGAGCAGGGGAGAATGAGAGTCAGCACTCCTGGGTTCCAGCCATGGCTCTGGGAAGGGAGTGGGGTCTTGTAATTAGATCAGGGGAAGCTGGAAGTCAAGATTCCTGGGTTCCTTTCCCAGCTCTCTCATGGTCCTGCTATTAGAGAGACAAAGTGAGTGAGGTAATATGGGACCAACTTTGACAACAACACTGCAGACAACAATTGCCCTGCGCTCCTAGTGTGGATGCTAAGGCCTGGTTTATACTGGAATAGCTGTACCAGCAAACCCTCCTAGTATAGACACAGCTTGTGGCAACAGAGAGCTTCTAGCAGTGTCGCTTATACCGTACAACAACGTAAGTGATATCGGAACTTCTAGGCCGCTATCGCTGCAGTTACAGGAGGACTTTTTTCGGTCTGGGGATGTCACGTCCCTAAGCAACATTTTTACACTGGCAACATCTTTAACGTAGACGGGTCCGAAGAGGGCTTTTGCTGGTATAGCGGATGTTGGTCCCCTGGCCCTCTTCTCCTGGTATAGTCCCATCCCTACAAACTAGAGCTTAGCTAAGGTGGTAAAAACCCACCCCAGGCCCAAGTGTGTGAGATCCAGAAAGCGTGGCCAGGAGGTGAATGAAGCCTCCATGAAATGTGATCTAGGCTCAAGGGAGGGGCAGAAAGGATGGGAAATTCGGAATCGGGTGTATTGAGATGAGGCAAAAGTCGGGCTTGGTTTCCACCCCTGACACGTGCTCTGGGGTGGCGGGCACTGCTCGGTGCTGGCGATGACCTGGGTTGAAGCTGGCAGGGCAGAATGGGCCAGCATTCTGCTCACTGGTAAGACGGTGACTTCTCTGGAAACGAGTCCTCGCGTGTCTCAGTCATTCCCATGTGATTGTGCGGGGAGACGGAAGAAGCAGATCGCTCTCAGGCTCTTACTCCTCGTAGACTCGTGGAAACAGGGAGGCTAGGGCAGGCTCTGACTTACCCCAGTGTAAATCCGGCGTGTCGAGGCTGTTACTCCAGATTTACACCAGATCAAAAGGAAATGTGGGGGGTTGTCTTAGGGGAGCCATGTCTTTGTTAATTGAGCTCTTCCTCTGGGCGCCCCATCTAGGGTGACAATCATCGTGGAATCCTGCTTGGCAAGAAAGGCCTTGCGTCTTGGGGATAGGGGAGTCATGGGAACAGGGGAGTCTCCCTTTAAAGGGTCGGTGAGTCCGCTAGTGGAGCTCACTGGGTTCTGTGTTTGAGAAGCTGCCAGAGACCAGTCAGAGCAGGAGCGTGTGCGTGGCCAACCCTGGCGTGACGGTGTGTTGCAGACAGGGCAGGCTCGAACTTTTTGCCGCCCCAAGCCAAAGAAAAGGGCGGCCGGAGGAGCGCCAGCTTAAGATTGTCCAGAATGCCGCCTCTTACAGAGTGCCACCCTATGCTTCCTATGCTGGTGCCTGGAGCCGGCCCTTGTTGAAGAGTCCCAGCATTTACTCACAGGGTTTTACATGATGTCGGGACTCATGACTCTTGGGTTCTATTCCCAGCTCTGGGAGGAAGTCTGGGGCAGTGATCAGACAAGTGGGACTGGTAGTCAGGACTCTTGGGCCCTGTGGGGGAAGAAGGCCTAGGGGTTAGAGCAGGCTGGCTGGGAGTTCTCCTGCATTCTCTCTTTCCTAGCTCAGGGAGGGAAGTGCGGGTGGGCAGGGTGGCTGGGACTTCTATGTTCCATTTTGGACTCTGCCACTGCTTCCGTCTGCGAAGCTGCTTCCCCTCCTGGCCCTCTGTTTCCCCATTTGCACAGATGGAAGATGGCGACGCGGAACTGCTTTGGATAGGGGGCTGTGGGGCTGCCCCATCATCAGCTTTTGGGGCTGACCCCCAACCGGGGTTGGCAAAAGCCACCCGTTCCCTGGCTCTAGTGGGCAGGATACCAGCTTGGGAGTCAGGACGCCTGGGTTCCACCGACATGCTTGGGTGATCGGTCTCTCTCTGTGCCTCAGTTTCCTCCCTCTGGGGATGAGGATACCACTCTTTGAGATTTGTGGATAGGGAGTGCAGGATAGGAGCAGGAATCTTCCCCTGGGTCAAACCGGCAGGGACATTGGCGGTTTTATGCCTTCCTGGCGGATCACCTGGGCATGTCTCACCTGCTCTGCCATCACAGGGGCCTCAGTTTCTCCAGGTCTCTGCGTGTGGTACAAAACAATTTAGTCTCTTGACGGCTGAAACGCTTTGGTCTAACTAGAGTCCTTGGGCTAAGGATAGGGGTGTCTGGATGGGATACAGTGGCCTGAACTCCACAGGAGAGCAGATTAGTGATCTCCTGGTCCCGTCTAGCCTCAAACTCTATGAGACTGTGATCATGGGAGTGCTGGTCCATACGCGTTTCGCAGACCGTATATTCCCTGCCTAGCGCCCAATAGGATTTGGGTCCTGAATAATAACCATCCCTAGCTCTCCCTTTTCATCAGTAGATCTAACAGGCTGTTAAGCACCAGTATCCCTATTTTACAGGTGGGGAAACTGAGTCACAGAGCTGCCCATGGTCATCCAGCTGCAGCTCTGAGACTAGAACGCAGGTCTGTTGAGTCCCAGTCTTGTGCTCTGCCCACTAGGCTCTGCTGCCTCTAGGAACTGGCCCCGACAAGATGTAAATTTGGCCCAGTGTTCAAAAACAATATCCCCATTGATTGGGGAACAGGCTATAAACAGCTCCTGCCGTGTTTAGATAGGCAAATGCTGGGCGAGGTTGTCATGTTACAGGACTGTTCCTAGGGTGACCACAAACTGAACAGTGGAGCCAGGGTGCCCCGGGCAGGCTCTCCCAAGGAGAGGAGCTTTAAAAAAGCTGGCAAGCAAATTATTTTGGTTGACACACAGGTTATTAAAGTGGATACCCCAGAGCTCAATGCAACAGCGGCTTGAATTGAAGAGCCCGGCTTACCTAGCTGTCTCTCAAATTCCTCCTCCCCCTGCAGTTTTAATGCTCCCTCACTTCCCATCCTTGGCTGTTGTGCACGGTGGCTCTGCCACTGTTAAACAGCTGCTGCAGCCCACTCCAGAGGTGGCTGCATTTCAGTGGTGGGTGGGTGAGCCCGGTGCTCTGGGGCTGTAACAAGCTCGGGTTCTCTGGGGATAAGAGGTGAGAGGAGGTCTGTAAGGTGCACTTAGTGCTGGGTTATCCTGTGATTTCTGTAAGCTAAGCATGGTTAGGCCTTGTTGGCCCTTGGATGGGAAACCCAGAGTCCTGCGGCCACCTGACTTCAGGACTGATCTCAATGTACCATCCCCGGGATGCGATACTTTTGGAGACCATCCAGAGCGTCCCTGTGGGTCGGAGTAACCTAGGACTGAGCTGTGATGGCTATAAAGAGGATTCTCTGTGGAGGCTGCTGGACACAGATCAACCTCGTGGTTCTCTCTTGGCCCCTGGCGTCACTTAGTCCTGGACTCAGAGCCATGGACCGCCCTGCTGGCTATGCTGTGTGCTCTCGCCTCTTCTGAGGCTCTCACCACTTCTGTATTTCAGAGGCACCTGTTCCTGGGGGATTTTGGTCACTAAAGAGCCTCAGGCAAGTTGCTCAAGGGTGTGAACCCTGGTGCTCCACCCGATTTCTAATCTCAGTTATTCCCTCTTTAAGTTACCCCCCTTGCTGTTTTAATTCTCCATCACTTTCAGTCCGAGGCAGTGCTGCGCGTTTCAGCTGTGCAGCTGTTAAGCAGCTGTTGCATCCCACCCCAGAGGTGGCTGCATTTCAGGATTGTGTGAGCAATCCCTTGGCAGTGTTGCTACGTGCCATTGATCAGCTGCCATATCCCACCTCAGAGGCAGCTGCATTTCAGTGCTGGGTGAGCAATCAATGTGTACCATAGCTATTCAGCTATTAAGCAGCTGCTGCATCCCACACCAGAAGTGGCTGCATTTCAACACTGGCTGAATGAACCCTTGCACAGTGTTGCTGTGTCCCGTTGGACAGTTGCTATGCCCTACACCAGAGGCAGCTGAATTTCAGTGCAGGGTGAGCGATGCCTGCTCAGCATCACCACGTGCCGTTGATCAGCGGCCACGTCCTACCCTAGAGGTGGCTGCATTTTAGTGGTGGGAAAGCGATCCTTAGCTAGGTTGTAAAGTGCGCTGAGGTCTCCTGGGATGGATGATGCGCTGTGTAAATTAGAAGTGGACCTGAACCTCAGTGCAGTCCATGAACCGATATTCAGAGGGCGTTTGGATCCAACCCTGGGTGTGCTAGCTGCTCTATTGGTGAGCAAGTGCAGGCTTGGTTAAGAGTCTCTGGCCCCTTGGTTGCAGGGGAAGATGAGTGAGCAGGGTGGCCAATCAGAGCTTCCCCAGGAGACATGAAACATACCCACCTCCCTGCACGTGTGCATGACTCGGGCAGATGCCGAGAGAGCAAACTTGCTGGTTTCGCTGAAACCCTTCGTTCTGCTGGCTTTGCACTCCAGTTCCTTCCTCACTTCCGCTTGCGGGAGAGGCTCGCTCTCGTGGCTCCTCCCCAGAGCTGCTTTCCACGCGCCTCCCAACTCGCCTGGGTGCAATTTTCAAAAGCGCCTCCACGACTTAGGGGCCGAAAGTCCCATTTTCAGAAGTAAATGGGGGCCCCGGGAGCCTACGTGTTGTTGAAAGTCAATGGGACTTTGGCACCTAAACAGAGCTGGGTGAAAAATATCAGCTGGGGCCTGTGCAGCACCTGGCACAATGGAGGCCCTGATCTCAGTCGGGGTCTTGGCAGCGCCTGACACAATGGGGGTCCTGATCTTAGTCGGGGTCTGTGCAGCTCCCGGCACAATGGGGGCCTTGATTTCAATCAGGGTGGGGGACCCCCGTCTACGCTGGGGCTTCTGGCTGCTACCATAATACACATAATATCCAGAATTGTAATAATTACTGGTGGTCACATTGTGAAAGGAGATTAAACCTCAGGATTTGAGACGATCTCCGAGACCAGGAGGAGACCTAATGTGGGGGGCAGATTATTCCCCATTTGCTACTGCAGGATAAAGCTGGTCTGTGCAGGAGACAGAGCCTCCTTGTCCCAGCTGGTGGAACTACCTGCCACAGGAACTAGGGACCATTCCCAAATCTCCCCCCTTCCTCTGAACCATCTGGCACTGACCATGGTTAGAGAAAAGATCCTGGTCCGATCCTATCCAGCAGTTCCTATGTTCCTAGTAATCTAATCTGGAATCTCGTCTCCTGCTGCATTGAAGCAGAGCAATGGCATCGCTAGCCTGGTATGCTACTCACTGCTGTATTATTAGGAGTATTATGGTATTGTCTAGGAACCCCACTCCTGGATCGAGACCCCCCCCCCATGGTGCTAGGCGCTGTACAAGTACAGAATGAAATGACGGTCCCTGCCCCAACCAGATCTGACCAATGGCCCGTCTGCTCCGGCAGCCCGTCTCGTGGTGCGGTGGGTCACAGCACGGGGATCCGTGCGCTGTGACACGGGGTCCAGGGAATGCACCAAAATAGTTGAAGTCCTTCCTGGAGGGATGCGCCTGACGAGCAGTGCAGGGGAGCCGCCCCACGGCCACTGGGCCCTTCCCCAGTGGAGTCCCACAGAAATCCATTCTCCAGCTGGTCTTAGTCGACGTGGTGAGCCCGGTCAGACAACATGGACTTAAGTACCAGCAATACGCAGATGTTGCCTGTCCATCACCATGCACATGGGGCCCAGGGATGGGACGAGGTCAGCACCTGGCTGAAGAACAGCCTAAGAGCAGCCGACCCTGAGCTATACAGCGGTGATGCTGGAGGATGGAGGGAAGCCTGCTGAGGCATGGGCTAGGGGACTCCATCCCATCCCGCTGGACAAAGACCCGGCCTTGGTGACTCAGGCCTTTGTCACTGAATCAGAGCCATGTGATGGACCTGGCATGAAGCCTTCGGTGTGTGGGAAACTCCAGCTCGTAGCGTCCGCTGCAGCAACGCAGGCTCCCGCAAGCACCTCGCCCCATCCGCCGCTCCCAGCACCAGCTCCCATCAAATGGAGAGTCAAGTTCAAGGGCTCGGTCTCTCTCTTCAAGCTTCTCGCTGGCCTGGGCCTAGCCTAAAGCTCTGGAATGGGGCCTGTGGGCAACATTTCTGCTGCCCAGGCCACAAGGAACCGTCCACGGTCAGGGTAAAGCTGGTCTGTGCAGGAGACAGAGCCTCCTTGTCCCAGCCGGTGGAACTACCTGCCACAAGAACTAGGGACCATTCTCAAACCTCCCCACCTCCTCTTCCAAGCACCAGCCACACTTCTCAGATCGGCCTTCTCCAGTACAAACGCAGTGTGGTGCAAGCATGTAAAGAGACCCCAGAGAGGGCTTCCCTGCAGAGATAGCCTGACGGATTGGTGCCTGGCTCAGCCTAGCCTGGGTGGGAACAGCCCAGCCTGACCCCAGTCACTGGTCCACTCCTCGTTGCTGCTGTGCTTGGCCACGTGCTGCTTGAACGGCTGCAGGCACACGCCCGGGGATCTCTGCGCTGCGCTGAGCTCTGATCCTTGGGGGAGAACTTATCTGCCCTTGCGGGCGCATCAGGGAAAGGGTGGGAAGGTGTTGGAGGACTAGAGTGGTTTTAACCTGCATCCACACTGCAAAAGTGCAAGTGGCACCAGGCTCTCACCCGCCGGGCCAGCTGGGCGGGGTTTGTGTGAGGCTGGAACTGGGAGAGGGATGGGGGGCCACACTGCAGAGGCTAACTCTGCTGTGAGGACCTGCCCTTCACCCGGGACCTCGCCGTGCGCTTTGATTCCCTTTGGGGAGCGTGCAGGGGTGGGGAGACCTCAGAGCTCTGGGGTTTCTGAAAGGGCAGCTACTGTCATAGCAGGTGGTTTCCAGCTAGCACAGGGCCCCCGAGCCACAGAGGAGCCTGTCTCCAGAGCAGCCGCAGAGCGAGGAGCTGGGGCTCTGCGGCCCAGACTCAACCAGGCTCGCGAGGAGAGCGTGACTCTGCACCGAGCTCCTGAATTACTAAGAGCAAGGGAGCCAGCATTGTGGCGCTGGTGGGGCTTACCCCAGGGTTAAACTTGGGCCCTGCTGCAACTCTGTTAGCATCCAGCATCAGGGCTGCTCAGAGCCCACTGGCCGTCCCAGTGGGGCAGCTGGATGCCCCGAGGGCTTGATTCTTGGTGAAGCTAAGGGCTCTTTAGGGCGCTTTGGGAGCATACACACCCCCTTCCCTGCCGAGCGTCCTCTCAGGGGTGGGGCCTTCCCACCTGGTGGATCTGGTGGAAGGGGTAGGCTCTGCTCCCATGAGGGGTAGCAGTGGCATGGCTAGAGTGTGCCCTGCTGCAGCTGTTCTTTGCTTCCCAGGGCCCATTGATTTAGAGCAGCCCCGAGGCTGCTCTAACTTGGCCCAGAAGCCGAGCAGGGCCCAGAATATGGGGAGCACAAAGGTGGTTTAAAGGCTCTCCTGTCCCACCATTCCTGCCCAAGGCAGGGGAATGCAGTAAATGAAAATCAAGCGCGAGGGGTGGGGTCTAAGCTGGTGTAACTGACAGCAATGATGTAACGAACAGCAACGAGCAGCCGGCCCAGACTCCTTCTAGATTCACTTGCTGTTAAGCGTGCGCTCCAGGCAGCGTGGCCCAGACTGGGTAGGTCTGATATGGGACATCCCCAGCCCAGGCTGTGCAGATGCAATCAGAGGAAAACGCCAGCCCTGTTGTGCTCATTGGTTGATCTCTGCGCTAGCCAATTTCCCCAGCTGGGGGTCGGGGGAGGAGGAAGCCGTGCTGATGGCTCTGCAGAGCTTCCTGTTTCCGGCCCAGCCCTCCCCAGTCACAAAGAGATGTGGCTGGCGGAAGGGAGCATGGCCCCTCGGTGGATTTTTGCACCACCCAACTAGGCAGCGCCAGTCCCAGTGCAGCCTCGCTCTGCCAGCACCCAGGCGACGTCGCTAGCCCCGGCATGGCTTTGCCCGTCCCCACGTAGCGGTGCCGGCCTGGTTGTGACAATACCACGTCCCACACGTCGCCAGCCCCACATCTTCCAAAAAAATACAGTGCAGCCCCATCGAAAAAAATCATGAGATCGGCTTTAAAATCGCAAGATTTTAAATAATATGACGTGGGGGGCGGGGTTCTGTGTTTATGCCCTTTAGGTTTCACAGTTTCGAACTTCAGATTGTGACGTCTGTGGGGGCAGGGACTGTGTTTTTGTTCTGTGTATGTACAGCACCGAGCACAATGGGGTCCCGGGTGATAGCCACATAAGGCACTTAGCTGGTTCCCCTCACTGTCAGATCTGAACACCTCTCAGTCTTTAATGTATTTATCTCAACATCCCAGGAGACAGGGCAGTGCTATTATCCTTATGATACAGATGGGGGAAACTGAGGCACAGAGAGAGTGAGCGATGTGCCCACGGTCATCCAGGGAGTCTGGAGCGGTGCTAGAAATTGACCCTGGGTCTCCCAAATCGTACGTTAACGCCTTTACCCCTGGATGATCCTTCCTGTCGGGGATACACTGCTGGTGTTTACTGAATTAAGGTTTGCTCTTTCTTCCCTTGAACTCTCCCATCGATGTGAACTTCCCCAGGCTACAGTCCCTCTTGGCTCCTCTGTCCATTAGTGCCCTGTTGTGTTCGGTGGCCTCAAACCACAGATGAGTTTTGATCCGTTGGGCTCGATTCTTGCTTATGCTAAGATCACTTCTGATTCCTCTGGCCCCTGAGAATCCTCTAAATGCAGGGAGCCTCCAGCCCCTGGTGGAGGGAGTGGATTGACCTGTATGCTGCACTGTGGCTAGTCTTACTCTCCAGGGCCCACAGGGGTCCGAGTGGGAGCATGGCTGGGGTCCACTGAACTGTTTGTATTCCCTCTCCCTCCCACCCCCGCCCCCGCCCCCCCAAGCCCAGAGGAGTGGATGAGGGGTGGGGCTGGCGTGCGCTGTTCTGTGGCTATTCCCTGTTCCCCTTGGGCCCATGGGGGCAAAGCACGAGTTAGAGCAGCCCAGAGGTTGCTCTCACTGGTGCCAGGAACTGGCAAGGCCCCAGTATCCAGGGAATGCCAGGGGGTGCATAAAGCCGCTTAATCACTCCCACCCTGGGCATTCCCCAAGCAGCAGAGCTGGTTTCCATTGCCCCAGGTTTGGCAGGGGCATCTCGGCGCTCCATTGAGTTGGGCCCGGTTACACTGAGTCCAGGTCTGGATTCTTTGGCCTGTTCTGGCCCCAGGTGCTCCCCCAGAGCTGGACGCATTCTGATCTGGGGTTCTGGGACTGATGTGCCCCCTGCCCCCACAGTCTCTCTTTCTCTTTCGAACTCAGGGTTTTTGAAATTGAGCAAGGAGACGAAAGCGAAACCAGGGAGTCGGGGGCATATTTGTGGCTGGTGAGCTCAGCCTGCGGCAGGTGCTGTGGGCTTAGCTGGCCCCGTGCCTCCGGCTGAACCAGCTCATTGACGGGGGCGTGTGAAGCTTCCAGTTACTGTAAAATAGGGGGAGAGGGAGGGGGTAAGGAGGAAGTTTCAAGGAGATAAGGGGGAGGAGAAGGGGTGAGGGAAAGGAAGCAGGGGGAGGGGAGAGTATACTGGGGGGGTGGTGCAGAGGAGAGGAAGAGGAAGGAGTGGGGGAGGGAATCCAGGGGTGGAGGAGAGAACACAAGTGATTTTAAAGAGCAGACATGGCTCAGCCCCTGTGGACCCTCCCTTCCCCGGCCCTGTCGCTGGGGTGGGGGTGGGGTTGCAGCCGGGCGTCCCTGTGAGAGACGGGGTGGAGCTAGGCCTTGCTTCTTGGCCCAAACTGGAGACCCACCCCCAAATGTGAGTGCCCACCCCAAATCTTGAAATCTTGAAAAACGTCACCAACCAATAATCCAGGGTCTCCACCCCTCCTCCTGTGCAGGTCAATGAAAATATTTCAGTTTCCATCATTTTGAAAGGTTTCATTTTGATTTCATCCCTTATTTGACTGAAAAGCAATTTTTTCAACTCTAATTCACTTACATTTTCGAAGTGGAATCCAGAATTTTCCCTGAGAAATTTTTCACGCCGACACGAAACCTTTTGACACTTCAGAACTTTCTTCAACATTTTTTTTAAAGTCGAAAACCTGTTTTGCTGTTTTTTCTTAGCAGAGATCTGGTCAAAACCGACCCTTTCCCGTCAAAAGTTTCCGTTTTGACTAAGATGTACAGTATTTTGTCAGCCAAAAAATGTTCTCCTGAAAAGTTCCTGACTGGCTCTTGTCGTAAGGGATGTTAATATGATGGCCAACATTTTGACTGACGCGCTGGGATAGACCTGGGAACCTCCAGAGCGTAAAAAATAAGCTGCTGTAGCTTGAGCTAGGTCATGCGGTAATAGACTCACATCCTCGGTGGATCAGGGACAGACTAAGGTGTGTAATAATACACTGACAAGGCTTATGCTACGATTTTGGAAACTAAGCATGACCAGATCTGGTTGGTTCTTGGGATGAGAGACTAGTGGGGGCACATTTAAGTATTTCCTCCCTGTAGCCTAAGGTGACCAGACAGCACATGTGAAAAATTGGGACAGGGCTGGGGAGTAATAGGAACCTATATAAGGAAAAGACCGAAAAATTGGGACTGTGTCTATAAAATCGAGTGTCTGGTCACCCTACTGTAGCCTCTTCAGCACCAACACACAACCAGGGCTTCTCAGTGCGTATCCCTTTCTTCATGTGAACAAACACCGAACCATAAACTTCCACCTATGCTCTCTCTCTTGAGCTTGACTTTCTTTTTATAAAACCTCCTTCGTTCCTAATCCTTAATTATCTCTGGGATGCAAAGGCCTTTTCATACTCCCAGATTGGAATGAATAGGCCCCATCTGGTCTGGCAGCAAGAGTGAGTCAGCAGAAATAGCTCTACATTTCTCAGCACGAGCTGGGAGGGTGATTGCAAAGGTGATGAAATAGTTCCACCTCTCCATGCAGGGGCATGGCATTGGGGTGAGTCGGCAAACGTAGCTATGCTTCTTGGCATGGGGGTGACTTGGCAGAGATCTCTCAGCATGGTCCTGACATTGGGGTGTGTCAGCAGAAGTAGCCCTGCATCTCTGCGAAGGGTCTTGGTACTTGACAGCAGGACATTCAAATCTTTCAATTCTCCTTTGAGCTGGTAATAAAAGGACTCACCTGTTCTGGCTGCCAGGGTGAATCAGGAAAAATAGCTCTACCTCTGCACACAGGGATCCAAACATTGATGCCCCTGGGCTGTCCAGCTTTCCTTGTGCGCGCTGAAACACAGTGCTTGGGGTTTTTTTCCCTTTAACAATGCCACACACACACAATTTGTTATGCAAACCTTAATCCTGGACCATTTGCTTAGAACGGCAGAAAAACTGTTTTATGAATCTGTACTGCCGGGATCATTTCTGGAGGCTTTTGTGTCTTCGGGATAAAGGCCACTCAAGGAGCAGCCGTAGCAGTGGAGCTGAGGTGATGAACCATTGCAGCTGGATCGCTGCAAAAACAATCCACCAGTAGATCTTCTCCCCTGATCTGCTGACTCTGACAGCTTCCTGCCTGGGCAGCAGGGAGGATGGATGGAGGGGGGATGGATGGACACCCTATCAGAATTCCCGGCCTGGGCTCATGGCAGCCGTGTTGAGGCTTTAAAAAGCCTGTAGCATCATGGCTGATATGTAAGCTCTGTCCAAGTATGTGTCATAGGTCCCATTCTGCAACAGCCAGCGTGTGACCCTCTGCCTCAGTGGGGATGAACAGCACAAACAATGGCTGGAACAGTGGTTGGCTGTGGTGGTCTGGAACCTTTATATCTAGGTCTCCAATTCACTGGCAGAGGACTAGGGGATGAAATTCATCACCATAGATTTTCAGATGAGGAGGGACCATGAGATCATCTAGCCTGCTCTCCTACATAACACCGGGCCATCCACTGGTGTCCCATGTAGAGCTCCTAGTCAAACTGGAGCCAGATTTTCTAAGCTCCCCCTTAGGCACTGGAAGAGGTGGCCAGGTTTTCAGCAGAGCCCAGCTCAAATCTCCGCTGAATCTCGATGGACGAGCTCCCAGGCCATGTGTTGTGCCTTCTGCTCTTTACACAAAACAGACTCTGAAGGAACCGTATGGGCAGTACTAAATAACCTATTGTGTTCACTGCATATACACAAACACTCACGGCCCAGCTCCGGCCACGCCGCTTGCTCCGGCTGGTTTCTGATGGCTTCTAAAACATGGAATGTGATGTGTACCCTCAGAGGACTCCCTCGGTATTTAAAGTGATCTCACCTTATTCCTGTGCACCACGGGAAAGTGGGCTTCTTCTGGCAACCTTGTGAAGGGGACAGCAATGCAAGGAGACCCGGAAGGTTAGGGATGACCCCCAAGTTTATAAAATGGGAAAGCAGATTCATGAAGCTATTCTGGGTATTACAGTAACACCTAGAGATGCTAACCAAATCAGAGCTTCACTGTGGGGGTGTTGTACATACATGAGGCAGCACCTGCCCCAAAGGGTTTATAGTCTAACAGTGGGAGGGGAAACTGAGGCACGGCGAGGCAAAGCGATTTGTCCAGCATCGCTTAGGAAGCTAGTGGAAGAGCTGGGAATGGAACACATGTTCACCAAGTCCTAGCTTGGTGCCCTAGCCACAAGCTCAGACTGCCACTTGCGGTAAGGCGGAGCCAGCTTGCTGACGGAGCCAAGGTGGGAGAGAAAGTTGGCAGGAAGGGGACAATTGGGGTTAAAGAGTGAAATGACCTAACCGCTGTGGGAGAGGGCATGGCCTGGAGAGGGAGACAAGAGACAGGATGCCTAGGGGCAGCGCTGGTGTGATGCATGTTGTTTAGGGGTGGTGCAGATGATCCAGGAGGTTGCTCAAGGTGGAGGGTCTCCTGAGGGATCTGAGGTTGGCAAATGGAAGAGGATATGTCCCTTTGCCACTGTCCATTTTGCAAGTGTTAGTGCCCTGTTCTGCATGGTAGTAGCCACATGGGAAGGTTCAGGATAGAACTGCGTAGGAATTTTCAGTTAAACTTTTTTGTTTGTCAGAAAATGCCAATCAGTCGTTACTTTCCATGGGAAAGGGTCAATACTGACAAATTTCTCCTCTGGAAAAAATATTGGCAGGAAGGGGGAGGTTTTACAATTCTCAAAACGCTTCGAAAAGGAAAATTCCATTTTTTTTCCAGCTCAAAATGACTTTTGGTTTCAGAATTTAAGATGATTAGAGTTTAAAAAAATGAAATGGGAATGAAACATTTTGAAATCATCACAAGGAACTGTTTCGATTGCCCCAAATGGAATTTTGGGTTTGGATTTTTCAGGAACGTTTGGATGAAACTTTTTTGTCAAAATGCCAATCCCTCAAAAGTTTTTGCGGGAAATGGTCGACTTCGATAAGATCCTTGGCAGGACAAAATGTTGGAAAAATGTTGTTGACATTCTTCAGATGCTTCATTTTCACATTTTCTAGATGGTTCTGGTTTCCTGGCTCAAAACGCCTTTTTGTTTTGAAATTTACAAGATGATGGAAGTTGAAATGAAACATTTTAATCATCCTGAAGAGCGAAAAAAGTTGGATATTCCTTCCTTAACATTTCCAAGATTTTTGACTTTTCACCCAATTTGGGACATGCAAATTGTTTGGAATCTCTTCTTTTTTTCTCCACAAGACGGGAAAACCTTTATCCAGTCCACCTTCGGTTCTGCAGCCTTCAGGCCTTCCAAGAGCAGATCCCTTGGGAGAGTTGGTAGCTTCTACCAGCTACAATGAAGGTCCGAAGCTTAGCTGTTTCAACAGCACCACGTTTTGCACTGAGAGCACACACAGGCCAGGAATCTGAGCCATCTCTTCTGCTAGTAACTAGCAGACACAAATCTCAGGCCAGTTTTGAATACATCACAGGTTGCATCTAACCACTGAGACCTCACAGTGCTTTGGAGACACATCTCAGTCTAAATTTCAGAGGTGGTGAATAAAACAGGGCTCAGACTTGAGCCTTATCTGTGGTGGGATTTTAAGCTACTGGTGTAACTACACTGGTGCAGCACAGAGGGGCCTTGAAGCGTGTGGATATAGCCTCCCTGAAAATCTCCCCACAGAGGGGAGTCCTACAGCTACTGTGTTCCTAGCCTCATGGCCAGAACATATTGTACTACAGATAATTTCATCTTCCTCGTGAAGCAGAGGAAGAGTTAGAGCAGCTTTGAGGCTGTTCTAAATGACCCCAGTGGTCAGGCAGGTCCTCAGAATGCAGGGACTGGGAAGGGGTTGATAGCCCTACTAGCCTTTTCACTGCCCCCAGGCAGTCCCCGAAGCACAGGTTCTTGAATGTATGTAGGCACCTAACACCTATTGATTTCAGTGGAAGTTACGAGCTCAAATACCTCTGATGGTCTGGGCCCAAGTCTCTGGGAATGAGGATGTTTCTCCTGGAAGATCTGCTCTAGGAATTACTCTGGGGAAGTTTTATGGCCTTTCAGTGGAAGTTACGAGCTCAAATACCTCTGATGGTCTGGGCCCAAGTCTCTGGGAATGAGGAAGTTTCTCCTGGAAGATCTGCTCTAGGAATTACTCTGGGGAAGTTTTATGGAAGTTTTATGGAAGTTTTATGAGGATGTTTCTCCTGGAAGATCTGCTCTAGGAATTACTCTGGGGAAGTTTTATGGCCTGTTTTACACAGGAGGTCAGATAAATTCTTCCATCGACCTAGTGTTGTCTACACTAGGGGTTAGGTCGGCTTAACTACGCCATTCAAGGGGTGGATTTTTTAGCAGTAGCTGGGTCAACCTGTGTTTAGTGTAGACCAGTCCAGATACAAAGAGTTAGTGAAAATAAAGCATCATATTTATTAAATTAAGAACAAATCTAATCCAGCATGGAGCCGGAAGCATTAAAGAAACACGTTTATGCACAGAAACTGCTCATGGAATGGCTTTCGGTGTTCTGCACCTTCTCTGAGGAATCTCTCTCTCCCCCTCCCTGGAGCCCACCTTCTGTCTGAGCCTCCGACTCCCTGTCCTCTGGGACTGCCCTTTCACCATTCCCAGATCCCTCTTGCTCGAGATCTGCTCTCCCCTTGACGAACCCCGCACAGAGGCTGCCGAGGGCTCAAGCGGACAAGCCGGCCCGTAGCAGTCTCATGTCCTGGGGACTGAGCGGTGGGATATGATGGCCACCAGTCCCAGCACGGAGGAGGCACCGGTGAGGAAAAGGCCCGCTGCCCCTAATTTATTATCATGCATATATAACGCGGCAGTCCCAGGCCCCCTGTCAGGGAGCAGGGACCTGGGGGGCTGCCACAGACCCATGGCCATAAAAGGGAAGTCCCTGCCCCAATGAACTCGCAGATTAAGCATCAACTCCTGTTTCTTTTTCAGTTCCTGTGTCTCAAGAACATCCGCACCTTCCTCTCCACCTGCTGCGACAAGTTCGGCCTGCGCAAGAATGAACTCTTTGAAGTCTTCGATCTCTTCGATGTGCGGGATTTCGGGAAGGTCAGCCTTTGATTGGTTGGATTATTGACCGGTATCTATTTGGTGCCCGTCATTGTGGCATCTGGGCAACTCACGGGCTTTAATGCATTTTTCCTGGCAACCCCATTACATGGCAGGGAAGTGCTAATATCCCTGTGTTAAGATGGGGAATCTGAGGCACAGGGCGGCTAAATGACTTGTCCATGATTCCCCAGGGAGTCATTAGCAGAGGAGGGAATGGATTCCCAATCTTGTTCTCAACTCAGAGATGGTATGTGAGGAACAGGGTGACCAGATGTCCCAATTTTATAGGGACAATCCGATTTTTGGGTCTTTTTCTTATATAAGATTCTATTACCCCCCCACCTCGATCCTGATTTTTCAGTTTTTCTGTCTGGTCACCTGAGTGAGGAAATCGAGGCTCAAAGGGGGGAAATGTCTTGATGAAGGGCCACACAGAGCATCAGCAGTAAAGCCAAGAATTCTCGCGCCTAGTGTCCTTCTCTAACCACTAAACCACACTTACTTCCAGAGCTGGTGACGAACCCACAAGACGTGGCTCCCAATGCCCCGTCTCACCCCCCCCCCCCATAACCACTAGACACCACTACCTTCCCAGAGCTGGCAATAGAACCCAGGAGTCCTGACGCCCAGCCTCTCTGCTCTAACCACTAGACCCCACTGCCCTCCTCTCCCCTCTTTGAGCTGGAGAAAGAACTCAAGAGCCTTGGCTCCCTGGTGCCCGCCTGCTCCGACCGCTAGCCTCCACCCCGCTCCCAGAGCTGTGGATAGAACCCAGGAGTCCTGACTCCCATCAGCTCCACATCTTGCTCTAACGTACTCCTCACTGCTGTTTAGACAGCATACAGTATAACCATTGCCCATATCCGAATAAATGGGCACTTTGTGTGTTTAGCGTACCATAGTGAGACTCATTGCCCCAATCTTGCTTCTCCACCATCCACCCACACCAGAGAAGTGGAACCTTTTTTTGTTTTTTTCAGTTTCTTTTTACACTTGAGGTTTCTCAAATAGTTTCAGAAAGAGTCAAACTCCTCCCAAACCCAGCTCCCCTGCCCCCAGCCCCAGCCTCAATGAGTCACCGCTAGCACTTAGCAAGTGCCGTAATGAGCGGTTGAGAAGCCGTGAACCAATTTGGTGAAAAATATCAACATGGATCGAAACAGACCCATCTGCACAAAAATATTTGTGAATTTTTTTGGGGTGACTTTTTTGTGTGAAAATGTTTTTTGTGAAATGTTGGTGGAAACGTTAGTGACCAATTGTGCGATAATGGTGAAAATTGTCATGAAAATATTAGTGAAGATTTTCTTGAAAACTGTAGTGGTTTTTGTGTATGAAAACATTAGTGAACGTTTGGGTGGAGATACTATTGGAAAATTGTGTGGCGATGTCATTGATAATATTCAGGACACTGTTAGTGATTTTTTGGTGGGGAGAGATTTGGGAAAATATTAATGAAAATCTTCAAGAAATACTTGTGAGTTAGGGGGACAATATTTGCAAAAAAAGTGAAAATATTGATGAATTTGGGGGTGAAAATTTTAGTGACTTTTTACCAAAATTGTTAACATTTTTTTTCAAAATAATCATCCAACTTTTTATTACATTTTTTCCCTTTTCTGAAAAATTACATATTAAAATGGCAAACAAAAGATCTGAAAAAGAACCCCAAATGGAGTATTATTATTGTTTTTAAATCTTGAGATGTGTAAGCCAATCTGGTGATTCTTTTGGAACCTGGTTTGCGAATTTTGAATGCTTGGGGCTGGCCATACTGAATTTATCATTGCAGCCAAGGCCATTGCAAGGCTGGGACATTCAAGGAGCCTTCAAGAAGAGTAACTTGTCTCCTAGAGCAGTACGGTCTAGTGGCTAGAGCAGTGAACTAACCCTCACGAGATATGGGTTCTGTTCCTGACTTTGCTATTGTGAGACATTGAATATGCTACAATTGCTCCTTGCCTCAGTTTCCCCAACTAGAAATGAGGTTCATGGCTTGCTGTTGAACAGTGCTTTGAGTCTGTAGCTCTTGGACAATAAGTCAGCTCCCTTTAGGGCAGGCGTTCTCACAACAATTGTTTGGTGGCATCAGAGTGCACCCACCAACTCTCCCTGGTGGCCACGCTGACACTTTTTTCCTAAAATACTTAATTAACTGTAGGAAAAACAATTAAATATGGACATCAAAATCAGCGTAATTTATATTTGTAGGGGGTTTTGGCCGACTCAATAACAAAAATAATACTGCCTCCCCCTTTTGGCCCATCATCTGGGGCTTAATGGGTCGTGGGCTTGCTGTGAAAAGTGATCTTTGTATATTTGTTAATATCACAGCCCACTTAGGAGCTACCTGGGAGGCTATGAAAAGTGATAAGTGATATTAACAAACATTCAGGTCTCACTTTTCACTGATAACTAGTAAGTCTGCTGTGAAAAGTGATACTTGCATGCTTGTTAATATCACTTTTCTCAGCAAGCCCCCGGATCCGTTAAGTTCTAGATGGAAGTTGGGGGGGGGGCTGAAAAGGGAGGCAGTGGGGGCCCAAGGCAATGGGGGGGATGGATGCGAGGCCAGGAAAGCAGTCGGGCCTGGGGCAGAGGAGTGATGAGCCCCACTGTTGTGGGGCCAGAGACAGTGCTCAGTGCCCGCAGCCAGAACCTGGAGCCGGGGACAGGAACTGCGTGGCCAGAGCCAGGGAACGGACCCTGCTGCCGTGCGGCTGGGGCTGGGGGCTGGCGCCTGCCGCTGCATAGTCAGAGCCCGGGACTGGAGCCAGGGTCCAGCGCCTGCTGCCACTCAGCTGGAACGAGGGGTTGGAGGCTGAAGCCCGGCAGCTGGAGGCCAGGGCCACGTGGCCAGAGCCGGGTCGGGGGGAGGGGGTCAGTACCCGCTGCCCCGTGGTCAGAGCCTGGGCTGTGTTGTCAGGTTTCTGGAGTCCCACTGGACGTGAAGCCCAGGTCTGTGGGACCCAGGCTTGTGGACTCAGGGTTTCAGCTCGACTGTCGACGCTGCATCGTGAGCCAGGTGCTCGCTTTCCGACTCGGATCTGTGGCTTGAGCTGCGTCCACATTGCCAATGACAGGGCTTGGATCCAAGTCACTGCGGGACTTGGGCTCTGGCCCAGCCTCCTTAAAAGGGGTCTAGGTGCGGAGTGCTTGCTGACCTGTCGGACTGATTTGCGTGTAGACAAAAGAGGGGCTTGGACTCAAACCTGAATCAGGGTCTACACTGTGATTATAAAACCCAGGGCAGCAAGTCTCAGAGCCTGGCCCAGAAATAGCAGTGTAGACGCCCGAGCTGGACTCTGGGTTCCGAGACCCACCCCGACCCCAAGCTCAAACGTCTACACTGCAATTTGCCAGCCCTGCAATCCCTAGCCGTGCCATGGGTCTTTGACTGCAGCGTAGACATGCCTGAATGTACAATGTAGCAAGTGAAGAGGCTCGAATGGTCTCGTCTGGTCCCCAAATCTGTGGATCTGCGAAGGTCGCGTTCTCACAGCATGCGAGACACGCCTGCTGTCTCTGCGGCTCTGGCGCTGCAGCCCGTGTGTGGTTTTTCTTTTAGATCTCGCATCCTGTCAAGGTTGGGCCGCTTGCTCAGTTTCTGTTCTGCTGGGGCGTGGAAGAGGAGCTGGGGCCAGCAGCTTTCTCCAGCTTTCACAGAGCTGAATGGCTGGGTGCATGTGTCACGTACTGGCCGTGGTCTGTGATGCTGCTGCGCGTCATGAGTGACAGGGGTGGAGGCTCGAACTTCAGCTCTGAGACTCGGGGACGGGATGGTGCAATGGTTAGAGCACTTACTGCCCTGCTGGATGCAAGGCCCTGCTTTGCTGCAGGCTTCCAGCGTGGCCTTTGGGCAGATCTCTCTGTGCATCTGCTCCCCTAACTATCAGGTGGGGATCACAGCGCTGCCTGATCTCCCAGGGTTGTGTGGGGAGAAATACAGACTAAAGAGAGTCAGGTCCTGTAATTTCCTTTCTCTTGGGATCTCACCCCTGCCACTGGCCTGCTGGCTGACTTTGGGCAAGTCACTGCCTCACCTCTGTGCCTCAGTTTCCCCATCCGTACAGTAGGGATAGTGATATGGATTCCTGTGAAAAGGTCTTTGAGATCTATGGATGAAAAGTGCTCTAGGAGAACTAGCTGTTACTAGTATAACCCGGGCTCCATTTTGAGACCTCGACGACGGTGGAGCTGCCTGTATATTTGTAAGAATATATGTAGAGAGGAGATTAGAACTTGGCGGGAGTGAGTTTGCTGGGTCTTAGCCCAGATCCTAGCAGACCTCATCCCAAACCCTAACAACTGGCACTGATCTTGCCACACCCCTCGCTGGCGGCCGCAGAAGAGAGGCTGAAGCCTGACCTGGGCTCTCTCTCCCATGTACGATGAGAACAGCTGATGCTCCACATTCCCTTCCTACAATGATGCTGAGCATAGAGCAGTGCTGAGGGATTACATTCCTTGCTCTGCCACAGCTTCTCTGAGTGACCTTGGGCAAATCTCTGTGCCTCAGTTCCCATCTATATAACGGGCACAACAGCCCTGCTCTGCCATTCAGGGGGTGTTGTAAGAGTAAATGCAGTAAAGATTGTGAGATGCTTGGACATGCCAGCGATGGGGGCCAGATAAGCACCTAGGGAAGAGAGCCAGTAGTTTACCGGGCTTTGGGGAAATGACACAGGAACTGCCGGACTGAAAAAGTTCTTTGTGGCAGGGACTGTCTCTTTGTTCTATGTTTGTACAGCACCTAACACAATTAGCACTATGACTATGACTGGGGCTTCTAGCACTACTGTCATACACCTAATAAATAATGTATATGGCCTAGCACAATTGGGTCCTACACCAAGATTGGGACTCCTAGGTACTACAGTAATACTCCTAAATAAGTCATGTACAGCACTTAGTACAGTGGGGTCCTGGTTCAGCCATGGGGTTTCTAGCACTGCCGTAATAAACCTAAAAAATAACAATAATAGTTAGACTCACAGTCCATCTAGTCCCGTATTCTGCCTCAGACAGTGGCCAGCACCACACGCTGCAGAGACTCAGGTGGGATAATTTCCCCCCGGGAAAACCTTCTCTTAATCCCCCATAGTGGAGGTTGTTTTGTTCCCTGATGAGTTTCTCTCTCTTCCAAAACATTTAACATTTGCTGGTCTAACTCTGAATCTCCTTGTTGTCCAGGTAACCAGCCAATTCCCCTTTGAATCTTGGGAAATTCTTGGCCATGGCAGTGTCCTGTGGCAGTGAGTTCCACCGGCTAATCACCTGACGTGGAAAAAGCATTTCCTTTGCCACTGTTCAATTTCATTCAAAGGGGCAACTTGTGCTGGTCGCCCAACAGGGCAACTAAAAGCTCCCCCTCCGTTTTCTCTAATTGTCAGACTTCAATCACAATGTCCTTTCTGGTTTTATAATCTATGAATCCCTTATTTGTCTCCTGTTTGCTTCAATCTCTCTTCATAGGAGAGTTCTTACAGGCTCCTGATCATTCCCGTTGCCCATCTCTGAAGTCCCCAATCCGTGCACTAGGCTTCATGGTCGCTGCGAGTAAATCAACCTCCCCCGTGCCTCTCAGTGACTTGTGTGACAGTGACACCCTCCCTGGAGCTGCCTCCTGTGAACCCTGCTGAACAGGGAAAAGGGAAACCTCCCCCAGCACACCTGAGAGTGTGTCAAATCATCTTGGCCAAGGAGGAAGTGGAGAGTTTTGTGCTTCCTCTCAGACAGGCCAGTCTGAGGTGATATAACCTGCACCGCAGATCGAACATCCCGAGATGTCACATGACGCTTATCTCTAGGGTGACCAGAGAGCAACTGAAAGTCCCCCACAATGGGACTGTCCCTTTAAAAAATGGGATCTCTGGTCACTACTTCTCTTTGATCACTTCTTTCTCCTCCTGGCCCTGCCCCCTTTAAGAGGCTTTAAGATGCTTATGGACCATTCAGTGCCCAATCATTCCTTCGAGGCCCCCTTTTGGCCTTGATTGGAGTAGGGTGCCACCTTTCTAATGGCTACTAACTGGATCCCCAAGGCCCCGCCTCTTTCCGCAAAGCCCCACCCCTGCTCCACCTCTTACCCCCCTCCCCCCATCAAAAAGCAGGACCTCAGGGCTTGTCAAATGGCACCTGGACAGACAAGCTGAAACCTCCACTGTCTGGTTGGCAACCCTAGATTCCAGTCACTTGGGGCTTTGGCTCATGAGGCAGCCATCTTGGGAGCCATGGAGCACCCCAAAAACTCACTTCCCTTGCTCCCTAGCCAGCCTGGACGCTCCAGCTCTGTCTTAAGGAAGAAGGCAGATGGGCAGTGCCGCTGCATTTGCTTGGCAGGATCCGCGGGCTGGGCAGCGTCTGCGGGGCTCCCATGTTACACTGCGGCACAGCGACAGCGTTCTGGGTCTGGACTAGTTATATTAGCTGCCCTGGCAAGTCCCTTGGGGTCACGTCAATGCTGTTGGAATGAGCCTAGAATTATTATTTATCATGATTATGGCCGTGCCTGGGAGCCAAAGTCATGGCCCAAGACCCACTGTGCTAGGTGCTGTACAAAGACAAAAGAAAGAGAAGTGCCTTGTTCCACTGAGCTCACTATTCAAATAACCCCAGTCGTGGGGCTGCACATCTGGGCCTGGAGAACTGCCCCAGAGTTCGAGGACAAGGTCGGGAGCATTCTCTGCCACTGAACTGCTGCGTGACCTTGGGCAAGTCGCTTCCCCCATCAGGTCTCTATTTTCCCGCCCACCCTTTCTCTATTTAGATTATAAACTCTTCAGGGTAGGGACTGTCTCTTACTGTGACTGTGCAGAGCCCAGCACAGTGAGGTCATGATCTCAGTCAGGGTCCGTGCAGTGCTTGGCACAACAGGGCACTGATCTCGGTCGGGGTCTGGGCAGTGCCTAGAACAATGCACGGGGAGTGGGGAGGCTGATCTTGCTTAGAGATTTGTAAGTGCTACAAATAAATATTAACAATAAGAAATAATGGTTCTTGAGAAGTGAGTGGGTGTTCCCACTTGGCCTTTGAGTGGCTCCCAATGTTGGTTTTGTCGTGCTTTCCCCATCACAGCAGCAGGGAGAACTCTGGAAGCAGGAGTTTAACATGGATTTATATTGCCCCTTGCAATCCAAAGGCCCCAAAGGCCTAAAAACCATGTGTACAGAAGAAGCCCAAGAATGTGAATGTCTTGGGTTAGTGGGGAATACCCAAAGCCCCCAGATAATTGGTGTGCAGTTTGTAGCGATATACGGTGCCTGAAAGAAGATCTGTGTCCCGTGACTTTAAAAGTAGAGGGTCCTTATCTGTCCGCAGAGACAGCTGCTGTTCTGAGTTGCAGTCCAGATGTGGGGTGTTACAAGGGAGCTTTGTGTGGGAAAGACCCTGCATCTCTGAGTAGATGTTCGTCTCACTTTCATGGAGACTTTACATTGGTTCTTTCTTGCTCTATGGAATAAAAACACGTCGGACAGAGTCATTCCTGGTTTTTGATTTTTGTACTTTGGGAAAGCCGCCAACATTTGGGGACTGAGGTCAGCTGGCTCAGCAGGCTTTGGGGCTGGGAAAATCCTGGGAAACTTCCCCAGTCTGCTGCTCATTTTAACCCAGAGCATGGAAACCCCTGGGGTTTAGCACCCAGGGGCCATATTTGAAACCGTGCTGAATATTCAGCAGCTCCCCTGGGATAGGGAGTCTCCATTGCGCTTGATGGGTGGGGGATCACTCTTCCTTGTGTCAGTTTAATGTTCTCATGGGGCAACGCTGCATTCCCAGAGCCCCCGGGAGCTACGGCCCCCAATCCACCCTCACTACGGTTCTGTTGCCACCCCCGCAATTGTCCATCTTGTCCCCGGCTGTAACACACCCCTCTCTCCCCTTCCAGGTGATCGAGACCTTGTCGATTCTCTCATGGACTCAGATCGCTCAATCCAAAGGGATCATGTAAGTACGGATGACGACACACCCTGATCGAGCTCCTGAGCAAGGAATTTGAATATTCATGAGAGGGGTGGCTTCATTTCTCCTTGGATAATAAACCTGGTAGTTCACCTGGACTCTCTTTGCTGGGAAAGATCCTAGTTTATGATCCTAATCAGGCAGCCTACATGGGTCTAGAATCCATGATCCAGGGATACAGAGTTCCACACTGGGTGATATTGAGGGTAGGGATAATCCAACAAATCATTTTTTCATCAGAAAATGCTGATTTGTTGACACCAAAACTGGCCATGAAGGAGGGACGGGTTGGCCGAATTCTTCTTGACTCGACAGAAAGTTTTGAGATGGTCAGAATGTGTCGTCTGGACATTTTCAAAATGGGAAAATCCTGGTTCTCCCACGGGAAACAACTTTTCGTTGGGAGATTGAAGCTAATTAGAAGGGTAAAAAAAAGTTTTTTAAAAAAGAGAATAAATTGGCCGGTCTGAACAAAACGTTTGAAATGAAACATTTCAGTGCACCTGAAATGAAGAAAAAGTAGTTTTCTCAATGTGGGACTAGTTTCAAGATTGCAGCCTTTTGCCCCCGTTCGATATGGGAAAATTTTTCAACCCTAAGAAATATTTGCAGGGTAGGAAAATCGTTCCCCATCAACCCCTGTCTGAGGGCCTAGTCCTGTCTCCCAGACCTTCCCCTCAATTACAACTTATCAGCTGTGGTGGTCATGTGGTTAGTAAATGGCCATCTTGGTTGACTGTGACATCTGTCCAAGTTTGCCCACGGACAGCCCCTGGAGTGACCCCTTCTGGCTGATCAGCTCCAGGACAGGGGCAGGGATGCAGGCAGCCTGGGCCGCTGGGACAGGGTAAAGGGTAAAACCAAGGGGAGAAAAGGCCAGAGAGCCAAACCCTCCTGAAAAGGATACGTTCATGAAGGAGGCTTGCCAGCGTTATAACCTGCTAACGAGCCGGCTCTGTGTCCTCTTTCAGGCCCTTCCCCACCGAGGACAGCGTCCCGGACAATGACATTTACGGTGACCTTTCGGATCAGATTGAGTAAGTGTCCTCTGCGTCTCCACCAAAAGCCAGAGGGGGTGACCTGGAGAGGGCATTGGCTTGGCTCTCGGCATTGGCTTTTCCTCTGGGCGACTGCCACTGGAAAATGGAGACCAGAGGTGCCAGAGCTCAGCCTGGCATGGATTAAACACTGGCCCAGCACAAGGGGGGCCCTGACCTTGCTTGGGGTCTGTGAGGTGTCTGGCACTATGAGTGCCCCCATCTTTTTTGGGGTCTGTGCAGTGCCCAAGAAAACAGGCCTTGATCTCATTGGGGTTCTGTGCACCTCCCAGCACAATGGGGGCTGTGATCTCAGTCAGGGTCTACGCAGAGGGTTGCCAACTTTCTAATCGTACTAAATCAAACACTCTTCTCTAAAGCCCTGCCCCTTCTCCAAGGCCCCGCCCCTTCTCCAAGGCCCTGCCCCTTCTTCAAGGCCCTGCCCCCTTCTCCGAGGCCCCACACTTGCTCATTCCATTCCCCTTCCCTCTTTTGTTCACTCTCCCCCTCCCTCACTCATTCACTCATTTTCACCGGGCTGGGACAGGGA
>ML677403.1:4104228-4135676 GCA_007922305.1 Dermatemys mawii
CGGCAGGAGGTGCCAGGGTCGGGGGTTCAGAGAACACGGCAGGAGGTTCCATGGGGTCACAGGGGTGGATGGATTCCATAGTCCTGGCTCAGGGAGGAGCTAGCTTGGTCCCTATGGGTGTCCCATCACACAGGTCTGGCCCTAGTCTTTGTGGGACCTTCTGGCCAGGCTGTCCATGCACTGGGCATCTCCCCCTGCCAATGCCCCTTCCTGTCATGCAGGAATGCTCCCAGCGAGCCAACAATGGGCGCTTCACCCTGCGGGACCTGCTGATGGTGCCCATGCAACGGGTGCTGAAGTACCATCTTCTCCTGCAGGTACAGACCCTTGGCTGGAAACTGGGGGTGGGCACGATGGGCCCTGGTCAAGGGGGGGTGGTCTGTGCAAAAGGGTCATGGAGTGGGAGTCAGGACACCTGGGTTCTCTTTTCAGCTCAGAGAGGGGAGTGGGGTGTGGTGAGCTAAAGGAGTGGGTAGGCTGGCGATCAAGATTCCTGGGTTCTATTCCTGGCTGTGCCATTGGCCTGCTGTGTGATCATTGGCAAGTCCTTTCTCCTTGCTGTGCCTCAGTTTCCCTCTATAAAATATGCAGAACAATAACCACCCTCAGGGGGAAAAAGCCCTAGACGTGTTTGGCATGGTGTCATCTCCATCAGTACCACCTGGGTGTGGCCAGCTCTTCCATCAAGCCTGGGGTCAGTTTCAGACTAGGAAGTCTTCTCTTTGGGGCAGGGGCCGTCTTTATGTTCTCTTTGTTTGTACAGGACCTAGCCCCATGGAGTCCTGGGTCATGACTGGAGCACCTAGGTGCTACTATAATACACCTAAAAAATCACAGTGCTGAGCACTCTGGGGCCTTGATCTCTGCATGGGATGCCTAGGTGCTACCATAATATACTTAATAAAAAACATACAGCACCTAGCACGATGTGGGCTCCTGGCTCTGTCCCATGATGCTTCGCTGTTGGGAGCTTGGGAGCTCTGGCACCCTCTGCTGGAGAAGCCAGGAATGCCTTTGAGTTGGTCAAATCCATCCCAGTTTATTTCCTCTCTCCAGGAGCTGGTGAAACACACAGTGGAGCCGACAGAGAAGGAGAACTTGCGGTTGGCGCTGGATGCCATGCGGGTGAGGCTGGCTCTGCGTCTCCCGGGTGCCGCCAACTTTCGGGAAGGTCATGAGGGGCTCTTAGTGTTTTGGTCGCCAGACTTGGGCTGGCACAAAAAGTTCCAGGACCTGGCGGGTGGGTGTGAGCATCAGAGGGGCTTATGTTTGGGAGATGAGGGTAGGAAAGTTCCTGTTTAAGGCTGGGTAAAAGAGGGACTTTCCTCCCAGGGGAAATTCTGACATTGTGAGTGTGGAGGAGGGGAAAGGGGATGATTGTCCTAAGGCTGAAATTTTCCTCAGAATGGAAATTCTGAAAAATTTTGATTCGGAAACATCTCAGTGACTCGAGGGCTTGTGGAGACGGGGAAATGGACTGAAATAGCTATTCCGGAAAAATGACCTAGTAACAAATCCAAGTAGCTATTCTAGGATAATTAGTTTAAAATGAGTAATAATAATAAAATTGATTCCAGAATAATCATTTTAAAACAATACAATAAACATAGTAATGAAAATAATAATTATAAGCAGCTTCTCAGGAATAATTATTAAATAAATGACATTATAGTAATAATTATAAATAGCTCTTCTGGAATAATCATAAAATATAATAATAGTATTAATAATAAATAATATCAATAGTAATAATTATTCATAATAATTTCACTATTCTCGAATATTTCTTTTGGTATAAGTCGCAGTGTGGACACGAATGCCTTTTCCAATTTAGTTTAATGCACTTTTGCACCATCTACACTGACACTACATTGACCTAACTACATCAACCTTAGAATCATAGAATATCAGGGTTGGAAGGGATCTCAGGAGTCATCTAGTCCAACCCTATGCTCAGAGCAGGACCAACTGCTACTAAATCATCTCAGCCAGGGCTTTATCAAGCCTGACCATAAAAACCTCTAAGGAAGGAGATTCCACCACCTCCCTAGGTAACCCATTCCAGTGCTTCACCACCCTCCTAGGGAAAACGTTTTTCCTAATATCCAACCTAAACCTCCCCCACTGCAACTTGAGAGTATTATTTTTTGTTCTGTCATCTGCTACCACTGAGAACAGTCTAGATCCATCCTCTTTAGAACCCCTTTTTAGGTAGTTGAAAGCAACTACCAAATCCCCCCTCATTCTTCTCTTCAGCAGACTAAATAATCCCAGTTCTCTCAGCCTCTCCTCCTAACTCGTGTGCTCCAGCCCCCTAATCATTTTTGTTGCCCTCCGCTGGACTCTTTCCAATTTTTCAGCATCCTTCTGTAGTGTGGGGCCCAAAACTGGACACAGTACTCCAGATGAGGCCTCACCAATGCCGACTAGAGGGAAATAATCACGGCCCTTGATCTGCTGGAAATGCTGGCAATGCCCCTATTTATGCAGCCCAAAATGCCGTTAGCCTTCTTGGCAACAAGGACACGCTGTTGACTCATATCCAGCTTCTCATCCACTATAACCCCTAGTTCCTTTCCTGCAGAACTGCTGTCTAGCCATTCAGTCCCTAGCCTGTAGCAGTGCATGGGATTCTTCCGTCCTAAGTGCAGGACTCTGCACTTGTCCTTGTTGAACCTCATCACATTTCTTTTGGCCCAATCCTCTAATTTGTCTAGGTCACTCTGTATCCTGTCCCTACCCTCCAGCGTATCTACCACTCCTTCCCGTTTAGTGTCATCTGTATACTTGCTGAGGGTGCAGTCCACGCCATCCTCCAGATCATTAATGAAGGTATGAACAAAACCGGCCCCAGTACCGACCCTTGGGGCATTCCACTTGATACTGGTTGCCAACTAGACATGGAGCCGTTGATCACGACCCATTGAGCCCAACGACCTAGCCAGCTTTCTATCCACCTTATGGTCCATTCATCCAGCCCATACTTCTTTAACTTACTGGCAAGAATACTGTGAGAAGGCCGTATCAAAGCTTTGCTAAAGTCAAGGAATAACACGTCCACTGCTTTCCTGTCATCCACAGCGCCAGTTATCTCATCATAGAAGACAATTAGTTTAGTCAGGCATGACTTGCCTTTGGTGAATCCATGCTGATTGTTCCTGATCACTTTAGTCTCTTCGAAGTGCTTCAGAATAGGCCTTGACTCTATGCTGGTTGTGGAGGTGGTGTTATTAAGTCAGGGTAATGGGGCAGTTATGTCGGTGAGGGTGAAATGTAAGTGTAGATGCATATAATTAATACAGGCGCATCGGATAAGGGGAACCTCCCCCACTGCAACTTGAGACCGTTACTCATTGTTCTGTCGCCTGCCACCACTGAGAACAGTCTAGATCCATCCTCTTTGGAGCCCCCTTTCAGGTAGTTGAAAGCAGCTATCAAATTCCCTCTCAGTCTTCTCTTTTGCAGACTAAACAATCCCAGTTCCCTCAGCCTCTCCTCACAAGTCATGTGCTCCAGCCCCGTAATCATTTATGTTGCCCTCTGCTGGACTCTTTCCAATTTTTCCAAGTCCTTTGTGTAGTGTGGGGCCCAAAACTGGACACAGTACTCCAGATGAGGCCTCACAGTGCCAAATAAAGGGGAATGATCATGTCCCTCGATCTGCAGGAAATACCCCTACTTATACATCCCAAAATGCTGTTGGCCTTCTTAGCAACAAGGGCTCACTGCCGATTCATATCCATATCAGTAGGTCATTGTCTGAGCATCTCATAATTATCACTAGGTGTGAACATTTAAACCAATCAAAATAGCAAAAAAATGCTTAAAACCCACAAGTTCATGCAACTGGGAAAATTTAAATCTACTAAAATCTAATTTTTTTTAAAAAAAAATAAACATTGATAGTCTCAGTTAAAATTCAGAAAAAATCTGCTAAGCCTAAATAAATACACTAGAGTAAATATGTTGTAATACATTTACTATAAATATGTTGCTGTTGCTGTGGTGAGCTAGGTAGTGGAGGAGCTTGTGCTAAAATGCAGGGGGCTGGTGCCAAAGATTGGGGGCTTATGGGATGATGGCTGGGGGCTGAAGGGAGTGGTGGTTGGGGGCTTGTGCTACTGTAGTTGGGGGTTTGTGGGCTGGGGGATGCAGAGTTGAGGGGCTTGTGGGGTGGGGAAGGTGGGGCTGGAGAAGGCAGTCGGGGGGTGCTACTGGGGTGCTGGGTGGGGCTATTCAATACATCCCATTGGGTGGCAGCGGGGCAAAGCAGTAATGGAGGGGTCTGGCGCCCCCTTTGCTAGCAAGGGATGTCACTCTGCCCCAAGGAAACCCCCCTTTTTAATGGTCAGACGCCGGAGGGCCGTGCCCCCAACAGCGAATGCCCTGGGGACCCTGAAGGGAAAACCCAGCCACGGATCACACCCCAAGCATGGCTGATGCTGACCCAGGGCTCCACGTGTCCTCCAATCCCCATCCCTTAGGACCTGGCACAGTGTGTGAATGAGATCAAGAGAGACAACGAGACCCTGAAACAGATCACCAACTTCCAGCTCTCCATAGAGAAACTGGTGAGTCCCCAGGCCACAGCGACTGTTGCCAGGCCTGGCCACCTCTGCTGCTTCCGTCCGTCTCTTTCTTTCTTTTTCCTATCTTCCTTGTCTGTTTGTTTGTTCCTTCATTCATTCCTTCATTTTTCCTCTTTCATTCATTCGGTCATTCATTCTTCCTCCACCATGGTTCACATTCTCTCCTTTATCCATTTGTTCCTTTATTTATTCATTCTTCCTCTTTCATTTCTCTTCTATTCATTCCTTTATTCGTTCATTCTTCCTCTTCCAATCTTGTAATCGTTTGCTCTTGTATTTATTCACTCCTTTACTTGTTCTTTCATTTTTCCTCTCTCATCCTTTTGTTCGCTCCTTTATTTATTTGTTCAATCATTCTTCCTCTTGTTCTGTATTTTGTTCTTCAATTCATTTTCTTTTTTCATTTATTCACCTGTTGGTTGGTTCTTTCATTTGCTGATTCGTTCATTTTCCCTCTTTCATTCATTTTATTTGTTCTCTCATTCTTTTTCATTCATTTACATTATTTTACACTTTTCCTTTCATTTTTTTTGTTCTTTCGTTCATTTCTTTTCATTTGCGCATTCTTTTTAATGAACTAAGGATATCAAACGAGTGCCATGACATTATGTTTTCTCAGCTGACTGTGTTATTTTCTCTTCTCCCCTGGAATACGTATACACAATACAAACACCTTACCTGAGTGTGTGTTACACACACTCAACAGTTTCCTGCTGGCTGGCCTTTGTTAGAGCTGCCCCATACAGACCATTTCCCTTTCCCTGCTCCTACTGGTCACTGTGGTATTTCCCAGCATTATTGCTACCACCCTTTGTACAGCCCTAGGAACCTTGTGGAGCCTAATATATAATATGGGACCTCATGGAGTGAACCCAGGACCAAGCACAGAGGTTTTCCCTCTTTAGCTATAAGAGTTGCTCCATCATCCAGTCGCGGCCGTAGACTCTTACCATCTTTGGGCCAGCCATTAGGGAGGTATATGGCATCTGGTCAACCTGCTGGTTCCATTCATCTCAGACTGAATTCCTGTAAGAAGGTTTGGTTTTCTGTCCCCCTTCTCCTCTTAGTCACGGTCCCTGGCTCAATATGGGAGGCCGAAGATTGACGGGGAACTAAAGGTCGTCAGCACTGAGAAACGCTCCAAGACGGACAGGTGAGTGCAGGTAGTGAGCTGAGTTGGGTGTCTTTGAGTGGCAGCAGCACAGCCTAGTGGACAGAACACTCGACCGGGGCTCGGGAGACCTGGGTTCTACTGGCTCTGTCACTGGCCTGCTGGGTGACCTTGGGCATGTCGCTTAGCTGGGAGTAGGGGCTGAATCGACCCTGGAGTGCTTCTCCATGCAGTACAGATATGATCAATAAACCCCCTAGGTGATAGAAGGTTTGCAATCTCGATTTATGGTTGTACAAGTAGTTTACAAACTCTTTTACCTCCTTGAGCTGTGGGGCCAACTCCAGGGCTAATCCCGTTGCTCTTGGCCTGCTGACTTTCACCAGAAGGGACCATGATGCATCTGATCACATAACAAGTGTCTGGGACAGCAGGTCTGACCAAGTGTCTGACCGACAGACCCAAACTGGGGCTCTAGCCCGCAAGACGCCAGAGCTCTGGGCCCCCATTCAGCAACCCATTTAAGCCCATTGACTGCTCACGTGCTTAGAATTCAGCCCATGCTTCCGGCCTCCATCCAGGAACGCATCCCTATTCAGGAAGGGCTCTGAAGCACGTGTTTAAGTGCTGTCCTGAACTGGGGTTTTAGCTCCAGCGTTTTCAAGGTATAATGTGTCACGGTGCCATTCAGAATCTGGCCTGTCATGTTTTATTAGTGGGGTTGGTTGGATTCTTTTCAATAGCAACAACAACAACAAAAACATTTCATTGAAAACAAACATGGTGGTGGGGAAATGCCCTTGCTGGACACGGTGATTCCTATACAAATGAATCTTTTCCAGATATAATTTGTATCAACAATTTAAACTGAAAATCTAGATGTGAGTGGGTTGGTTTTTTGGCTCACTTTTTTGGAGGGGAGTTTGGGGGACGGTCACAGGAAATTTTGATAAAACCAAAATTTGTTGGGTTTTTTTGGAAGGAAATTTCCGCAAATAAAACAAAATAAAAATAATTTGCTTTCTTAAACCGCCTCCCCTCTGCCTATTTCGACATCAGGCTCTGGGGCAGTTGGGGGATCTAGAGAAGATACGGTCAATAATAGTGTCATCCTGCGGTCCAGAGCACAGCAAAGGATGGAGAACATGTCCCAGGAGCCTGGCATTTAGAGAAGAGCCAGAGAACAGCTGTCACCCACCGGAGGGGTTCTCCTATCGCCGTAGGAATCCACCCCCCTGAGAGGTGGTAGCTAGGCCAATGGAAGAATTCTCCCGGGAACCTAGCACTGTCTGTATGGGGGTTTAGCTCAGCTTAACTCCATCACTCAAGGGTGCAGATGTTTCACACTCCTGAGCAACGTAGCTGGGTTGATGTAATTTTTGCACGTAGCCCTGGCCTAAGTGTACGGCCTCCCACTGCATCCAGAGCAGGGCTAATGTCTTGGGGCTCATCTAAGCCATATGTGTGTTCCTCCCGCCCCCTGGCCCATGGCCGTTCTGTGGCTCATCTGTCCAAGGTTCTGTCTCCATCCTCTCCGTGTCGGGGTCTGTTCCTTGCAGGTACGCCTTCCTCCTGGACCAAGCCCTGCTCATTTGCAAGAGGAAAGGAGACTCCTACGAGATGAGGGATTTCATCGACCTCCACACTTACCAGATCCGGGACGACGCTTTGGGAGAAAAGGACAATAAGAAGGTAACACCAAGGGTGTGTGTGTGTGTGTGAGCTGGAGCCTCTCCCACCTTGCTAACACAACATGTGTGCACTCCACCCTGCCCATCCATACTCAGACAGACTCACACTTTCACTGAACAGGTATTCCCCCCAGTAGGGGACAACAGCCACACACACACAGAGTCTGCACCAGTTCCACGCAATCCTTGGCTTAAGGTGTCTCCTTAGCCTGGCTGGTCCCAGTATTTGCCCCTGCACTGGCTCCTGTTCTCCCCGGCTCAGCCCTTTTCTGCTCCTGGGTTGGAGCTAATGAGACCTGCCAGGTCAGGTCAGCAAAATAACTCCCACTTCTAGTTCCTCTGCGCTAACCCTGGGCACATTCATCCCAGCCGCCAGGAATAGAACCCAAGAGTCCTGGCTGCCAGTCCCCCGTTTCGATTACTGGGCACACTCTTCCCAACAGCCAGGAATAGAACCCAGGAGTCCTGGCTTCCACACCCACCCCGCTCGAACTACGAGTCAACCCTCCTTCCAAAAGCCAGGAGGAGAACGCTGGTAGTCTGACTTCTGCTTCCCTAGCTATAATCACTAGACTTCGCTCCCCTCCCAAGGCTGGGAATAGACCCCAGGATTCCTGGCTCCCCATTCCCTTGCTCTCATTTCTAGGCCACACTGCCCCTGTCTGCTGCTGTTGGGGGTGGGGGTGGGGATTTGATTTCACATCTCACTTTGAGTCCCCTAGTCTGATCTGCAGATCCTGGGAAGGTGGGACTCCCCCTCCCCTCCACGAGTTCCAGGGGCACTGTTAAACATCCCTGCACTTGTCTTTTCCAGTGGACTCATATGTTCCACCTGATCTGTAGTTACGGGACCCAAGGCTACGAGCTCTTCTTCAAGACGCGAGAGCTGAAGAAGAAGTGGATGGAGCAGTTTGAAATGGCCATGTACGTGTCCCCCTCCCATCCCTCCCCACTGTCGCTCGCTGCACAGACACAACGAGAGACAGTCCCTGCCCCAGCTGAGCTCAGGGCCCCATTGTGCCGGGTGCTGCGCAGACACACACGGTAAATCTACTCTCTGAGCTGCGGCTGTAATTTCCAGCCCAGGCAGACATACCTGCGCTAGCTCTGTTCAAGCCATGCACTAAAAATGGAAGTGTAGCCATGGGGGTGAGACTAGCTGCCCTGAGTACGATCCCATCCAAGCCTGTAGGCACGTCTTGTGTGGGCACATCCTCAGGGCGGCCAGCTCCTCCTGCTCCTCACCCCACCTCGGTTGGCCACACTGCTGTTTCTAGTGCACCGGCTCCATCAGAATGAGGAGACAAAGTGCTCCTGGGTGCTACTGTAATGTTCAGTGCCTAGCACAAAGGGGAGCTGGCCAGGGACTGGGGCTCCTCGGCGCTACCGTAATACACCTAATAAATAACAATCATCATCATAGTAAGCATAATTCAGTCTGTCTCTCTCCCCTGATCGCTGTAGCTCCAATATCTACCCCGAGAACGCCACCTCCAATGGCCACGACTTCCACATGCACTCCTTCGAGGAGAACGCGTCCTGCAAATCCTGCCAGATGCTGCTCAGGTAGGCACTGCCCAGATCCTAGTGCAACCCGCCTGGGACATGTGCGTCCGCCATGCCAGTCGCTGGTCTGCACTGCTGCTCCCGGCTAAGGGGTCTCCTGTTGGCCAATCCCGTACTTGGGGTTAATTTGAGGGGCAGGGCTGAACTGGGAATGGGGCATGGGGAGGTAAGGGTTAATAGAGCAGGGTGGAAGGATGTGGGGGGATGACTTCAAGCCCCAATTTACCGCAGTGACTCTAACACACACCCCTGTTCTCTCTCTCGGTGGCGCGCACAGGGGCACGTTCTACCAGGGCTATCGCTGCGGCCGATGCAAAGCCCCGGCTCACAAGGAGTGTCTGGGCCGGGTATCCCCCTGCGGGAAGTCGAGCTCAGGTACGCGCCTGCTTCCAGCCCGAGTCAGCAGTGTGGGTGGGATACACAATTCCATTCCTGCTACTGAGCCTGCCTGCGGCCAGCCCTCCTTAGAGCAACCCGGAAACTAATCAGCTGATTCCCGGGGGGCCTTATCTGAAGGGTTGGGGGCAAGGAATCCTGAGATGCATCTTGGCCATGAAGTGCAATGCATTCTGGGATGCATCTGGGTCAAGTGTTGCAAGGGATTGTTGGATGCATTTGGGACAAAATAATGCAAGGAATTCTGAGATGCATCTAGGCCATGAGGTGCAAGGGATTCTGGCATGTAGCTGGACAAAGTCATGCAAGGGCTGCACAAAATGGTGCAAGGGATTCTGGGATGCAACTGGGCCAAGTGTTGCAAGGGCTTATGGGATGCAGTATGGGCAAAGTACTGCAAAGGATTCTGGGATGCAGCTGGAGTATGGCAGCACAAAGGATTCTGGGATACATCTGAGGAGGGTGCAGTTGCAAGTGGTTGAATACAAGAGCAGAGGAAGGAAAGGGTTGGCCTACGGGCACCAGTTAACCCCTTCACTGCGGCTGCTGCAGCCACATGCCGCTGAGGTGCCAGTGGGGTGACAAAGGGGCACCACATGGTACATGAGGTGGGTTTTCTATCCCAGCCTCCCTGGCACATACTGGTCACCCACAAACAGAAATACAATTCTGCTTTAATTTAGTCTCAGAACTCTCAGGATGACATTTTGCAACTATCTGAGTAATCATTTCCCCCCTTCTCTGTTTAATCCAGATTATGGGTCTACGATGAAAAAGGTAAACAAACCAACCAACCCCGAACAAACTTAAATCTCTTAGGGAGAAAACCTTCTCATCTAGGGGGTGGATTTATTACTTGTATTGTGGTAGGAACTAGAGGCCCCAGCCGAGACTGAATCTTTGATTATGCAGGGCTCCCTGGGGACAAAAAACACTTAGTAAGAGACTGGAACTGTCTTTTTGTACAGCGCCTAGCACAACGGAGGCCTGAGCCTGGGCTTGGAGGGAGTGGGGTCCTAGGTGTACCGTAAGACACCTAATAAATATGAATAATAATAAAGTAGGAGGGTTTGGAAACTGAGGCACGGAGAGGGGAGAGGATGTGGCCGGGATCACCAAAGTCAGAGTTGGAAATGGAAGGCAGGTCTCTTGACTCCCAGTCCAGTGCTCTATCCACTGGGAAGTACTGCCCCTTGGAGCACCACGGAGTTTTAATCAAGGTTCCTTTCATCTCCGCTCATTTGCTGCTTGGCTCTCTCTCCTTATACTCATTCTCAGACAGATGTTGCACCTAATTTCTCGCTCACCAGTGCCTTATTTTACACCAGTGATGCTTCAGTGTAAGAGAGTAAAGAGCCAGGCCTTGTGGCTAATGGGAGAGAGCACATGGGAGATGGAGTCTAGCAAGGGAGCCAGACCCATAGAAGAAAATGGGGGCACGAGGCCACTGAACTACAACTCCCATGAGGCACTGGGGCAGAATATTGACATTTTCAGGCATTTGGGGGATTTTCTTGAAAAACGGTATTTCTCAGAAAAAACTCAAATGGAAAAATTTGGGGATCAGCCTAAAGGGTAGCGTCAGGAGATCACAGACTCCTGCCTCATGGTTCATTAGTAATAAGTGGTGTGGGATGAGGGAGATCTTTACACGCTGAGGGTCTAGAGATTGGGTGCAAAGGGGCTTGGTCCCAGTTTGTGTTATGATGCGGCAGTCACCAGGAATGGGGATCAACCCTGGGACCTCTGGATCTAAAATATGACCTAGCAGGAGGCGCATTAACTTCTATCTATGGCTCAACTGCCATTAAAAGGGGATTAAGTACCACATGAGGGTTGTTATATTTGCCTTGCTGAACCCTCCCCTAGTACCACACTGACCAAAGTCCCTCCTCAAGCCCCACCCTCTTACTCCAGTTCTGCACATAACACCATGCCGCCACGCTGATTTACAGCGGGATCTGTGCCTGCTGAACTGCAGACAGATCCCACACAGCCTCCGTATCTGAGCCAGGCTCCTTCTCTTCCCTCTGCAGAATAAATCCAACCGACACATGCAGGAGAGAAAGAAGAACGACCTTGGTAAGTCCTGTGGTAGGCACCACTCTCATGCTTCAAGGCAAGCAGTGGGGTCAGGAAGGAATTTCCTTTCTTGTAATCAGCAGTCCTCATTAGGCCAGGTGCAGTAGAGACCCTTATTTGACACCAGGCGCTGCAGCCTGGAGAGAGCCAAGGGTCTGCTCTGGGTTTAATACCCCAATAAAGGATCCCCCTTTAGGTTCAGCTAGGTCTGCTGTACTACAAGAGGCTGGGATGCTATAACCCGATCCCTCTGAAGCTGTGGTGCATCATGGGAGATACAGTCCAGTTGGGGAGCCTGCCCCATAGAGGAGGACATGTGGTAACTGAGCTACCATTCCCATGGGCTGGACACCGGACTAGATGGATCCCTGATCTATGCTGGGATGTTGAGCTCCAGCTTAAATTCAGGGCACCTGCCGGGAAGCCCCACTGGCTCATGGGAGCTCTGGGCCGATGAAGGTTCAGGGGGCAACAAGCCCTTAAGATACACCATCCTGCATGCAGAATCCCCATCCTGGAGGGGCAAATGGGGCCTGCCCTGTGGCTGTCTCTCTATCCCCCCTGTAGAGCACGGGAAGGATTTTTTGTCCCCCTCTCACCGAGAAGATGTGACCGTCCACATGTGTCCATGTCCCGGGTGGTAGGCGTTTGCCACAGAGAGATATGGGGGGTTGCCCTGTGACTGGTTCCTTGCCAATGTCCTTGTTTCCTTAGGGCTGCCCAAAATGGAGGTCTGCCAGGAGTATTATGGGCTACCCCCACCACCTGTAGCATTTGGCCCGTCGCTGCGACTCAGCCTGGGGGACATTGTGGAGCTGACCAAAGCTGAGGTGGAGCAGCTCTGGTGGGAGGTAGGTATCTCCGCACCCACCACTCCGTGTGCCCTGATGGAAACACACTGACTAGAACGGAGGTTCCTGAATGTTCATTCCCCCTGATTCCCACCACCCCATAACTACCTCACTAGACCGGCTGGAGGGTGAACCAAATACAGCATCTTCCATGTGATCTTCCATGTGACATGACCCGTACACACCAGGTCATGCTTCACAGAGGATGCTATTTTGAGGAACAGGTTCCAGACATGTTCAGATTTGGTTTGGCTACTCGGACTCACAACCCAATCTGCTGACGGTGCGACCCCACTTGGGGTCGTGACTGGGAGTTTAGGAACTGCTGGACTAGGATGTGCACATAAATCTGGTCAGCAGGGACTTGAAGCTGGGACTGCTGGTTGCAAAACCACAGGGCTTCGCCACATGGGGACGTCCCATTTGGATGGCTGGTCCACCCAGAGGATAACAGTCTGAGCACTGTTATGTTCATGACATGCAAACCGAGAAACTAGATTAAACCCAGAATACTCTTGCTGGAAGGTTGCAATGTAACACAACTTTATTTCTTTGAATTCAGAATGATAACACACGAGAACCCCCAAACAGGGAGAGACAAAACAGGCTTCTCCCTGAGGCAGAGCTAACCCCCCGGCCCCCTGGGCTGGCTGCCTGGCTGCAATCCAACTATTGCTAGGCCCACATCTCAGAGCTTCCTACAGAGCTCCCTGCCCGTAAGCAGACTAAGGAACACCCCGTCTCCCCTGAGCATTTAAAGGGATAGCGTACAGTTTTCAAGACAGCGCAAGTTAGTGCTGCTGGCTAACGGAGCCCACTTTAGCTCACGTGGGAGGGGACTGTTTGTCAGTGCTGACCTTCCAGCAAGCAAGCCCTGCTGATGACAGTCCCTAGCTGGGATCATTACAGAGCTCATGATAAGAAATGATCGTGGGTAGGAGTGTCTTTAAAAGCAGCTGTCAAGGAGGAGAGCAGCATAAATCAATTAGTGCTTTAGCCTCTTGTTGTTCGGGAGGCCGGGCAGCATCAGGCAGCGAATGATGAAACACAACGGATCTGAGCTGCTCACTTGTTGAGCTCAGTACTCGACTCTCCTGATGAGGCCAAGAGGGTTGTGGACTCCTCCTGCCCCGTCCAGCAGCCATGGTGTCCAACCTGCTTTCAGCATCTCTGTGTTTATATCTCTGGCTTTAGCAGCAATAAATAGCCCCCCTTTGACAGGGTCACCTGGCACCTTGTTTTATCCCAGGTAATTCCCAGAGCCCTGATTTCAGTCAGGGTCTGAGCAGTACCCAACACAATGGGGCCCTGATCTCGGTGCTGGCTCTGATCAGAGATGCTGAGTGTTAAGCAGGGTTTGATCCAAAACCCACTGAAGCCAGTGGAAAGAGGTGGGCGGGATTTGATCAAAAACCCTCAGGAGGCCATGGAGAAGATGCCCATTGACTTCAGTGGAGGTTGGTTCAGGGCTTCAGGCTAGAGCTGGTTGGAGAAAGGGGGCTTTTTCCTGTGAAAAATGTTCAACTTTGGGGCAAAGAAATTAAATATTATGATTCGGGACTGTAGCCCCTGTGCCTTGTGGGAGTTGTAGTTCGATTGCCTCATGCTCCCATTTCTCTTCCAATGGCCAGGCTTCCTGGTTAGACTACATCTTCCATGATGCACCACAATCTGCCTTCATGGTGGGCGGAGACAGTTGCATTATGGGAGGCCCTGGCCATGGTGCATCCTGGGAGAAGTAGTCTGGCTGGGGAGCCCGGCCCATAGAAAATGTGGGCATGAGAAAACCAAAGTACAATTCCCAAGAAACAACTCGGCGGGATAGCCGAACTGACATATTTCTGCTCTCGGCTTAAACCTCCAGCCTACCATAGTCCCTCTGTGAAACAGGCCTAGAGCAACCCCTTGGCCTTTGCCCTGATAGCTCTTTACAATTAGGGTGACCAGATAGCAAGTGTGAAAAATCAGGACGCGGGGTGGGAGGGGGGTAATAGACACCTATATAAGAAAATGCCCCAAATATTGGGACTGTCCCTATAAAATCAAGATATCTGGTCACTCTATTTACAATAGATCTGATGTGCATTGGTTTCCGCATTGCAGGGCAGAAACACATCCACGAACGAGATCGGCTGGTTCCCATGCCAAAGAGTCAAACCGTATGTGTGTGTGAGTAGCAACTCCTTTCACATTTGCTCAATTAGCTGGTAAACGCTGGATGTTTTTGTAGGGTCGCTAAATTCCTTAGACAAGTTTTGGTGGGTTGTGTCTGATCTGGGGTCAAAGGGAAGATGTCAGTCTACAATCCAGGATGCTTGGCAGCAGAAGAAAGGGTGGGTTTTGTGGGTAAGGCGCTGGAGTGGGGCTCAGAAGATTGGAGTGAAATTCTTGGCTCTGCCACAGACTGCCTGTGTGGGACCTTGGGCAAGTCACTTCATCTCCTTGTACCTCAGCTCCTCATTTTTAAATTGGGTATAATAATTCTTTCTTTGTTTACATGCTGTCTGGGGCAGGAACTATCCGTCACTATATGAAACTGGGAGTAAAATGAAACTCTAGAATAACAGAGTATAGACGTCATATCTCCTGGGCCAGAGTTAACTCTTTTTTCTCTGTTTTATTTACTGCAAGAAAATAAAACTTCTTTCTTTCCCCCCTCAGAATCCGCCCCCAGATTTTTCTGTTTATCTTTGGTAAGTACAATTATAGAATTGAAACATTTCTGTGTCTACATAATGTATTGCTGTTTAATTGGGAATCCAGCCTTGTATGTATCATGCTCTGTGAAATCACAGACTGTCTTAAACGAGCCTTCATTATTTACTGGGAAACTACACCCTCGCTGGTATGGCATATAGTCCACAGTGACATCTAATGGCTGAATTATAGATGTCAAGTAACATCTCCTGTGTGGATGTCCCTACTTGCAGGTACGCGGGGCCTATGGAGAGGGCAGAGGCAGAGCAAATCCTCACGAACCGTTCAGACGGCACGTTCCTGGTGAGGCAGAGGGTTAAGGACGCAGCCGAGTTTGCCATCAGCATCAAGTAATCCTAACCTTAGTGACAGCTTCTAAAGAGCAACATCTTTGTGTGCGTGAATAGCCTGCAGCTCAGGGAGAACTCTTTTTTGGCCCTTCCCTATAATGCAAACACCAGGGAGTGCGTAATAAAATTAAATGCCCATTGGTAAGAGTAATTATTTTTATATGCAACAGGCAGTTAACCTGTGGGACTCCTTACCTCATGATTTTATGAAGGTAAATTGCTTTGTAAGTTTGGAAGAGAGGGTTAGATATTTAAGAATAGCATCTCCAACAGCACCAGCTAGGGGAACAGGGAAAAGTGCCTCATGCTGCAGTGCATACGATGATCTTCCATCTGGATGTGCTTGCCGTTTGAGGTGGGATACAAGGCCAGAGCGGTGCCATTATGGAGAATCCGATATTCCTAGGGCCAGAGCCCCATCCGGCATAAATCGGTGTTGCTCCATTGGAGCCGGTGGGGTCAGATCCCCATCTTAGTGCTTTCTGAAAGACCCTATGAGAGAGAGTACGGTTTGCCTCTCTTTTGTAACAAGCTGCATCTACCCTCATGCACAAAGCCCTGCCCTCCCCAGAGGGATGAGACAGCTAGAAATTTAAAGGTGCAACACCCTGGAAAATGACAGCTGTAGAGATCATCAGGAAAACAGTGCCCCCCTGAGAGCTCGTGTCTGTGCCCCCAGGTTTAACGTAGAAATCAAACACATCAAGATCTTGACGTCAGAGGGCCTGTATCGCATCACGGAGAAGAAGGCGTTCAAAGGACTCATAGTAAGGATTGAGTGGATTTCCCATCTGCTGCTTCAACTCCGTCTTCCCTGGGAGGTGCCATCCACCGGTGGGACCCTTAGTGCAACACCAGCTGCTTAAGCCTTCAGGAAGGCAATATGGTGCAGAATAGAGCAGGAGGGGCTGGGAGCCAGGACTCATGGGGTCTATTCCCAGCTACAGGAGGGGAGTAGGGGCCAGTGGGTTAGAGGAGGAGGTGGCTGGGAGTCAGGACTCCTGGGCTCTATTTCTGGCTGGAGTGGCCGGGGGTCTAGTTGTTACTGTCTCTGCCCCTGCTCCAGGAGAGAAGGAGTCTCCACATACTCAGGGCCTCTCTGTGCTCCCCCCCGTAGGAGCTGGTGGAGTTTTACCAGCAGAACTCCCTGAAAGACTGCTTCAAAACCCTCGACACCACGCTGCAGTTCCCGTTCAAGGAGCCCGAGCAGAGGGCCATCTCCAGACCTCCCGGTAGGATGCTCAGGGGCCAGTGCTGAAGCCGGGATGGGGAGACCTCAAGAGCTCCTCTCCCCGGGTTCTTGAGATAAATCCTCATGACCGCGCACATGCGGGATGGAAATGTCCCCCAAAACATTTTTCTTCAGGGATGGTGGCCTTTCAACTCAAATTTTTGCCCCCTTCCAGTGTAGTTTTTCTCAAATTTCCAGAGTTTTCAACCAAAATGGGAAAACTTTGACAAAACCAGGAAAACAATGTCGGGTGGCAAACCCCGTCATTTCCCAGCCCAGCTCGACTCGCTTATCCTGGTCGGCTGTGGGGGTATATTCTGGGCTGCATCTTGAGTGCTGATAGGAGATCTCACAGCGTGGGGGAGCCATGCAGCCCTGGCCCCCCGCAGTGGTATCCTTTACCCTGTGGGTCACAGCTGGTCCATGGACTCCACCCTCATGGTCTCTCGAAATTAACCCTCGGAGCCCCAGAAGGGGAGCGAGCCAATCTTTCACCATGCGGTCACTGCCTCCAGCCATGTGGTGGGTGATGAGCACTTCTGGGGGCCGCTCACTGTCCAGGATCCCACCCAAAGGGGTGGGCCTTTATTGGAGGGTGGCTGGTCCTGGCACAGCTGTCTCCAGCGTGGGTCTGTCCCCTTGCAGCAGGAGGGCTGAAGTACTTTGGGTCGGCGAAGGCTCGCTACGATTTCTGCGCGCGGGACCGGACGGAGCTGACGCTCAAGGAGGGCGACATCATAAAGATCCTGAGCAAGAAAGGGCAGCAGGGCTGGTGGAAAGGAGAGATCTATGGCCGGGTGAGTGCTCCGCCAAGTGGGGGGTTGGGACCGGGGGAGTTTACAGCCCTCTTCTACCCCAGAACAGGCCTGACGTAGTTTGTCCACAAGGGAGCAGTGTTACACGCATACGCATGCACATGACCTGCAATGACAAATCCCATCCAGCAGGGGGCAGCGTTCTTCACACCTCTGAGTATAGAATGCCAAGAAAGCTATGGCCAACTGGTCACTTCAGTGGCACTTTGTCTCTCTCTAGTGGTGGCTGGGACAGTAGTGGCTGATGAGCTAGCTAATGGAGCTGGGGCTTTTAGGTCAAGCAGTAGAGACTGGTGCCTTTAGATCCAGAGGTGTAACGTTCAATCCCTGCTACTCGTGCCTCATGATAAAGGCCGCTGTGCCACATGACATGGCCAGAAAATCTCACCACAGCATTGGGGATAGCACACAGATCTTTCTGCTGTGAAAACAAGCTGAGTTACAGGAGAATCCCCATTAGCTATTAGCAGTATAGGGCTTATCACACACAGGGGAGCAGCACCCATCCCATCCAGAAGAGGGCAGCAGTGGTGTATGATACATGGGCGGTGTTCCAATGGCTGTTTTGTGATAGCAATTCCATGTCTCACTGGGTTTTCCCCTCCTAGGTTGGCTGGTTCCCAGCAAATTATGTGGAGGAAGATTATTCGGAATATTGCTGAGGTCTGGAGTCCCGTGTAATTTTTTTCCCCCTGAGATCGTGACCCACAGGATTCCTGACCCCTGCATGGCACTCACACCATGAGCTTATGTGAAGCCAGGCCTGGAAGGTGTCTCTGCAGCAGGAAGAAATGTTGTGTTGGTGCAAGTGCGGTGGGGCGTAGCACCCCGGGACTATTAATTTATGAACTTTTGGACTCTTCTTCTCTTTCCCTTCTCTCTCGCGTATAAAGGAAGTTTTGTGTCGAATAAACTGGGCTGCGGATGTATCGTCCATCACCCTGCACCCAAGAGCCCTGTTCTCTCCCATCCATGCCATGATCCAACTGCCCCATCAGGCACAGGTGTCTGGAGCCCAGAGGGCTGCTGCTGTGTGATTGTGTAGGAGATGGTCCCCTGGGGAGGGAGGATCTCTTGCCCACTGGCATCTTTATATTCCCTCCAGCATAGGCAGAACCCAGATGGCACCAGGCACATGTGATTGCCATTTGGTACCGGATGTGCCCGTTACTTTGGGGTATGCTCATTGATTAGGGTTACTCTTCTGGGCAGAGAGTGGCATTCTGTAATTCTATCAATGTTGTGCTTGTATCACTTGTGTGTTCATATGGAGCTCTACTCCTACCTACTGCAAGTCCCCTCCCACTGGAGCTATCCAGCAGGACCTAGGTTCCCCAGGGCTGGGTTCCTCCAGCCCCAGAACCGGATGAACCCCGCCAACACACACACCCATAATAGAGCGTACCTGAGCAGGCTGGGTCGACCAGCACTTCCAAGCTGCCATCCTCGTATGTCCCAGGTTCAGCAAGTCCCCATCCCCACTTTCCCATTACAATTATTCTGGTCGTTACCCACTTGATGAGCAAACCCAGGGGATTTTTGGGTGCTGCAGGGATCTTTAGCTTAGGTAAGAGGAGGGTTGCTGCAGAGCGAATGGGGAAGCTAAAAACACAAAAGAGCAAAGTTCAGAGAGAGAGAGGGAGGGAAGCAACCAGCTGAACCATAAAAGTAACTTATTAAATCATAGCAATAACCACACAAGGAGAACCTAAACCAGCAGAACAGTTACAGTTTTGAAGATTTCAAAGGTCAGACATAGAAAACTAGACCTGATCAAACAAGTCAGGGTTAGAAAGTTAGACCTGAGGCGGAAAAGGAAACAGAGAGAGCGAGAGCTGGGATCTCGCCGCTCCATGAAGCTTGAACTGGTCGGGGTTCCAGGTGATGGTGATAGCTCAGGGTCCTGAGTGCTGGAGCAGAGCACTCAGCACGATCAGTCAGGAGAAGATGAAGTCCCAGTGGAACTGACGCAGAGTTTGGATCCAGCTATCAGAACACTGACTGGAGCGTGGGTTGGGGTTTTTGTAGAGAAACAATAGTTCATGGGAGAACAGTGGATTTGTTTGTGTGTAAACAAGGGCGAACGGCAAAGTTGGTTTGTTCAGGCTAGACATGGGAGTTGATCATTCCTGGCTTTGGACGGTGTTCCTTGGAGGGAGCTCACAATGCAATTAGGCAGCTTTGCTCTTTTGGATATCAGTCAAGGATTCCTTACTAGAATTGGTCTGGTAACTGCTGAGCTGGGAGTGTGCAGCAGGGGTGGGTTCATTATCATATGGAGCAGAGATTCCCCCATGATGCACTGCTTCCCTGCCTTTGTGGTCCTAAAGTTCAGTGTGGTTCGTGCCTTGGAATCGCCATTCTCCATTCTATGTGCTAATGGAGCTGCCTCCCTGACCCAGCTTTGATGCAGATGAGGCCAGGGGAGTAGCCTAAATCCTGTCACCCTCTTCATGAGGGGTCTAGGTGTGTCTCCCACAGCCCTTCACTGCTCTCTGAAAGTCTTTTCTCTGATCAGTTTTGGTTGAAGCAGAGGCTGGGGGAGGGGGGTCAGGGAATGTCTTTCATGAGTCAGACAGGCCGGATACTACGCCCTGGTTCCCCAAGAGCACAGAGCTGACTGGTATCGCTTTAACCTTTTACTAAATCAATCAGCAAGGTGAGCCAGTGCATGGGGGTTGGGGAGGCAGGGGGAGGAACTTGCTGGCAAGTCAATTTATGAACCAGGAACAGAACCCAGGAGTCCTGACAGCCTCTTCTAACCACCAGACCACACTTCCTCCCAGCACTGGGATTAAATCCAGCAGTCCTGACTTTCAGCCCTTCGCTCTAATGGGCTAAATCAGCAGTTCTCAAACTGGGGGTTGTGACTCCCCGGGGGGGGTCACGAGCTCCATGCGCTGCTGAAGTGCCGCCGAATAGAACACTTCTGCTTTCGGCGGCATTTTGGCAGACATGCCGTGTGCTTCAGAGTGTCCTCCGAAAAGCTGCTGAAGTGAATGTTTCTGGTTTCAGCGGCTTTTCAGCAGACTCTGTGAAGCGCACAGAACATTCAACGAAATGCCGCCGAAAGTGGAAGCGTTCTATTAGGCGGCATTTCGGCGGACACACATGGGTCGCGGTGGCCTGCGGGGAGGAGAAAATGGGCCGCCAACCCAACAAGTTTGAGAACCGCCGGGCTAAATGAAACCTCTCTTAGGGCCAGCATTAGAAGCTGGGAGTCTTGACTTTCAGAGCCCCACCCCTGCTTTAACCACTAGGCCTCACTCCCCTTCCTGAGCTGGGAAGAGACCCCAGAAGTCCTGACTCCCATTCTCCTCTAACGCACGAGCCCCCATTCTACCCCCAGAGCTGGGAAAGGAACTTAATGAAGGTGAAAAGGAGGCACCAAAACATTGGCTGTTGTCTGTTCCCCTCCCATTTGTCCGCTCCGCTGCCCGCTTCACTCATCCCTTTCATTGCACTCCTCTGCCTAAACCCCAGGCCCCGCGGGGTTTCCTCCCTGCTGCTCCACTGGCTCTGCAGTGTCTTTTCCACAGGGATGAGCTGCCAGGGTAGATCCTGGGGACACAGACACCCTGTAGCATCAATTCCCAGCCACGCCAGGCCCGGAACTGCGTTAGCGTCCAAAGTAGGTACTCCTAGATGGTGCTGGTACCTCCAAATTATGGGGTGGTGGTGGTGATCATGTGGGTCTCTCAGGAAACTGAGGCACAGAGAAGGGAATCAACTTGCCTCACATCACCCAGCAGCAGAGTCAGGCACAGGAGCGAAATTGTGGGCGTGCCAGGCCAGCGCGTTGCCCTCTAGGCCCCACAAAGACAACACAGGGAAATGTGGCCTGGGCCCAGTGGACATAGGGGGTGGGAAGGATAAAGGTGGGGTGGGGGAGTGTTGGGACCAGAGCCAGAATACAGTACAGCATTTTGCTGAGCTGCTGGTAAGTCTAACCCTGACTCAGCATTTCCCCCAGGTCTTGCGTTTGTGCAATATTCCAGGAAACCCAGGGAAAACGGAAGTGCTTGGTTTCGAGCAGAACTCTGTGGCCTCGGGGTGTGTGTGTGGGCAGGCGGGCGGCACGGGACTTCGACTGAAGAAATCCAGGTTCTATTTCTGTGCTTCTAGCTGACCCCGGTCAAGTCCCGCCAGATCCCTGAGCCTCAGTTTCCCCAGCTGTAAAAGGGGGTGAGCGATACTTACCTCCTTTGCAATGTGCACGAAGTGTTCATTATCGTGCCATCTCTGACGCTGGCCTCTCCATGCCAGGCACAGGGCAGCTCCAAGGGCATGCTGGCACAGCTGCAGCAGGAATGAATATTAATGAGCATTGAAAACTCCCAGCATGCACAGGGCACTTTTGATTTCAAGGGAAGTCAGCCACATTCACCCCCCATTTTACAGAGGGGGAAACTGAGGCATGGACCTGCTGAAAGTCACACAGCAGTGCCAGGAATAGAACCCACGTGTCCTCAGGCTTGAGGCTGTGGCTGAGTCCCCACCCATACTGCCCCTTTGACAAGTCCCTTCCGTTCCCCTTCTCTGAGAGCGGCTCTGGGGAAATGCTCTGCCTGTGACTGACGCAGCCCTTCCCGCAGGCAAAACTCCCCGTGTTTCATCAGTTTCCCCAGTCCCGCCAGCAGTGACATCTTCCCGGCCCCCTCCCGGCTTTGCAGACCGGGCAGTATCAGAATTGGTTCCCCCACTCCTGCGAATCTCAGGGCTCCCGGCGGAACAGCAGAGGAAAACTGGGGCAACCGCGTGTCCCAGGGAAGCATGGCAGGCCCGACCCGTCTTCCAGATCTGAACCCCTCTGCAGGCTCCAGGGACGGCACCCAGCAGCCTGTCACCTCCGCTCTTGCAGCCCCATAAAGCTTTTCTTGCGCTCTCCCTACTCAGCACTCTGTCCAGCCCTCCCGGGCACGTAGAGCTCGCATCTCAGGCGTCAGCTATGTGGAGAAATCCCCCGGCCTAGCCACGTGGTAAGCATCTGGGTACAGTACCTATCGATCTGAGGGCTCTGCTGTTGAGAAATCTGCCTCAGAAATAAGCTCCGATGACGAAAAACATCCTGAATGAAATATGACCACAGACTTGTGGGTTACAACTCCACTCAGCCTCCCCTTCCACCCCCTGCGCACGTAGCTTTACAGCACCAGGATCTCCCAGCAGTCTGCCCTCCCTTGTACATTAGTGGCCCCTGTTTTCCTTAGCTCTGGCTACATCCACAAAACCTTCGCTTTACTCAGGCAAGACAATGCCCTCCAGTACCACTACATGGCAGTTACCAGGAAGTTGCCAAGAAGGCTAACGGCGTATTGGGCTGCATTAGTAGGAGCATTGCCAGCATATCGAGGGAAGTGATTATTCCCCTCTATTCGGCATTGGTGAGGCCACATCTGGAGTACTGCCTCCAGTTTTGGGCCCCCCACTACACAAAGGATGTGGCCAAATTGGAGAGAGTCCGGCAAAGGGCAACGAAAATGACAAGGGGGTTGGGGCACATGACTTACCAGGAGAGGCTCAGGGTGTGATGGATTTTGCCACAGAGACCCCCTCCCTTGGGACTGTCACCTGCTGCGCTGAAGTTACCTCTGAGTCCCTTTTCCCTGCCAGCTTGGGACTCCAGAATCCTGCCTTGTTGAGCCAGATACGCTAGCCTGCTGCAACACAGACCTAGGTCTGGTCCATGCCCCCCAAAGCTGTAGGCTTAACTGAAAACAACTTAGCAGGATACCTGCCTCCAGCACCTAGTTCTCAATGGGATCTAAACCCCAAAGAAATCCATTTTACTCTGTATAAAGTTTATACAGGGTAAACTTATAAATTGTCCACTGTAACCTGGCCCTTGCTGGTCCTCTCCACAAAAACTCCCAGAAACCAATTAAAGTCCTTTCATTGTTTGTGTCCATCCCCACCACCTACTATTTACATATTGTGATAGCGAAGGATCAGGGAGCTGCGGTAGAGTGCTTGAGGGGAGATATATAAGCTCAGAGCTAATTGAGGCGTGGCTCCCTGGGGACTAGGGAAGCTGGCAGCAGGTTGATTGGAACACCTGCAATCAATTAAGGCCCTGTTAGGAACCTAATAAAACCCCCTGCTTCAGGCAGACAGGGGAGGAGGAGCAGAGTGATTTGGTATTGGAGCAGAAAGCCGTTGGAGAAGAGTGGATTAGTGTTGGAGCGGAGAGCAGTGGGAAGGAGTTGAAGCAGATCGTTTGGTGTTGGAGTGGAGAACAATTTGGAGGAAAGCAGAGGAGAGTTTGAAGTGTTGCAGTAAACTAAGAAGACCCATACCCTAGGTAAAGGGACACCTGGCTTGTTCAGAGAGAGGGCAGGAAGCCCCACAAGTTGAAGGGCAGGAGAGGGAAGTAGCCCAGAGGAAGGAATAGCTAGTTCAGGTGGTTTACCGCTATCCTCAGGGCCCCTGGGCTGGGACCTGGAGTAGAGGGTGGGCCCGGGTCCTCCTCTCTCCACTCTCCTCCCCTAGGATACTAGTGGGGCAGTTAATACTCTGTTCAGAGGCAAGAAATGGTGCCCTGAACCTGTCACAAGAAGAGAAAGCACAGGACTCACCATAATAGTGTTGGCAATTTGCCACAATATATATACACAGACCAACAGTAAGAGAGACCGTTAGCTCCTTTGCCAGCAGGGACCTAAAGCCCCACATTCTTCCTCTGTCTCTCTGGTCTCTCCCTTTATCTCTCTCCAGCTTTCTTCCTGCCGGCTTTTATAGCAGGCTGGCTACTCAGGCCTGCAGGTGCATCCCCTCAAGTAATTAGGGCAGGGCCTCCCAGCCAGCCCCAATTAGTACCTTTTCTCCCTGGGGCCGCGCTAACAGGGGCCTGGCTTGGTTCTCCTAGCCAGCACCCTGTTACATCCACCCTCTGTAACACTGATAGAGGGATATACACAACTGTTTGCTCCCCCAGGTATTAATCACTTACTCTGGGTTTATCAATAAACAAAAGTGAGTTCATTAAGTATTAAAAAGTAGGATTTAAGTGGTTTCAAGTAATAACAGACAGAACAAATTAAGTCACTAAGCAAAATAAAGCAAAAACACGCAAGTCTAAGCCGAATACAGTAAGAAATTGATTACAGGTAAAATCTAACCCACAGAGATGTTCCAATAAGCTTCTTTCACAGACTAGACTCCTTTCTAGTCTGGGCCCAATAATTTCCCTGGTACAGTCCTTGTTAGATCCAGTAGATATCTTAGATGGAAAACAGGGTGTTCTTATGACTGGAATCTCCTTTGTTCTGTTCTACCACCTTATATATCTTGGACATAAGGAAGGAATCTTTTGTCTCTCTGGGTCCCCACCTCTCCTTCTAAATGGAAAAGCACTAGGTTTAAAATGGATTCCAGTGTCATGTGATCTGGTCACATTTCCTGTGAGATCTCATTCTTTATTGCCCATGTCAGGTACACCCATATCAGGTACCCATGTCAGGTGTGCAGATAAATAAATCTATTCACAATTAATTGTCCTAGTTAATGGGAGCCAACAAGATTCTAAGCCACCATTAATGGCCTACATAATTACAATAGGACCTCAGAATTAGACTTTATATTTCTAGTTTTAGATACAAGAATGATACATACATACAAATAGGATGAACATGCTCAGTAGATTATAAGATTTGTAATGATACCTTATAAGGTATCATGTTCTCTTGAACATAAGAAAGGCCGTACTGGGTCAGACCAAAGGTCCATCCAGCCAGTAGCCTGTCTACCGACAGTGGCCAATGCAAGGTGCCCTGGAGTGAGTGAACCTAACAGGTACAGATCAAGTGATCTCTCTCCTGCCATCCATCACCTCCCTCTGACAAACAGAGGCTAGGGACACCATTCCTTACCCAGCCTGGCTAATAGCCATTAATGGACTTAACCTCCATGAATAGAGACCTTTTGCATGAAGCATCTTCCAGTTACATCATATTTGCACTTATAAGCATATTTCCGTTATGGAGTGCAAAATCACAGAGGGGACTGGGCTTGTTTAGTCTGCAGAAGAGAAGAGTGAGGGGGGATTTGATAGAAGCCTTCAACTACCTCAGGAGGGGTTCCAAAGAGGATGGAGCTTGGCTGTTCTCCGTGGTGGCGGATGACAGAACAAGGAGTGATGGTTGCAGTCAAGTTGCATTCGGGGAGGTCTAGGTTGGATATTAGGAAACACTATTTCACTAGGAGGGTGGTGAAGCACTGGAATGGGTTCCCTAGGGAGGTGGCGGAATCTCCTTCCTTAGATGTTTTTAAGGTCGGGCTTGACAAAACCCTGGCTGGGATGATTTAGTTGGGGATTGGTCCTGCTTTGAACAGGGGGTTGGACTAGAACCTCCTGAGGTCTCTTTCAAACCTAATTTTCTATGATTCTCTGATAAAACACCCCCCACCCCATTTCCTATTTTCAGTTCCTGAATAGATAAGATTGCAACGTCTCTTGTTGCTTCCTGTCCACAGCAGGGGTGTTATTTGTGACACTGATAATAAACACAGAGTAGATGCTCAGATTCTGTCCTGGGCAGAGGAAGCAGACCTGTCACAAGAGAAGGAATGCAGAGCTAAAGCCCCAGTGAAAACTGTGTCACTCAGCAAACTTCCCCTGAGAAAGATCACAACAGGATAAACTAGGGGCAGTTTTCTTGCTTGGCAAGTGAAAGCAGAGGCATTATGAAGAGGCAGCTTATCACCCACTTTGTAGGTAAGTTTGCAAGGAACTGTGTTATTTTATTCCAATGGGGAGGGGAGGGAGTGTGGCAAAAAACAAACAAACTTCATTTAAGCTCTTTGTGGTAGGGATGGTCTTTTTGTTCTGTGTTTGTACAGTGCCTAGCACTGTGGGGGCCCAATCCTTGACTGAGGCTCATAGGTGCAATCAGTCCTTGTTACCGGCTGAGTTAAAACCTCATGGAAATTTATGGGTGAAGATAATTGTAAGAGAACCTTCAGGGGGGCCTGCCGAAAACAAGGCAGGATGGAATCTGCCCAGAAACTAGCACTGTGTGGGCAGAGGATGCCACCTGGTTATTATTCTGACCAGGGGTGTGTGTGTGTATGTGACTGTTAGGCATGGAATTAGTCCATTTGCGGGGGAAGTGGCAGAGAAGAAACTGGGAGGGATTCAGAGACAGAGGAAGAAAGCCAAACAGGAGCTTGTAGGCACGGTTTGAATGATTCTGGGAGAAGACCAGAGGCAGCTTTTCAGTTTGATGTTGGCTAAAGAGCCTTGGGATTGTAAGAAAAGAAGGTTATAGAGTGGTAGCCGTGTTAGTCTGTATCAGCAAAAGCAATGAGGAGTCTTTGTGGTACCTTAGAGACTAAGAAATTTATTTGGGCATAAGCTTTCGTGGGCTCAAACATCTGATGAAGTGGGTTTTAGCTCACAAAAGCTAATGCCCAAATAAATTTGGAAGTCTCTAAGGTGCCACAAAGACTTCTTGTTGTTGGTTTTTAAGAAAAGAAGCTATCCCTGGTTTTTGGTCCCGCCTGCATTTGGAGAAGCAGGACTTGTAACTAAACCAGATTGGAACAAAGGAAATACCACGCTCCATCATCAGTTTCTACTCCCAGTTGACACATGCCCAGGACCCAGAACTTTGACTAGCCACTTGGGTTGAAAAGGGGCAAGAATAATTGTCATTGTGCTGGGATCTTTGAGGGTTCATAGGGTCTTTCAGTGATGAAATTCAGCCCAGATCTGTCACTTTTCATATAAATGCTTATTTGATCAACGATCTGGAGAAACACATAGAATCGTTACTGAGAAAGTCTGCAGAAGACACGCAGATTGGGGAAGTGGTAGTAAGGAAGAGGACAGGTCATGGATACAGAGAAATCTGGATCCCTCGGTAAGCTGGATGCAATAAAACAATATGCATTTCAGAGTGACTAAATATACGGATGTACACCTATGAACAAAGAAAGTTGGCCGTATTCATAGAATGGGGGCCTCCATCCTGAGAAGCAGTGACTCAGACAAAGACTTGGGAGTCATGTTTGATAATCAGCAGAACATGAGGTCTCAGTGTGACCCTGTGACTAAAAGGGCTGATGTGATCCTGGGATGCATGATCAGGAGAATCTCAGATTGGAGAGAGGGGTTATTTTTCTCTGTATTTGGCCCTGGTGCGACTCCTGCTGGAATCCTGTATCCAGTTTTGGGGTCCGCAATTCAAGAAGAGTATTGAAAAACTTGGAGAGGGTTCAGAGAAGAGCCATGAGAATGATCACAGGATTGGAAAACTTGCCTTGTAGTGAAAGACTCAGGAGCTAAATCTATTTAGCTTAACAGAGAGAAGGTTAAGGGATGACCTGATCCCAGTCTATAAGTACCTACATGGGAAATAAATATTTGATTATGCGCTTCTCTGTCTAGCGTACAAAGGTCTAACAAAAGATCAAATGGCTGGAAGTTGAAGCTAGACAAATTCATCCTGGCAATAAGGTACAAATGTTAACAGTGAGGGCAATTAACCGTCGGAGCAACCTACCAAGGGTCATGGTGGATTCTCTAGCACTAGAAATCTTTAAATCAAGGTTGGCCGTTTTTCTAAAAGACCTGTTCTTGTTCAAACCAGAATTAATTCAGAAAAGTTCTATAGCTCATATCACACAGGAAATCAGAGCAGATGTTCACAATTGCCTACAGATCTATTAATATACCCGTGGCTGGCCAGGCTGTGTAACCCTGGGTTGTTTTTATTATTGATCACAAATGGCTGATAATGAAAGTTTCACTGGTGTTTGTAGTGTGTGGACATGATTATTAGTGGTTTGTTCTTAATTGTTGCACATTGATTATGAATGACTGGTCTTGGGTGACTGCCGTTAATCAATACACTATTAAGGTTATTGTCACGGCCCCGATATGCTAGTTGCTTTGTGTAGCTAAATAGCAAAAGACACTTTCTGCCCTAAATTGCTTAGTCTCTTTAAGCCCTGATTTTGCAAGCAGCCCCGGGCAGGGTCCCCCTGACTTTGACAGGCATGGGGGGCTGCTTGGGTGAAGATCATTGGAAGATCGGGGCCTTAGTTTAAGAGAAGGTGAGTAAAGGGCACTGAGCGGAAGGGTGGGGTGGGGGGACAGGATAAGGGTGATACATTCGTCTCTCCATTCATCTCAGTGATGACTGTAGACGGGGGTACCCAAGTGCAGACTCACCCACGGAGCCTCGTGGGGAGTTACGATGCTACCTCAGGCAGCCAGTTCATGAATGGAAGGTCGAGTCAGTGAGGCTGACTGACAGGGGACACAGGACGGGAAGGGACCTCCCAGGTCACCCAGCGCAGTCTGGGGCATAGCCAGAGGTGGGCCCCGTCCCACCCAGTTAGCACCTCAGCCCACCCAGATCTGAACCTGTGAGTGCAGAAGCTGAGAGCGGCATGCGGGTGGGTCAGGAGTTCCTGGCTGAAGACTCTCAGCCTGTCTGAGGAACACCACAGCCAGACGGGAGCTTTGCAGCCTGGCCAGCCTCTGCCCCCGCACAGGTGCCAAATGGCCCCCCGGGTTAACCCATGCCTGCCTGTGGGAATTGCCCCTTTCCACTGGCCAGCCCAGCCCCCAGCTCCTAGCCCTGCCCCCAGCCCCCTTCCAATCCTGCTCCCAGCAATCAGAGATAACCCGCAGTAACGTAATAACATGCAGCATAAAGGGTTTGCTGTGACGTCAGATCTTTGGTCATTGCGCAGGCCCCACAAACGCCCCCCACCCAGTTTCCACTCTGCGTTTTGTCTCTGCAAACAGGGAGCGGCAAAGATCCTCTCCACAAAACTGAGGGTGGGGGAAGCAAGGGGGTGAGAGAGGTAAGAGCTTCCCAAGCCAGCAGGCCTAGGATCGTAGAAGATAGAGACGGGAGAGGAGAGAACACGGGGGCGGCTGGGCCCAGCCTCACCTGAGACTGATCAGCTGGGGACCAGGGGATTATAAAACCCAGCAAGTAGCTCAGCTGGGGCTGGCTGGCGAGTTGCAGGGAGCAGGAAGTCTGGGGGAAGTGGTGGGAAGTCAAAGGAACCCCTTGGGTCAGGGGAAGGGAGGGTTTGCAGTGGTCCAGTCCCCCAGTACCACACACAATCCTGTCTATAAATGTATCCAGCTCCACCTTACACCTAGCTGGGTTTTTTGCCCCTCCCCAGTGCCACTGGGGGGCTGATCCAGAACCTCCCTCCTCTGCCAGTTAAAAACATTCTTGTGTTTTCTAGCCTGAAACTTCCCAGCCCCGTGTATCCAAACTGGAAAGTGCCTCATAATCCCAGGCTCCTCTGCTCGTATTGGGCCTAGCAGGGCCCTTGGTTCCCCGTAAGCGACTGACGGAGCTGAGGGAAATGAGGATCAGCCCAATGTTTGTTTTCAAAGTTTGGTCCCTTTCTTTTGAAATGAACCGGCTCCACGTACCTTGGTCTCCCGGAGTTCCCGGTGAGGGGGGAAGAGAACGCCTCATAATAATTCCTCTGTGCCCAGGACCTGTGACAGTGCACGTGACAGCGGGGATCTTCTGAGGTTTCCACCTGCCTTCCCAGCTCCAGAGAGGTTTAGACTGAGCCACCGGGATCTGGTTGTCCCAGCCAAGGCGTTTCTGAACCTGTGGGGCTCAGCTGTCCCTGGAGTTGGTCGGCGATCACCGCTCTCTAGGTGACTTGGAAACAGTCAGATCGCCAAGCAGTGGGGACACCGGGGCAGTGGGCGGAACGAATGCCTGAGAACGTCTCTCTCGAGAAGGGCCCCACAGGATGAGCTGATCCCGTGTGTCCTTCTTCAGGGCTTACTCGGGCTAAACTCCTACTGGGGCTGAGGGCCGGATCCCCAGCTGTTCACGGCAGTCAGAGTGCCACGTTGATTTACACCACCTGGGGATTGGGTCCTGAGTTAAATACCTGGAGATCTGACCCATTGAAAACGCGTTCCTCGGACAGGTCCTTAGGGGTCTCAACTGTCATCAGTGGTGTGAAGACAGAGGCAGCTCTGAAGAGTTTATAATCAAAATGGAAAAGCTGGATCCTCAGAGAAGGAGTGACTTGGCTGAGGTCACTCAGCAGAGCCAGGAATAGAACCAACCAACCACCCTCCCCCAAGCTCTACTGCTCTACCCACTAGGCCACCCAGCCCTAAAACCCAGTGCAGTAAGAACATCCTTGGTTGTTTCTCCTCTTTCAGGCTTGTGCTGGCTCATCTGCTTCAAGGGGACTCAGCATTTCTCCAGCGCTGGTAAGCTGATGCCTAGAAACCTGGACAAATTCTCCAGATCTGAACCCCAGTGTGTCCTGCAGTTGGAAGGAAGCTTTGAACGGGCAAAGAACTTTCCATCCTCCTCTTTCCCCGTGTTTCTTTGTATTTTCTTTTTCATTCCCTTCTGCTCTCTTATGCTGCATCCCCGCTTCCTACAAAGCCACCTTCTCCGCTGGCGACTAAGCAGGGCGTATCCACTTCGGGGCCCATGGAGTTCACTGATCCAACCATCCTCTGCAACCGTGAGCGTGAGCCCTGGATCTAAGGGAGGGGGGGCTCTCTACTGGGGAGACTGCCACGGGGGAGCTCTGGAGCATGTGATGAATCAGGTACTAGAGAAAGGAGGATCAGGGACTGGCAAGCATGACGTGGTGACTAAGAGAGCCGGGCCAAGCCAATACGTGGCGAAGGAGATCGAAGGACTTGGCTTCCCGCAGTCTGGTCATCAGCAAGCCCAGGAATGGCCAGTCACACTGGAAAGCCACAGTGGAAGTTAGACGGTGCAAACTGCACCCAGCTGTGGATGGGGAAGCTGAGGAACCTGGACCGCCGCCAACTGGGACTGGACAGGGAGGGCTCACTCGATCACTGCCCCGTTCTCTTTGTTCCCTCTGAATCACTCAGCACTGGCCACTGTTGGAAGACAGGGTACTGGGCTAGATGGACCTTTGGCCTGACCCAGTGTGGCCGTTCTTGTGGTCTTAATCCAAGGTGTAGAGTTCTCGCCACCCTCACCCCGATTTAAATCAAATCCACCCTGTAGCGAGGATTGGGCATGGGGAGGAGACTGGGACTTGTGGGGAAAGGAGACGGGGACTGGGAGGGAGGGGGGATC
>ML677403.1:4143568-4237415 GCA_007922305.1 Dermatemys mawii
GACCTGGGGCTCTACCAGGTGTAGCCAGTTGTTCACTGAAGCCCCAAAGGGATCCCATCTCTGGTCTCTCTCCCTGTGATGGGCCAGTTACACGGTGGGTACAGGAACCGGAGCTGTGGGCATCAGCCCGGCAACCTGCTGTGACAGATACTGGCGGGAGACCCAGGTTCCAATTCCCTGGCTGCAATGAGCGTGTTACTGAACCAGAGAGCTTGAGGGATACCAGCTTTGTAGCCTAGTGGTTAGAGCTCTTTCCTAGGAGATTGGCAGACCCAGGGTTCTCTATCGGGGAGGGGAGGAATTGACTGTTCGTGTTCCATATCTCAGGTGAGCGCGCTACCCACTGGGCTATCGGTTCCAAGAGCTTGTGGGGAAGTGGCACCACCCACTCTCGTCTTTTCCTTGACAAAGGGTGACCAGGCTGCTGGATGTGAATCCTGAGTGGAGACAGGCACAGATCTGGGGTCAGCGAATAGTGAGGCTTACTTGGGTAGGAACCCCTAGGCCGGGACGTCACTGGTTTTACAAGCAGGATTTTTAAACCCTTTGCATCTTGGACAGGGACACCTTAGGATTTCATGCACATTTAATTGTTTTTTGTTTATTTCCTCCTAGGGGTCGCTTCAAAGGATTCGGTGACGAAATGCCAGAACTCAAGGCGGGAGGCGGCTCATGGCTTATCCCCAGGGGACGTACGTATCCCAGTATAGCTGACAGGCCTCACTGATCTCGGGACACTGACGGCAAAGGCAGCCTGGGGAACCCCGGCTGATATTCTTTAATGTGACTCAGTGATTGTTTCTGGGGCGCATGACTTGAGATACCTTCAAATAGGCCTGAGTCTGTGGGGACTGGGCGCTCGTCACTTCCGGGGCGCCTTTAAGAAGCCTCCCACGAGCGCTGCCGTAAAATGGGGCTGCTTTGGAGAATCTGAGCCTCGGTCAATTTCACCTGCAGTGCGGCTCTCGACTGCCACAGCCAAGCCACTCACTCCCAGCATTTCTGGCACTGGGGATTTAGATCCATGAGGTCGAACGATGTCGTCCCTGCCAGTGATCCAGCAGCAAAGTGCAGGTTGCAGGAGAGTGGCAAGAATCATCACATCTTTAGTGGGTGGAAAATCCCAGTGTAGGAAGCCATAGCTCCCCTCCCCCAGCAGCACCAGTCCCGATCCCCATCATATCACCACCTCTGGCATCCCAAACCTCCCCAGTCCCTTCCTGCAACCCACAATCCTTTGCAGTAGCACTCTGGCTGCTTCAAGCAGGGTGCTGTACAGACTCCTTCCCCCTCTCCCAGACCAAGATCTGGACCTCCATTGTGCTGCCTGGATACATAGCCAGAGGCCGTCCATGCCCCACGACTTACAATGGAAGTGGACAAGTCAAGATTAGTTGCCCCACTGTACAGCCGGGGAATTGAAACTGTGGGAAATAAAATGACTTTGTGCTCTGCTGCAATCTGAACCTCTGGGTCCCAGCCCCATGCCTTGGCCACGAGCCCAACCTCCCTGCTGTGTGCTTAAATTTGGGTTGTATAATGGGCTCTTCCTCACTCCTTCCACCTGGCACAGGCTGCCTTCTGCATGTTATTGAACTCCACCTTCAGCGTCTTGGGGGACTCCTACGAAAGGAAGAACTCCACCGTCTCCCTGGAGGTAAGAGAAGCCGGGATGTTTTATCGCAGCTTTCAGTGTCTCTAGACCCTCCTGCATCCCCCAGGCCACAGAACCCCACTGATCCCTGCACCCAGCCCTATAGCTCGGGGGTGGGTGGATCCTAGAATTCCCGGGAAGAGAACAGGGCCGATGGCTGGGAAATGACACCCTGCTGAGGACGGCCAACACTGGGACCAGCTCCCGCCTTCTGAAGGGCCCAGCTGGCCTCTGATTTCAGACCTTTTCTGAGCTGGGTAGCAGGGCTGGACTGGGGACGCTCAGCTTTAGAGGCAGGAGCTGCTAGCACCTGAGCCAACGACTGCAGGGCTGAGCCAAAGCCCACTCAAGTCATTCAGAGCCTCCCATTGGCCTTGGAGCTGGCCCCGGACCTCTAGCTGGCTCAGGCCTCTATGGACCCGCCACTAGAGGGGGCATATTGCACAGGTGGATCCTCCGCGCAGGTGGGATGGGGGGCAGCTGTGAGCACGCTCAGCAGCAGCTCTTAGGAGATTGGCCAACGGTTGCTGAAGTAACGCAGCACAGCCAATAAGAGCTCTCTCGCTCTCTTTTGCTCGCCTCCCACCCCACCCCCGGTAGAAAGCCACTGTGGGATTTGCCTCCATCCTGGAGCAGACGCCCTCCTGGTCCAACCTGAGCACGGAGCAGATCTCCACCATGGGCACCGTCTTCCTGCAGAGCGTGGAGAGCGTGGTGCTGGCTGCCTTCGCCAACCCCACCGGGAACAAGAGCCAGACCATCCAGATGAAACAACTGGGTAGGAAGCTGGGGTGGGGGCGGGGGGTCGGAAGAGGTGGCAGCTGCACATCACAAGCAATGTGACTGGGCCCAATAGGGATGGAGCCTGCCTGGTGACCAATCATCAGGTGCCATATCTAGTTAGCTCATTTCTTTATGGTCTCCTTATTATGAGCAATATGGTATCACCTATTTTTCTGTGGCCTCCCTATTATGAACATTACGGTAGCACCTAGAAACCCCAGCCAAGACCGGGGCACTGTTGTGCCAGGCGCTGCACAGTCACGGAGAGAGAGACAGTCGCTGCCACAAAGAAATTACAATTTAGACAGACAAAGGCAGGCTCATTATCCCTATTTTACAAAGGAGGGAAACTGAGGCAGGGAGCTAAAGTGACTTGCCCAAGGTCACGCAGGGAGTCAGTGTCAGAGCTGGGAGTTCAGCTTGGATCTCCTGCCTGAACCACAAGGCCATATGCTTAGATCCCAGCTCTCAGAGTTCCAGCCTGCATGTGCCGAGAGCTGCACTTCCCATTCTCAAGCAAGGCCACTTCCCCTGCCCCCATCTACACCTCCCCAGTCCCCCCTTGTTCTTAAACTTGGGAGAGGCTTGGTCTAAAGGCCCCATGAAACTTCCTCCTTACCTCTTTCCTGTGGGCACAAAAGCCTCTTCCCCTCTCAACTGAACGTGTCTCTCCATTTCCTTCTGTCTCTGCTGCCACCTCTGGATTTGCTCTCCAGAGTGAGCGACAACCCCTTCCTGAGGAGCCGTTGTGCTGAATCCCACTGTGCTCTTTCCCCCTCTCCTTAGATGTCCAGGCCAAAGTCATTGAGGACGACTGCGCCGGAAGGGACTCTGTCGTCAGCCTGGAAGTCAAAGGGGAGACCATGAAGATTAGCTGCAGAACAATCCAGGGAACGGTGGCCCAAGGTACGTCACTTACCACCAAGAGGGCGTGAGACGGATTTCCCAGGCTTGCAACTCAGCTGCCCCATTTGGGGTGGGAATGGCTCCCCCAACCCTCACCACCGCATGGCAGAATTGCACAGATAAATTACAGGAGTCTTTAGACCTCTTGAAGCATCGCTGACTATGGCAGGAGATCTCAGCTGAGATGGGCCATTGGTCTGTGCTGAAACAGAGAGATGAGAAAGTGAACATGCACCATTGATGTGACTTGGGATGGCTGGGATATGGGATTTAGGGCTCACAGAACAGGGCTCTGTGATGGAACGGCAATTCCTGGGTTCTCACACCTACAAATATAAATTCCTTATGTCCTAGTCAAGCTTGCTAGAATAAAGGGAACTAGAAAAATTAAGAACGAGGGCTGGTGAAAAATGTACATCAACATTGTACTTCAATGGAAAACTGGGTCCTCAGAAAATGCCGTTCTTCACGAAGTGGCTGATTTCTGCAGAAAACTTAGACTGCATGTTGCAAAACTGGCTGCCCAAAATGCCCTCAAACCTGAAATATTTTCTGCTTTTGGCTGAATTCCTAAAATAGCTTGATTCTGAAATCATGTTCCTGATGCCTCATACTCCCCTTCCCCTCCACAGGCCAGGCTCTCTAGCCAGGCTTTGTCTCCCGTGATGTACTGTGGGTAGAGGATTGCCATGGTGCATCATGGGAGATAGAGTCCAACCAGGGAGCCTGGCTCATAGGGGAGAAACAGGAGCACGAGGCACCTGAACCACAACTCCCATGAGGCATTGCAGTGGCATTTTGAAATCAAAAATTTTGTTTCAATTTTTTCCCCCCAAACTCAAGATTTTCACCGGAGAAAAAAAACCCCTTTTCCAACTAGCTCCATTAATATCAGATGTTTTGAGAAAACCGTCTTCAGGTGCTCTCCAAAAACTGTCACACATTTTGGGGGGATTTTCAAGATCCACCTGCCCCTTATAACACTGTCACACTGAAACATACACACAACTGCCCCCTGTTGCATTCTGTAGTTTATGGACAGCCCCTCTGTCTTGTCATCAGTGCCAGCTGAGCTGCACTGGCTAGTCGGACACCTGGGTTCTCTTGCTGCTCTGCTGCTGTGCCATTGTGTTACTTTTCTGTGCCTCACTTTTATCCATCCATCTAAAGCGATATATTATCCAGCTCCTGGAGTGGGGGAGGTGTACTGTGCTTTGCGAGTCCCCCAGTGGAACGCACGTAAAGAAGCCGCTAACTCACTTGGTTTCTCCTGTGGGATACTTGTAGCCCAGGCTGGAGTGGCGTTTGCCTCCTACGTGGGCATGGAGTCCATCCTGAATGGCAGCTTCTTCCATGACCAAAGGGCCACCTCTGTCCGGATGAATTCCAGGGTGGTGAGTGCCTTCCTGACCAGCCAGAACAAGACGGATTTGCCGGAGCCAGTCAACTACACCTTCCAGAACATCCTGGTAAGGCCGGTAAATCAGCTCATAAATCTCCCACCACTGGGGTTGGGAGGCAGGGGAAGAGAGCAAAGATGTACACAGAGGAGACAGTGTGGCCTAGTGGATAGAGCACTAGTGAGTGACTTGGGTTCTGCTACTGGCCTGCTAGGTGACTTTGATATTTTCCCTTGCTCTGTGCCTCAGTTTTCCCATGTCAAATGGGGGTAATGATAGTGACCTTCTTTGTAAAGCGCCTTGATTGATGGATGGAACTCACTGAAGAGCTAGGTGTTAATGCTAGGAGCAGGATTAGATTTGCTTCAGCTTCATTAAGACAGACACAGAGTCTGGGAGCTCTTCAGAATCACCCCATATGTGTTCTTTGGCCCACTCTCTGTGGGGGAAAATAGAAAGTCTTGTTAACCCTCTGTCCTACTGTTCAGTATTGGAGCTAATGCCCAGGCTGAAATCAGCACCCCGTTTTGGCAGGAATGGCTCATTGTGAGACAGCCCTTGTTCCCAAGCACTTAGTCTGTTTCTAGACAAAGGGCGGGGAAACTGAGGCAAGGAGCAGGAGAATGACTCTATCAAGGTCACACAGCAGGCCAGTGACATAACCAGGACTAAAACTCAGGTCTCCTGAGTTCTAATCTAATACCCCGTCCACTGGTCTGCACGGCCTGTTCGTCTGCCTCTCGAATGCTCTCAGGAAGTCCCTGACCTGCTCTCCTCGTATCACGTTTTTTCCATCCCTCATTATTCCCTCCACCTTCCCCCACCCTTTTTTTTTTTCGCAGCCAAGCAACCGCTCCGACAAGCTCATCTGCGTCTCGTGGGAGGCCACGACCCGGCGTGGCAGCTGGTCCCCAGCAGGGTGCGAGGTCACGCGCTACAATGCAACTCACACCACATGCCGCTGCCGCCGTGTCTCCAACCTGGCCGTCCTCATGGCATCGGGGGAGATAACGGTAAGGGGACCGCGCTGGCAGACCGAGGCTGTGGGCTTTGCTTGTGGGAGTCGGGCAGCCTCTCAGCAAAGGAGAGATTGAAGGACGTAGCTCTGGGGATGTTTACGGGGAGCCCCTCCCCGGCATGGGGGGCAGCATTGGAGAAAGCACAAAGGGGCTGGGGTGAGCACTGGAGGAAGGGGTGACCGTGTACCCCATAAGGCTTTATGGAGATATGCTTATAAATGTATATCTGACATAATTCCTCCTATTTGTATACCTGTTTCATATTTGAGTTTGAAGTTATGACTATTGGCTGTGTACTTGCTTGATTTCTAAGCAGCCATAGGGCTGGTCTTCACTAGCGCGGGGGATCGACGGTAGATACGCTGATTTCAGCTACGTTAATAACATAGCTAAAATCGGCGTATCTACAGCTGACTTACCTGCCGTCCTCACGGCAGTGGCGGTCGGCGGCGTGCTCCCCCGTCGACTCCAGCTTGTGCCTTTTGGCGAGCTGGAGTTGCGGAGTCGACGGGGGCGCCGCTGGCGATCGATTTATCGCATCTTGATGAGACACGATAAATCGATCGCCATAAAATCGATCTCTCCCCACGCTAGTGAAGACAAGCCCTTAGTAAAGCATTTGATCAGCTTCTTGAGATAGGAATGTGCAAGTTAAGTGCCCAGTCAAGAAGCATTTAAAAGACAATAGCGTTTGGGAGGCTCCGATCCAGGTAAGGTCTACCTGGGGATGTTCAAGGCAGCACCTGAACAATGGCTGCCACCCTCAAGTTCTGAGTCATCCATGGCCATGTGACTTGCCCATGTGACTCCAAATCCCCATTTTGTAACTGGATTCTACACAGCGGGAGGGAGGGGTGTCAACCCAGAGAAGGAAAGTCTATAAACTCCCAAGGAAGACCCCTCTGTTTTGGTCTTCAGCTAGCTTAAGAGAGAGCCTCTCCACTCCCGAGGGCACCTGAAAGAAACTAGAATGGGAGTGTGGGGGAGTGATTGCTGGACCCAGACCAGAGGGAGTCTGGTCTGTAAAAGGAAGCTGTCTGAAACATCTCAGGGTGAGGCTTTTACCTGTATTCAGTTTTATTACTTTATTAGAAATAGGTCTGTGAGTTTTATTTTATTTTACTTGGTAATTCACTTTGTTCTGTCTGTTACTACTTGGAACCACTTAAATCCTACTTTCTGCACTTAATAAAATCACTTTTTACTTATTAATTAACCTGGAGTACGTGTTGGTACCTGGAGAGGCAAACAGCTGTGCATATCTCTCTCTCGGTGTTATAGAGGGTGAACAATCTATGAGTTTACTCTGTATAAGCTTTAGACAGGAACACTTCTTAAGCTGTGTTCAATTAAGCCTACAGCTGTCAGGGGACGTGGTTCAGACCAAGGTCTGGGTTTGCAGCAGGCTACGCGGTCTGGCTTAAACCAGGCAGTGCACTGAAATTCCAAGATGTCAGGGCAGGAATGCAGGAGCAGAAGTAGTCTTGGCACATCAGGTGGCAGTCCCAAGGGGGTTTCTGTGATCCAACCCGTCACAAGGGGCATCATGGGCCGATCGCAGGCGGTTCCCCTTTCCATGGTCTCCTGCTGGCTCCCAGAGCCCTAGGGTTGTAATAAAGGCCCCTGTACAGTTATACACCCATGGTCCCCTGTAACAGCAGTGACAGTCTGTCACGGGTAGGTGTCGGGGGGAGTTCTCCGCAAAGCCCTACCTGCATTAACTGCCCTGCATGGAACGACATGTGGCCTTCTAAAGAGCTGTCTGCCCCGCTCCCCTGACAGGCAGACTTCCCTCTGTTCCTCGTCTCCCACATCGGGCTGGCCTTGTCCCTGCTGTGCCTCTTCCTCGCCATCCTCACCTTCCTCCTGTGCCGCGCCATCCGCAACGTGAACACCTCCATCCACCTGCAGCTCTGCCTCTGCCTCTTCCTGGCTGACCTGCTCTTCCTCACCGCAGTGGACAGCCCCAGCCATCAGGTACAGCACTCCCTACCCCTCGCTTGGTGCCTAATATGACAGGCAGAGTGGCCTGGTAGGTAGAGCACTGGGTGGGAACTCTGGTGACCTGGGTTCTAGTCCTGGGTTATCCTAGCTCTACCTCTAACCTCTTGGTGATGCTGGGCAAAATCACCTTCCTGTGCCTCAGTTCCCCTATCTGTAAAATGGGGGTAATGATACTGACCTACTTTGAAGAGTGAGCAATTATTGGGTATGCAACCAGTGGCGCCCTTTAGGGTGGAGATGGACAAACCCCTTCTTACAGCAGTAATTTCCAGTGGTGGGTTTGATGCAGATGAACTAAGCCCAGGGTTGCTCATTAGAGGCTGTTAAATGAAAGAATCATGGGACTAGAGGGGACATCAAGAAGTTCTCGTGAGTGCAGGCTGAAGGCCCCAGACCTCGAGTGCACTCTTTGAAATGCCCCCCTGACCTGGGATTTATGTGGCAGAAGATGGTGGCTACAGTGCCCCTGGTGGGAGGGTGGAGGCAATGCTCAAATATTTTTTTAGATGGGATCTGGACACAGACTCTGTGGTTCTCTCTGGCTCGCCAGCTCCTGGCCTGTTCTGCAGAGTATTGCCACTAGGGGTCGCCCTAAGTGCCGGCCTGGCCCAAGGAACCACACGGAAGCAGAGCCGCGGATCTCTGCGCTCACGCGGGTGTTCTTCCCTCCCCAGCTGGCCTGCGCCGTCATCGCTGGCCTCCTGCACTACCTCTTCCTGGCCTGCTTCGCCTGGATGTTCCTGGAGGCCGTGGTGCTCTTCCTCACCGTCCGCAACCTCGGGGTCGTCAACTACTTCAGCACCCACAGCCCCAAGATGCGGCACCTGAGCCTCTTTGGCTACGGCTTCCCCGCCCTGGTGGTAGCCGTCTCGGCGGCGGTTATGCCGGAGGGCTACGGCAGGCAGGAAAAGTGAGTGCCCGGCAATCACTCGCCGCACCCTTCCACGGCCAGGCGCCACAGTGGGGTGAAATGAGGGGCCTCCTGGAGGACAGGTAGGAGGCTGCAGTGGTTGGGGAAGATGCAGGTTCAAGTCCCAGCTCTACTACCAGCTCGGTGCTGGGCAAGCCAATTAGCTGCTCTGTGCCTCAGTTTCTCCATGTGTGAAATGGGGATAATGGCATCGCACTGGGAGGCAAAGTCAATTAAAGATTGTTAGATGCTACGGTGATGGGGCCTTATAAGTCCCTAGAAGTAGACGGTTAGCCAGCAGGGGCCTCACTAACCTAAGGCATTCCCAGAATTAAGGAAATTTTGATATACTGTGGTTAGACCTGCAGGCCAAATTCGCTGTATGAGTGCAAAAAGGGGAGTGAAGAGAGTAGGTCCTATCTTATGCTAGTGCTCTGTGCGTGTGTGTGTGTGTGTGTGTGTGTGTGTGTCCCCGTCCCAGTGCAAGACACTCTGGACCAGTGGGCATCTGTCTTGACAACTGTGCTGCTGTCCTTCATGGATGAATTAATCAGTTTCTAGCATCTGGTTGACTGGGGTGCAGGACACCTGGGTTCTCTTTCTGGCTCTGCTACTCACCTCTGTGCATGACCTTTAATAAAATTAATAGAGTCTATGGCCAGACCACTGTGATCATGTGACTTGGCCTCCTGCATAACACAGGCCAGAGAACTCCCCCGAAATAAGTCATATCCCCCTTCTCTGCCTCAGTTTCCCTTCCCCCCACATCTGTCTTATCATTTAGATTGTGCTGGGCGGGGCAGGGACTGTCCCTCACGCTGTAGCTGTGCCCAAGGGGACCCCAAGTCTTGGTCAGAGCCTCTTCAGGTAGCACCAGTATCAATGATAATCGCTGCACCGAGCTGCCGGTGTTGAGTGAACGTCATGTTAACCTTTTGTTCTTGTAGCTGCTGGCTCAGCGTGCAGAAGGGGTTCATCTGGAGTTTCCTGGGACCGGTGTGTATCATCATTGGGGTACGTACCCATTGCCGCCTCCCTCAGCATGGTGATGTCCGGAGCTCTGCCTGGCTTCCCTTGTCTATGCTAAGCACTGGGGGCCCAGTTCATCCCCTGGTGCCATGCTACTGACTTGGCAAGAGTATATGCCAAGGAGGACTTTGGCCCAGTCGGGGAATGGGGTGATAAGACCCACCAGATCAATCCCGTGAAAGCCAGTTTATTCAATGAGGCATAGTAGGCATCACAGTGGGGCTTCAGGTCATGGGGCCAGATCCGCACCTGGCGTAAATCAGTATTGCTTGGTTGATTTCAGCGGAGCAATGCTGATTTGCACTGGTTGGGGATCTGGCCAAATAATCACACCAGACAGCAATACGCTTGCTTTGAACGGTGACAATTTCTGCTTCTTCTCATAGAATCATAAAATATCAGGGTTGGAAGGGACCTCAGGAGGTTCTAATCGAACCCTCCGCTCAAAGCAGGACCAACCCCAACTAAATCCCCAGTCCCCAGCTGCCTGTCACAATCCTTCCCCAGAGCCTAGAGGCAAATCAGGGTTAGTGACATAAGAACATACAAACATAATCACAGAAGATCAGGGTTGGAGGGGACCTCAGGAGATCATCTAGTCCAACCCCCTGCTTCAAGCAGGACCAATCCCCAACTAAATCATCCCAGCCAGGGCTTTGTCAAACTGAGCCTTAAAAACCTCTAAGGAGGGAGATTCCACCACCTCCCTAGGGAACCCATTCCCGTGCTTCACCACCCTCCTAGTGAAAAAGTTTGTGCTAATATCCAACATAAACCTTCCCTGAGGTCTCTTCCAATCCTAATCTTATATGATTCTATGATAAGAATGGCTATACTGGGTCAGACCAAAGGTCCATCCAGCCCAGTATCCTGTCTACCGACAGTGGCCAATGCCAGGTGCTCCAGAGGGAATGAACAGAACAGGGAATCATCAAGTGATCCATCCCCTGTCGCCCATTCCCAGCTCCTGGCAAACATGCTAGGGACACCATCCCTGCCCACCCTGGCTAACAGCCACTGATGAACCTGTCCTCCATGAACTTATCTTGTTCTTTTTTGAACCCTGTTATAGTCTTAGCCTTCACAATGTCCTCTGGCAAGGAGTTCCACAGGTTGACTGTGCGTTGTGGTGAAGAAATACTTCCTTTAGTTTGTTTTAAACCTGCTGCCTATTAATTTCACTTGCTGACCCCTAGTTCTTATGTTATGAGAGAGGGTAAATAACACTTCTCATTTACTTTCTCCACATCAGTAATGATTTTATAGATCTCTGTCATATCCCCTCTTAGTCGTCTCTTTTCCAAGCTGAAAAGTCCCAGTCTTATTAATCTCTCCTCATATGGCAGCCGTTCCATACCCCTCATCATTTTTGTTGCCCTGTTCTGAACCTTTTCCAATTCCAATATATCTTCTGTAAGATGAGGAGACCACATCTGCATTCAGTATTCAAGATGTGGGTGTACCATGGATTTATCTAGCAGCAACATGATATTTTCTGTCTTATTATCTATCCATTTCTTAATGATTCCCAACATTCTGTTCGCTTTTGTGACTGCCGCTGCACATTGAGCAGATGTTTTCAGAGAACTATCCTCAATGACCCCAAGATTTTTCTTGAGTGGTAACAGCCAATTTAGACCCCATCATTTTATATGTATCGTTAGGATTCTGTTTTCCAGCATGTATTACTCGGCATTTATCAACACTGAATTTCATCTGGCATTTTGTTGCCCGGTCACCTGGGTTTGAGAGATCCTTTTGTAGCTCTTCACTATCTGCCTGGGACTTAACTCTCTTGAGCAATTTTGTATCTACTAATTTTGCCACCTCTCTTCTTTGATTCTAGATTAATTCCATCCTTTTTGCCTTAACCCTCTGGATGCTGCAGCGAAAGCTTTCCAGCCTCAACACTGAAGTGTCCACCCTCAAGGACACTAGGTAATGTTGGTTTAAAAGCAGAGCTGAAAAGTATAATTCAAGGGTGGTAAGGGGGAGGAGGCAGGGTGGGAGTCAGGACTCTTGTTTCCTGTCCCCAGCTCTGGGAGCGGAGTGGGGTCCAGTGGTTAGAATTGGGAGTCAGGGCTCCTGGGTTCCATTCCCAGCTCTGCTATTGGCAGTGTAGCATTGGGCAAGTCACCGTGCCTCAGTTTCCCTCGCTTTTAAAACTGGACTGATACCGGCCTCCCTTAAGTGGGAGTTGTGAGCTGGGACAGCCCTTGGAGATCCTCAGTCTGCCAGACCGCCCGCCAAGGGCAGTGCTGGAGGCCCCGTTGGTCGTATCCCTCAGTCGTGGAGTGGCCAAGGGGTTAGAAAGCAGGACAGAAGCCTGGATGGACAGATGCTCAGCTGGTGGAAACTGGCGTCTCTCTCTAGGGGAATCTGCCGATTTGAACCAGCTGGAGATTTACAAACCCGCTCTGCTCCTTCTTCACCCCGTCCCCTCCTGCCCTCTGCAAAGGGGCCCAGATGGGATAGTCACCCGGAAAGCCAAGTCCCTCAGAAGCAAAGGTCTCTCTGTGTATACATGTGCCTGCAGCCAGCGCTGGTGAACGTGTGACAGGGATCCTTTTTGCCCAATCCACCCAGGATCTGAATCCGTCCTGCCGCCCGTAGCGAGACTTGGGTCTTTAGCGCCGGCTGTAGCAGCTTGTGCGTCTACCTTTGGAAGTCTCTAGCTGGAGTCATTCGCCGTTTCCGTCCAGAGCCCCCTGACTCAGCCGCCCTCCATAGGGCTATCCTCAAAGGGATCTCTCCCTCTGCCTTTCTCCAGGCTACTGACCTTTAAAGCCATCGCCCAAGTCTGCATTCTGGGCTGCACGTGGATTTTCGGTCTCTTTCAAATCGGCCCAGCGGCCATGGTCATGGCGTATTTATTCACCATCGTCAACAGCCTGCAAGGAGTCTTCATCTTCCTGGTGCACTGTCTCCTCAATCGCCAGGTACGGCACAGGACCCTTCGTCCCCTGATGGACTCGGCAGACCCCACAGCCAGCAGAGAGCAGGGCGGGCTAACGACGCTTTACTGAGCATGCTTTTTCCCCAGGGTTTGCCCCAGTAACAGAGCAATGGGGCAGCCCCTTGTTTGGAGAGGAAAGATGGCCCACAGGCTGAAGCACTAACTTAGCCCTTAGGAAATCTGGGCACAATTCCATACTGTGTTTTCCACTCCTTGGGCAAGTCATTTAGCCTCTCACTTCCCTGGAGAACTTTCCAAAAATAATCAGTCTGGCACTCCGAAGGGCTCCTAAAGTTGAGGGAAAAGGCCTCCTGAGAATCCCCTTCCACGCACAGAGCCTATAAAGGCTCTGCCTCCAATGCAGGGGAGGGATTGGGTGAAAAGCTAGAGTGCAGTGCACTATGGGTGTTCTCTGCTGCCCCACGAAGCAGAATGTTACACAGCCCTGAGGCTGCTCTAACTTGTACCAAGGAATAGAGGAGGGGGGAGCATAAATAGTGATAAGTCTCTGCATGGATAACAGTGGATGAGCCCCAATGACTGCATCAGGGGCTCAGGTCCCTTTTATCAGGCAAGATTAGATAACGCCTGAGGTGCTGGGCATGTTAGAAACGGAGATAAGGCATAGAGAGAAAAGATCTTCTCCCACCTGTGAGCGGTGCGGCCCCACTGACTGTCTCTGCATCTCCAGGTGCGGGAGGAGTACAAGAGATGGTTCACCTGCAAACCCAAGTCCTACGTTTCCGACGTCTCCATGTCTACTTTAGCTACCAGCAGCAAAGCGGTAAGAGAGCCAATGACCCTGCAATCTTTGCCGAACCCTCACCATATGCATCCAGAATCCAGGCTATATCCAGGAAGGGTTACAGCACTGAACTGGGAGTTAGGACTCCTGGGTTCTATTCTGGGCTTTGGAAGTAGGGTGGGTCTAGTGGTTAGATAAAGGGGGCTGGGAGTCGGGACTTCCCAGTGCAGGGCAGATGTGGTGGCTGGACTGATGCAGTTAAATTCGTACAAAAGCTGGGTGCAAACGAGCCCTCAGGGACTTAGGAGCGCAGAGGAAAGCTCCAGTGACATCAGTAGACATGGAAATCTGCTACACCTAGGAGCTTGAAGTCAGGATTAAATCCGAGTGCACAGAAGGCCTGATCCCACTCATCTGATATCAAAACTCTCTTGGGAGCTTCTGTTTTCCCTTCCTCCCCACTGGGACCATGCCGGTGTCTCTCATTCCGTGCAGGGCTGACGTTCTGGCCGGGAGGCAGGAGACGCCGTCACGCCACAGAAGGAAGAGCTTATCCCAGAACTTGAATCCGCCTTCGTTAAAGCGCTTGCAGGATCAGAACTTCGAAACCAACCTCCCTGCTGTCTAGGCTGGAGCGTGATCCCGGGGTTAAATCAGCGGGCTGGGAAGGGAGGATTAGAGCTTAGGGTGCCGGCAGTTAGAACTCCTGGGATCTTCTACCCCTGGCTGTGGGGTCTAGTGGTTAGGACAAGTTACACTCCTTAGACATGGGCCAGTAGCACCTATAGCTTAATCCAGCCCTGGTCCGCTGCTGCTTTTCTGAGATTCCCTTTCTCCTTATTTATTGCATGACATTGTGATGTCTTTTAAAACACCTTCTCCAGTGGTTTTGTTTCTACGCCCTAAAATACACAGGCTAAATTGTTTCTCCCTCAAGCAGCTGGAAATAGGGCACTTCCCGAATCCCCATTGTTCTCACTCTAAATGCAGTTCCTAGTGCTCCTTGACAGCCAGAGGGCGCTGTCCGGCACGCCCAGTAGTGGTGTCCTATGACTTGAGTATGGCTTAATGCAAGCCAGGATGGGGAGAGACACCTAATGGTGACACCAGGAAATGCAGTCTGGGAGCCAGCAGCAGCCTCACTACGGGATCCCCCTTTCTAGGCATCCGCACAGAGTCCTGTCTCTGCTCTGCTACTGGGGCTCCCTCGACTCTTGGAGGCAATGAGCCAGAGCTCGGGTCTTTTGTCCATGGTCTTGTTGGGCCCAGTGCGCACCCCCACGTGTGCGACTGCCTCTGCTGCTTTGACACATGGACAGAGGGAGCTGCTGTCTTAGGCAGCAGCTGCAACTGTGGTCAGGTCTCAGCTTGCTGATCTAATTAACAAGCCAGTGTACTTCTGACCCCACTCTTCATAATTAGAGGGGAAATGCGCATCTTTATCTCTCAAACACACACAGGGTGTGTGTCTCTGTCTCTGTCTGCCCTCCCTCCTTTTCTGCTGCCTTGTAGAGTGTGAGAGTTAACCGTGAGGGCTCAGCCAATTGCTAGTTCATCATTTAGCAGTAAGGCATTCCCTGCGGAATATCCCACCCTCTGACTTCACCACCTCAAGCAAGCTTCACAATCATCATCACTGTGTACCAGTATTAAACTGTTTGTTTAAAACTTATACTCTGTGTGTGTATAATATAGTCTTTTGACTAGTGAAAACAATTTCCTTGGAATCTAACCACCCCTCATTTACATTAATTCTTATGGGGAAATTGGATTAGCTTAACATCGTTTTGCTGAAAAGTTTCATTTTTCAGGAACATAACTACAACGTTAAGTGAGGAGTTCCTGTATTGGAAAAACTTGACACATGCACATTATTAAAACCAGTTTAATTGTGCCTCCTTCATCCCTAACCTCTGCACTTCCTCCCACCTGCACCCCCAAACCCAGCCCAGTGCTGCTAGCATGCCTGCCACACCGCCCCCTTCCCAGTACCCCCACCCCTTATGCCCAGCAACCCCTATGCCCAGTGGCCCCCTCACCCAGAGGTCTCCACCACAGATCCCTATGCCCAGTGATCTCCCACCCACAGACACCCCCCTGCTGCCCAGCAGCCCTCTCATAGCTCCCCCCAAATGCCCAGCACCCTCATATTCCCAAGGGAATTAGCACCAAAAAATTAAACTCTGTACACAATATTTTAAAATTTTGCAAAATTCTGCAAATGATGTCAATAAATAAATGTGGAGGCTCCAGCAAGGCAGTGGGGAGCACAGATCACTAGCTGCCTGGAGGTGGGAGCTCACCCTACAGCCCCCCCCCCCCCCCCCCCGCCCCCGCCAGCCCAGGAGAGGGGCTTGGCAGTGAGATACCTCGTCAGCATGTCGAAAGGCAACAGGGATGTTTTACATGATGGCTGGGATGTCGCCATGACCCCAAATCCATTTGAATGACAAAAAAGAACTAGCTGCTACCCATGGCTGAGTCCAGCCCCCACCCAGGCCCTTACCTACCACCCCAGGGCCATCAGCTCCCAAATGACCTTCCGTTCTCCCTAAAATAGAGCATTTCCCCTAGATCCTGATGGGTAAAGAGGTGCTTGCGAGGGGCAGTTTAATAAGCAAAGCAATGATATTCAGGCACCAGGCTTTTTTTTTTTCCTGCCCTGATTTACACACCTGGTTCCCACACACGGCTCAGTGGATTGTACTGGGTCTAAGTCAGTGTGTAGTTTCAACAGTGGGGCTGGGGCCATAACCTGCCATGTCTCATCTGAACAGTGGCTCTTGTTTTGGATTATTTAAGGACGGTTTTAAAGGTCTTTCCCACGGAGGAGGAAGAAGGTGCTGCATTCTTGAAGGGCTTTTAAAATCCCACTCAGCTCTGCACTGTTTAGAAATCTCCCTTCTTCAAAGTGCTGTCCGCTTAAGAGCCAGCCCTGGAGATACTTGGATCCGCAAGAAAAAAAATCAAGTCCCTTTTCCCTGCACAAAATTTTCAGCTACTCCAGCCTTGTCAAGGGCGAGTCCATCTTCCTCCCCAGCGAAGAGGTCGCTCCCTCCCTGGCGTTCTGCAGCCCTGGTTGCTGCTTTTCTGCTCCAGGTCCATCCCCCTCCTCCCAGTGTTTGAGTGTCAGATTCCGCCCATTTGGAATATTGTGAATTCTGCCCATTCACAATATTCCGTTGACACTGGAATATTGTGAATGGGCAGGAAAAGCAAACGCCACCTTTTATTTTCCTTTCACTTCCCCTCCTCCCCAGCCTGGTTGTGCCTGTGCTTCCCTTCACTTCCCCTTCCCTGCCCACCTGCTGATCCCTGCGGGGAAGGGAGGAGAAGAAAGGTGATGGTCCAAAGGGGATCCTCAGTGTTTGGGCTTAAACTTCAGAGACGAGGGAGGCGGAGCGAAAAGGAGACTAGGAGAGCGATTGCAGGGAGTTGCCGGGGCAGGGTATGTGAGCAGAAGAGGGGAGAGGTGCAGGTAGAGTTGGGGGGATGCTTGGAACAGCTGCTCTCTCCGGGGACACCAGGCTACTCCCCAGCTCACTGAGCCAGACAACGAATCCCCCCTCCGCCACTCTTTTTCCTTCCCATCCCAGCGCCCTCAAGCCCAGTTCCTTCTCTGGCCCCTCGCTCCCCAAAGTCCCATTCCCGGCTCTACCCCCCTGAGCTCAGCTCCTGCTCCCTTCCCAGCCTCCGGCTATCCCCCCACCTCACTTTATTCCCAGCCTTGCCTGGCCTCCCATGGCCTGGCCCGGCTCCTCCGGCTCACACGCATTCATTTCTGGCCCCGTGACACCCAGCTAGCTCAGATCAGGGGGATGCAGCACTCACACCGCGTGGGAACGCAAGTATTGGAAGTATCGCAAGATGCCAGGGAAGTGCTGAAACGGTGCGCGGCGCGTTCCGCTATGACTCGACTGTCGGTCAGATATGTCTAGAAGCGCAGCAGTCACCCCTTCTGGTTGCAATGTAGGTCCATCCTTAACCCCCACGAGGGGCTCCCTCTGGTGTTCCTTGGTTCTGGTATGTGGGCCTGCAGGGCAGCTCTTAGCACCCTGGCTTGCGGCTTCAAAGGGGAAGTTTCTTTCACGAGAAGTGTCACCATTCTGCACCAGGGCGATAAGAAGAGGTTGCTGCAAGAAACCAAGGAGGGGAACTGAGCTCTGGTCGGGAGATAAGGGAGCAGAAAGCTGCAGGGATAAAGCAGAGAGATGGGTGCTGCATGCTGTGTTAACCCTTGCAGTGCTGGGTGGATGCAAACTCATGTCCCCAACGACAACTCCCCATTGTTCTCCCCACCAGGTTCTTGGTCTCCACAGCTGTCCCGTAGCAGCAGAACACGAGATACACTGTGATGCTTTACCTCAGGTCCTCTGAGTCATGGCGCTGTGAACACAGTGCCTATGGCAGTACCGGGAAAACTGGCTGTCAGGTGCTGGCAGTCAAGTGTTCAGCTGACCCAGCTTGGTCCCATGACCTCTACTTCAAACATATCCAGAAGTTAAGAGTCATTCCATAGCAGAGGAGGGCTTGTAGGGAGAGACCCTGCAGCAGCTAAGTCTGAAGAAAAGTTGCATCCCCTCTATTCTGGGGCCATTCAGGGCTGTGCCTGGACCTCAGTGTAAGTTAGAGCAACCTTGAGGCTGTTCTAACTTACTCTGCAACCTATAGGCTCCTGGGGAGCAGGGAAGAGTTGTAGTGCAGTGTACTCTGATCATGCCCCTGATTTGCCCTCTATTCTGGGAACAGGAGGATGCAGGGCCCCTACACCAGTTAGCGAGGTCCCCTGCCCACGGGACGTTTACAAACGGCGGTATTTCTGCCCACTTGATACTGCTTGAGCAGCCTAAAGGAGCTGGCACGAAATCAATACGGGGCACAAAGTCTGTGTTTCCCTTTGTATGAGCTGTACAGTCAGCCCCAAAACAACTTCCTACTCCAGCAGGAAAGACTAAAGTTACCAGAGTCAGTTAATAAAATAAAAGATAAGTCCGAAGGCTGACCTCTTGACCCCGTTAGACTGGGCAACATCTAGATTAAGCAGTTTTCTCACCCCGCTGGATATTGCAGTTCATAGTACACAGTACCCTTGAAATCTGGGCCAGTCCCCTCAGTTGGAGTTTTCTGAGTGTCCTTGTTGTTTGCAGCTTAGGTGGGGGCAGGAGAATGGTCCAGCATGTGGCCACCGTGCTCCCTTTTACACCCTCCGTCCCATGTGCTTGGGGAACACTAGTCCAGGCATGTCTGTGGGGCATTGCTGAGTCTCCAGGTAAGGATGAGCAGTTCCCCTGGTGTGGCCTCATGCAGGTGAGTCATTGCATTGTAGCTCCCTTACTGGACAATGCCTTGCTGGACAATGGCTGGTCATAGAATCATAGAATATCATGGCTGGAAGGGACCTCAGAAGGTTCTAGTCCAACCCGCTGCTCAAAGTAGGACCAACATCAACTTTGGCTGTTGATGGGTTGTTTGACAGCCTGCCTGGATGTTGGTTACTTTCTTTGCTGCTTACTCTGGGGAGCGAATATCTGGCTGACTTTTTAATTTACAGCATGTTTTAATGACAAACATACAACAGAATTCTCATAACTTCATGTGCATTAATGCAATACAGATATGGATAGAGAAATGACTCTCAGTAGATTGTAACCTTTACCTGAGACCTTCCTAGGCACGCTTTATATGCAAGATCATGATTCTATAAAAATGAGGAATATGGGGGTTACAGGACATTTCCCCAAGCTATAGAACGTCACATGAGGTTATTTAAAGGCTTCATATCCCATTATTATTATTAGCCAGTTTCAGTTCCTGAAAGGCAAGGAGCACAGTTTCCTCTGCTACTTTCCTTCCATTAGACTGCAGGGAGGTAGGCAGGGGAGCTGGACTAGTTTTTATAGTGGAAGTGGGGAGCTGCTGAGAAAACCAGGTATTTGGTGTTTGTTATTATTACTTCAACCTGAGGGACGTGGCAGCACCCCTAGAGGTTGGTTTACCCTCATAACAAACGTTAGCTAGATGCTTAGAGGCCATGGTGGGTAGGGGAGGTGTATCTGTCCCAAGAGAGACACAGCTGAGATAAGTCCCTGTGATAAAAAGCCCCAGTAAAAACTGTCACTCAGCAAACTTCCTCTGAGACAGATCACAGCAAGATAAAGTAGGTGCCAGTTTGTTGTCTAGTTTCAGAAGGCAGTGGCCACCATGAAGCAGCTTATCTTCCACCTTCTGGGTAAGTTTGAAAGGAATTGGGTTACTTTCTTGGGGATTTGGCAAAAAAAAAATCTTAATGTAAGCTCTCTGGGGCAGGAAACCTCTCTTTATTCTATGTACAGGGCCTAGTACGAGGGTGCATGACTGGCTGGTGCTGTAATCATTGCGTTGGGATCTTTGCAGGGCCTTTAACTGATGTGCATTCAGCCCAGATCTGTGATTCTTGAAATGAACACTCGTTTTATTAATGACCTGGAAGAAAACATAAAATCAGCACTGATAAAGTTAATAAACCACAGGTTCCAAAGCCAGACAGGACTAGTGTGAGCATCTAGTCTGACCTCCTGTCTATATAGACCATAGAACTACCCCCAAAATAATTCCTGGAGCAGATCTTTTAGAAACCTGATCTTGATTTTAAAAACGTCAGGGATGGGAAATCTACCATGACCCTCGGAAAATTGTTCTAATGGTTAATTACACTCACTGTCAGAAATGTACGTCTTCTTCCAGTCTGAATGTGCCTAGTTTCAACTTCCTACCATTACTTTGTGTTACACCTTTCTCGGCTAGATTAAAAAGCCCAGTCTTAAATATTTGTGTCCCCTGACAGCTGTAGGCCCAATTGAAAATAAATTAAGAAATGTTTTTGTTTTTAACACTTAGATGCTTGGCTCCAAATGGGGTTTAAACCCCAAATAAATTTGTTTTACCCTTTATAAAGGTTATACAGGGTAAACACAGAAATTGTTTGCCCTTTATAACACTGATAGAGAGATATGCATAGCTGATCCCCACCCCCCCAGGTACTAATACATACTCCAGGTTAATTAATAAGTAAAAAGTGATTTTATTAAATACAGAATGTAGGATTTGAGTGGTTCCAAGTAGTAACAGAGAGAACAAAGTGAATTACCAAGTAAAGTAAAATAAAACACACAAGTCTTTATCTAATACAGTAATAAAACTGAACACATAAAATCTCACCCTCAGAGATGTTTCAGTAAGTTTCTTTCACAGACTGGATGCCTTCCTAGTCTGGGCACAATTCTTTCCCCTGGTACAGCCCTTGTTCCAGCTCAGGTGGCAGATAGGGGATTTCTCATAATTGCCGCCCCATTGTTTTGTTCCATATGGCTTTGGCACAATGCGGGAATCTTGTGTCTCTCTGGGCTCCCCACCCCAAATGGAAAAGCGCCAAGTTTAAGATACATTTTAGTACCAGATGACATGGTCACATGTTCTGTGAGACTCCAAGCCTTTATTCCTTCCAGCCTGACTCACAGGAAGGCCTTCCTGCAAACAGAGCCATCCACAGTTAATTGTCCTGGTTGATGGGAAGCATCAAGATTTTCAAACTACCATTAATGGCCCACACTTTGGCCACAATGGGCCCTCTGAGTTATATTTTATATTTCTAGTTTCAGATACAAGACTGATACATTTATACAAATAGGATGAACACACTCAGTAGAGTCTAAGCTTTGTAATGATATCTTACAAGAGATCTTTTGCATGAAGCATATTTTAGTTGCATTATATTCACACGCATCACATATTTTTATAAAATCATATAGAGTGCAACGTCACACCCTCCTCCTGAACTTACTGCCAGGGTCCTGGACACTGACCATGGTGGAGGCAGTATACCTAACATTTGTTTTTGCGTTCCCCTCTGGGCAGACACTCCTGTGTCCCCACCAAAAAGGGAAAGAGACCTGATCCAGCTATGGGCTCACAGCTACCAGCTGTGACAGACCTCTCAATGGCCAGCAAAAATCTCTCTCCCCCCACCCACACCTTTTACTCAGGTTGGGCTTGCTTTCGGCTACAGAGTCCTTGGGGTCTGTTCCCACTGCAGCAGTTACCAGGACCCCAACTTTCAGCTTCAGGATACACATCCCTGGGCACTTCTTTCACTTCATTAGAGCCAGTCCATGCTTTTGAGTCTTAATTTGTGCTGATTTGGGGGCCTTAATTGCTTTGTCTTTTAAGTCCAGGGTTTGCTGGAGGGCAGTCTTTTCTATTTCCAAGGCAGCTTTTTTCTGGGCAAATTGCGCATCAATTTCCATTTGTTTTCCCATGAGACAATTACTAGATGAGCTGCGATATCACAGAGAACCCCCTTCTGCCAGAGCAGGCACCCCTCTACTCCCGTCTTGATGAGTTAGACACTTCACTCAGCTTTAGGACAGACAGAGGTTGGGCCAGGCCTCTCTGCAGTTCAGTGAAACTGAAGTGCTTAGCTTAGGGGTTTCTTTAACAAAGACTTTCCCAGCATCCAGTGTTCAGCCTTTCTAGGCAATTTGCAACCTGTGCAGTTCTAGCTTCTTCTGATCTTGACTCTGACTTATTTTGCTTCCTTTTTTGTCCATACTTCCCTTCCTCAAAATAAGCAAACAAACTAACAAACCAGGAACCACTTTGTTTGTTCTCCAGCCACCACACTTAAAATTCACTTAAAATCACTACCAGTATTTTAAAGCAATTAGGTGTGCACAGATCCTGCTTGACTATGCCACTGTGATGGGTTGGATCACAGAAACCCCACTGAGACTGCCAATTGATGTGCCAACACTACTTCTGCCCCTTGCCCTGCCTGGACTGAGCCAGACCCACTAGCCTGCTGCAAACCCAGACCAGGTCTGAATCACGTCCCCTGACAGCTGTAGGCTAATTGAACACAGCTTAAGAAGTTCCTGTCTTTAACATTTAGATGCTCAACTCCCAATGGGGTTCAAACCCCAAATAAATTTGTTTTCAGGTTTATACAGGGTAAACTCAGAAATTGCTTATCCTTTATAACACTGCTAGAGAGATAGGCACAGCTGATTGCCTCCCGCACACTAGTGCATACTCCAGGTTAATTAATAAGTAAAAAGTGATTTTATTATATACAGAAAGTAGGATTTAAGTGGTTCCAGAACCACAGATGGAAAAAAGTGAATTACCAAGTAAAATAAAATAAAAGATGCAAGTCTTTATCTAATACAGTAATAAAACAGAACACAGATAAAATCTTACCCTCAGAGATGTTTCAATAAGTTTATTTCACAGACTAGATGCTTTTCTAGTCTAGGGACAATTCTTTCTCCCGGTACAATTTTTGTTTTAGTTCAGGTGGTAGCTAGAGGATATCTCATAATTGCCACCCCCTTGTTTTGTTCCACCCCCTTAAATGGCTTTGGCACAATGTGGGAATCTTGTGTCTCTCTGGTCCCCCCCTCCACCATGGAAAAGCATGAAATTTAAGATAAATTTTAGTACCAGGTGATATGGTCACAATTTCTGTAAAACTCCAAGTCTTTATTCCTTCCAGCCTGACTCACAGAAAGGCCTACCTGCAAACAGAGCCACCCACAGTCAATTGTCCTGGTTGATGGGAGCTATCAAAATTTCAAACCACCATTAATGACCCACACTTTGCATAATTACCATAGGCCCTCTGAGTTATATTTCATGTTTCCAGTTTCAGATACAAGAGTAATACATTTAGACAAATAGGATGAACACACTCAGTAAATGAGGAACTTTGTAATGATCCCTTACAAGAGACCTTTTGCATGAGGCATATTTTAGTTAGATTATATTCACACTCATTAGCATATTTTATAAAATCATATAGATTGCAACATCACACACATGACTTGCCCATGTGACTCCAAAATTCCATCTTGGAGCTGAACATTGCATAGAAGAGAGGAGAGAGTCTCCACCCACAAGAGAGTCTATTTAAACCCCTAGGCGATCCCTTCATTTTCTCTTCGGCTGACTCAAGAGATAGCCTCTGCACCCCTAAGGATACCTGAAAGAAACTGGAACAAAGGACAGGGGTGTGAGTGATTGCTGGACCCAGACTAGGATAAGACTAGTTTGTAAAAGGAAGTTTATTGGAATATCTCTGAGGGTGAAATTTTTATCTGTATTCAGTCTTCTTACTGTATTAGGCGTAAGCTTGCATATTTTATTTTATTTTGCTTGGTAATTCATTTTGTTCTGTCTGTTACTACTTGGAACCACTTAAATCCTACTTTCTGTACTTAATAAAATCACTTTTTACTTATTAATTAACCTGGAGTACGTATTTAGTACCTGAAGGGGCAAACAGCTGTGCATATCTCTCTCTCGGTGTTATAGAGGGTGAACAATCCATGTGTTTACCCTGTATAAGCTTTATACACGGTAAAACGGATTTATTTGGGGGTTGGACCCCATTGGGAGTTGGGCATCTGAGTGCTAAAGACAGGAACACTTCTTAAGCTGCTTTCAGTTCAGCCTACAGCTGTTAGGGGACGTGGTTCAGACTTGGGTCTGGGTTTGCAGCAGGCTGGTGGGGCTGGCTCAAACCAGGCAGAACACTGAAGTCCCAAGCTGCCAGGGCAGGAAAGGAAGGGCAGAAGTAGTCTTGGCATATCAGTTGGCAACCCTGAGGGGGTTTCTGTGATCCAACCCTTCAGAGGGCTCTTCAGTCCTGCTGACAAAGGCTTAAGAAGACCCAATGGCTGGAAGTTGAAGCTAGACAACTTCACTCAGGACAAAAGTCCAGCTTTTTTTTTTTTTAGCAGTCAGGATCTTTAACCATTGGAGCAACTTGCCAAGGGTTGTGGTGGATTCTCCGTCACTGGATCTTTAGTCCTATTGGAAAACAGTTCCAGAACCGCCTTCTTCTAATGTCCAGCCATCTTGGATCCACAAAGAAAAGAGGCTCATGTAAAGGGCTGCAAAGTGCTGGATCTCAACCACAAAGTGGTGAGAGTTGGGGAAAAGCCCACGGCCAAGGGTTGTAAGTTCCTCTGCTTCTACTGTGCCTGGCATGACCCATTGTTCTATTGTAAACTGCTGAATCTGTTGGGGTTGCGGGGGGCGCCCGTAAATTAAGGATCAGTTGAAAATATTTTTGATCCAAAAAATTTTGATCCCTTTGTTTTTAAATCATTACCGTGTGCCTCTGCACTTTTTAGTTTGGGCTGAGTGTGGAAGAGGAAGTATCAAGTAGCCATTCTCTGGGGTTGCTACAGTGCAGAAGTAAACTTCAGAGAATTCCACCTGCGTTCCCAGCTCCCGGGGGTGGTTTGCTGACCAGCTGGGTTTCAGATGGTGGCATCCAAAGCCCATTTCTGAGGCTCAGCTGTCAAGGAAGGTAGCAAAGGGTCAGTTGATACACAGCAGTACTGTGGCAGCAGGTTACAAAGAAATGGTCTTCAAACTGTGTCCTGAGATGATTTGATAAACGTATAGTGGGGACATTGGGCAATGGGAGAAGTGAGTTATTCCTTTACAGAGTAGGTGTGGGAATGAGACAAACCCTGAGTGTCCTCACTCAGTGCTTATTCAGCCAAAACTCCCTTTAGGTTTTAACGACAGAGGTCAGCTCATAAGTCGCTGTAGCTCTGCTGAAGTCAGTAGAGCCACATTGGTTTGTAGCCTGAGCACAACCTGATTTTATTTTTTAATGCTTATCGATTTAAATTATCTTGGTTGTGGGAAACTATGGAGGGGTCAGGCCATGGGGGGAGTCCGACAATATTTGTTTAATGACACTAGACCTTGAGATTCAAGAAGTTAAAGCTCTGTAATTGTTAATACACAAATTGTCAATATCACATCATAATATAAAAAGTAAATATCCTTAAATCAAACCATAATAAGTTCTCAAGTTTCCTGTCGGTCAATTTCAGTTGTTATTGATGGAAATATTTTTTTGTGGGTTTGGGATTGTAGGGCAAAATTGACATTAACCAACATATACCAATAAAAATTGAATCCTTCCAACCCTACTGTTTTACCATGAGAAAGGTTTGGCCCACTGAAATCCCCCACAAATTGCTTTTATTTTATAGACTATATTCCAGAAGTTCTTGGGGGTCTCCACTGGTGTTAGGGCCTTTCTGTGCTAGTCACTGTAGGGACACAATGCTTGCCTTGAACTTACAGTCTAAATAGAAAGAATGGACCAGGGGAAACTGAGAGGGGTAAAGACTTGTCCAAACTCTATCCACTGGGCCACGCAGCCTCCTACAGGATCACAGCACTAAAACCCAGTGCAGTAAGAGCATCCTTGGTTGTTTCTCCTCTTTCAGGGTTTTGCTGGCTCGTCTGCTTCAAGAGGACTCAGCATTTCTCCAGCGCTGGTGAGCTGATGCCTAGAAACCTGGACAAAATCTCCAGATCTGAACCTCTGAGGGTCCTGCAGCTGGGGGGTGGGGGCTTTGAACAGGCAAAGAACTTTCTATTCTGCTTCCTCCTTATGTCTCCTTGTATGTTTTTCATTCTCTTCTGATCTTTTGATCTTTGTCTCTGCCTCCTTCTTCCTCATGCTCCACTGGTGGCTAAATAGGGCTGTGTTTGAATTAAATGCCCATTGCTGGTTCCATGGTTCCTTCTTCATTTTACAGCTTACAGCTGTGATGATCCATCTGCGTGCCCTACACATGCCATGTGCACCAATACTACCCAGGGCCACTACTGTATCTGCCGACCTGGGTTTGTATCCAGTTCAGGGGACGCAAACTTCACCGATTCAACGGTTCAATGCAAAGGTGACTGAGCTTCTGGGTGAAACTATATATGGGGGAGCCATGGAAAGGGGACACAGTTCTGTCACTTGCTCTAATGCGGTTGAGCTTGCAAAGAGGGTGATGCATGGAGCACTATCCAAAAGAGCATTATGAACTGGAAATGTGACTAAGGCCACGTCTACACTACCCGCCGGATTGGTGGGGAGCGAGCGATCCCCGAGCGCTCTCCCCGTCGACTCCGGAACTCCAGCACCGCGAGAGGCGGAAGTGGAGTCGACGGGGGAGCAGCAGCGGTCGATTCGCCGCCGTGAGGATGCCCAGGAAAGTCAACCTAAGATACGTCGCCCTCAGCTCTGTTATTCGCGTAGCTGAAGTTGCGTATCTTAGGTCGACTCCCCCACTCCCCAGTGTAGACCTGGCCTAAGAGACCAAGCAGGAAATGATCCTGGGCCAGGAGATTTAATGACTTGGCTTCCCCAGCCTGTTAATCTGGCCATCAATGAAGTCAGGGACATCCAGTGAAACTGGAAAGCAGCCATGTGCATACCGCACACAGCCCTGGGTGGGGAAATTACTGAGCCACCCAGAGTGTAGGGTTCCCCACGCACCCTTACGATCTTCTGGGGGAATCCCACATACTTCCCCCGGCTACGTGGTCGGAGAGACCTTGGGCAAGTGCAGAGGGGAGGAGCATACTGTGGCCCTACCCATTTCTCTACCCCCATTTGCGGGACTGTGACCCACCAGGAGAAAGCAATGTACCCCACGCAGGCGCTGGAGAGGGTGTGGTGGGGAGGTTTCCTGTGTGCATCCCACCTCCTTGTGACTGTCAGGGCCCGTCACAATCAAACGGATCAAAAGGAAGGCTTTGATTTTACACAATTTAGTGTTAACTGGTGGGACTCACTGGTGCAGACTAGGAAACTCATGCATTGGTTGATTGGTTTCTGAAAGAAATCCCCATGGAGCAAGCTCAGATCTTCCCTTCCCCACCTCCTCCTGCTTTTTCTTTTGGGGCTTCAGGGGAGGCGGAGAGGGATGGGGACTTGTTCCCTCCCTGAGGCTTTCAGAAGTGTCAGCCATCTGGCTTGGTTCTCCCACTCCAGCCACGTGCTCTAAAGGTGCAGGAAAGATCCACCCTTTCTCCCTCACTGCATGATTAAACAGATTAATGAATGAATGTGAACCACACTGAAGAAGTCAAACAAAAGGTGCAAAGTGTTGTCCTTTGCTCCCTTTAAATGACATGGTTCCTTTTTCCTTTCGCAGCTGACCCATGTGCGAGTTCGTCTACTTGCCCTGCTAAAGCAACTTGCGAAAACACCCATAGGGGCTACCACTGCACCTGCAAAGGCGGGTTTGTGCCTAGTTTCGGGAAGGAACCATTCACCGATCCGAAAGTGAAGTGTGTCGGTGAGTATCGGCTCTGGAGCCCAGCGAAGCGAGCGGGAGCCTTGTAATGGGGTGACTGTCCTGTAAATTGCTTTACTGCGCTTGGGAGCAGCTCTTGCCGGAAAAGCCATGTATCAGTGCACTCTACTGACTGGCGAACACGACGCAGGGCCTAAGGCCAGGTCTACACTTCTAGCTGGGGGTATGATTTCCATCCCAAGGAGATAGCATGTAGCAATAGAGGGGAGCCAGGCCGGTGCAAGTGGTGGGATGGGCTAGTTGCCCAGGTATGTAGCTAGTACCTTAAATCATGCGGCTCCAGCGACACTCTACTTCTAGCGCACTAGCTTGAGGGGAGCTAGCACGAGTATGTCTCCTTGAGCTGGGGATTACCCACCCCAGCTTGAAGTGCAGGAGTGCGCTAAAGGGGCAGGAAAGGGCTGATCCCCATCCCCAACACCTGTCAATCTGTCCCCCCATGAACCAGGGAATGACCAGTAAACCAAACAGCAGCAGGGTAAGATTAGACCGTGCAATAGGCACACAGCCCTGGGTCAGGTGGCATGAAGCTGAACAGCCCTTCTGAGGCTGAATCTTTCCCTGAGCAGCCCAGGGCATGTGGGGAATGTCCCACCGCCAGTTCCGTTACATTCCTCACATGTTGCAATTCCATCTTCACGTGGCCAGACAGATCCTTTGGCAAGTGCAGAGGGGAGGAGCATATTATGGCCCCACCTCTTTCCCCACCCCCTTTTGGGGTACCACAAACCATCCTGAGGGCAGAGGGGAGGCAGTGACCCTTGTGCAGCCTGTGGAGAAGGTTTGGGGAGGAGGTGGCTAATCACAATCTGGCCCCTAAACAGATAAAAGAAAATGCTTTTGTTTTACGCAATGCTATGTTAACCTGTGGAACCTACTGCTGGAGACTGAGCCTGGGAGCTGGGAAGGAAAATGGGGGCAAACAGAGAGAGTTTTTGGTGGAGGAGACTGAGATTGGATGAGGAACTGGGATGGGCAACTGGGACTGGAAACCAGTGTGTAGAAGTAGGGTGGAGAGACAGATCAGTCCAGGCAACAGGGTGTCGAGGGAAGATGGGACTGGCCAGGTAAAGAAATCTGGTTGAGGAGCTGGTCTAGGGGAAAAACAATGAGGTTGAACCGAGGGACATTGGACTCAGTGAGACGGGGGAATGTTGGGGGTTAGGTGGCAGTGGGCACAACTGGAAACTAGGAGGGGAGGAGAGAGACAAATGGGATGAGAAGCCGGGATGCAGAGGAACTGGGCCTGGCTGGGAAAGGAGACTGGGACTGGGAGGGAGGATTGGGTGCAGGGGGAGAGTGGGACTGGCTGCGCAAGGAGACTGGGATAGGATAAGATACCCGAGGCATTCAGATTGGGACGGGGACAAGAACCAGGGATGAGGAAGACTAAAACTCACTGTAGCCTGTCCACAAAATCAGAACCTCCCTAGCCTCAAGTGCCACTGAAACATAAAATCAGAGAATCTCAGGGTTGGAAGGGACCTCAGAAGGTTCTAGTCCAACCCCCTGCTCAAAGCAGGACCAGCCCCAACTAAATCATCCCCGCCAGGGCTTTGTCAATCTGGGTCTTAAAAGCCTCTAAGGATGGAGATTCCAGCACCTCCCTAGATAACCCATTCTGGCCTAAAACTCACTGTAGCCTGTCCATAGGATCAAAACCTCCCTACCCCCAACTCCCATCCTCATTCCAACTGTGAAATTCCCCAGGGTGCAACCTGAACTGCTGTGTCCCCTTAACCCCCCAACCTGGGGTTCCTCTTACGCTGCTTTACTGCCAGACCAAAAACTCCTGGGCTGCTCATGCACAGCCATTAGCCTGCAAAATCACTCCCAGATCGTTACATGAATCCTGTCCCGGTCATCCACGAATAGATACAAGGCAACACCCACATATCCCCACTCCCAATCTTGGCTCCCAAGAAATGTGTGTCTTAAACTGCTCAGTAGACCCTTGGACAGTATAAACTCGTAGATTATCTGACATTCCGGCAAAGGGTAGTCTTTAGGCACCAGCCTTTGATATCGCAAGTAGAGGTTTCCCAAACACACTGGTTTAGATAAAAGAATAAAACATGTTTATTAACGAGAGAGAGAGAGAAAGAAAGAAACATTTTAAGTGGTAAAGCACAAAAGTCAGAATTGGTTACAAAAGAAATAAAAAGATAAAACCTCAAGCTTATTAATAAATTTTACCAAGCTAAATAAGATTTGAAGCCAACATCCTTCTCGCCACACCAGATGCTACAGGCAGTTCTCAGTTCCCAGGCTGGATTTCCGTTCAATCTTGGGGGTCGACTCCCCTTATTTCAGAGTTTTTCAAGGATTCATTGATCTTATAAACAGAAAGAATGGAGAGGTGGTTAGAGTCATTTTTGTCCTGATTCTTACACCCTGATCCTTGTGTGCTGGAAATATCCTTGCTGGGTCATGTGGGCAGACAGTATGTGAGCCCCAAACTGTCTTTCAGCTGATTTGTAAATTTCCTGTTTAGAGTTCCCCAGCTGGTGAATCTCCGATGTATGTTATGTGACAAAGCTCCAAGTCTGTACTTGTGGGTCCTGTGCTTCCTGGCAGATTTAGGGGCCTCAGAAACTCATCTAGGCCACAGAGTGACCTCCCTTTCTCAGTATAATTGGCAAGAGTCACCACCTAGTGAGTTACCTTCATCACAGGCCAGTATGGAAGATGGAAAAGGGGGGAGCCCGGGCCCGCCCTCTACTCCGGGCTCCAGCCCAGGGACCCTAATGGTATCAGCTAAGATGGATGACCTTTTATCCACAAAACACAATTCAATTCCCTGGGCTACTTCCCCACAGCAGTCCCCGCTTCTTCAAATTCCACTTCACCCTTACCTCAGGGCCTCCTTCCTTCTGGATGATATGTTGTCCAACACTCAGTCTCACCAACAGCATAACTTCCTTCCACAGCTCCTGACACCCACAGCCCACCTGACTAACTGGGAGGTTTTTATCTGCTTTCAGCCAGTCCCTGATTGGCTTCAGGTGTCCCAATCAGGCTAGCTGTTTCTACTCCTTTCTAGAAGGTTTTTAATTGGCCCCAGGTGTCTTGATTGGTCTGGAGTAGCCTTTGTTTGGCTATCCAGGGAACAGGGACCTGCACATCCTGAGGCTGATATACCTGCCTTCCAGCACTCTCCTCTATCCTTCTGGTCTGACTCCGTCACATATCCCTCCCCCCTGCTCAACACCAAGGGGTTGGGCAACTTGGGTCGACATACAGTGCACCCGTGATAAGCCATCTGCGTTGCCGTGGCGACTTCCGGCTCTGTGTTGTATGCGGAACTGAAAGGGTTGGAGGGATAAGAGCCATCTAGTCACTCTCGCATTTTTCTCCTTGTTCCGCTGCATCCACTGAAGAGGGGCATGGTCAGTCACGAGGGTAAACTGTCTACCTAGCAGGTAGTATTGCAGTGTTTCCATGGCCCACTTAACGGCAAGGCATTCCCTCTCGACCACAGCATACTTCTGCTCCCTTGGGAGAAGTTTTTTACTCAGATAGAGAATTGGATGTTCTTCTTCCCCGACCATCTGGGATAGGACAGCCCCTAGTCCAACTTCAGATGCGTCTATCTGCAAGATGAACTCCTTAGTGAAATCTGGGGCTATAAGTACAGGTTCACTGCAAAGGTCTGTCCGTAGATCTGTAAATGCCCTCTCTGCTGTGTCTGGCCATCGCACCATCTCAGGTCCCCGAGCTTTTATGAGATCAGTCAAGGCACTTGCCCTAGTGGCAAAATGGGGAATAAAGCGTCTATAGTACCCCGCTCCCCCCAAAAATGCCCGGACTTGTTTCTTGCGAACCAGTCGGGGCCAGTTTTGGATGGCCTCTAGTTTACTGAGTTGGGGTTTCACTACACCTCGTCCCACAATGTACCCCAGATACTTAGCCTCCATTAATCCTATGGCACACTTTGCAGGGTTTGCGGTAAGGCCACCATGCCTCAGGGTGTCTAGGACAGCTTCTACCTTTTCCAGGTGGGTTTCCCAGTCTGAGGTATGAATAACTACATCATCGAGGTAGGCAGCTGCATAACTGGCATGGGGACGCAATAGCTTATCCATAAGGCGCTGAAAGGTAGCTGGGGCCCCGTGTAGACCGAATGGAAGGACTGTATATTGAAACAGTCCCTCTGGGGTGGAGAAAGCGGTCTTTTCCTTTGCGTCTTCAGCAAGGGGGATTTGCCAGTACCCTTTAGTTAAATCCAGAGTGGTCAGGAAGCGGGCATTTCCCAGTCGTTCCACTAACTCGTCTATCCGGGGTATAGGATATGCATCGAACTGGGACACTTCATTCAGCCTACGGAAGTCATTGCAAAACCTTGTGGAGCCATCTGGTTTGGGTACTAGCACGATCGGGCTAGACCACTGACTGTGGGACTCTTCAATTACCCCTAACTCCAACATTTTCTTTACTTCTGCTCTGATTTCTTCTCTTTTGGCCACTGGCACTCGGTAAGGTCTCATCGTCACCTTGGCCCCAGGGTTTGTAATGATGTGGTGATATGTCTCAGTTGTTCATCCTGGCCGAGGTGAGAATACATCTTGGTTCCTGTTGATCATCTCAACCACCTCCTCTCTTTGGGCTGGTGTTAAATCAGGAGATATCTTCACCTGCTCGGGGTTCTGGTTCTCCTGCAATGGGTCCTTGTGAGCAACTACACATGCTTCTTGGGTATGCCAGGGTTTTAGAAGGTTGATGTGATATATCTGCTCTAGTTTTCGATGTCCTGGTTGTCTCACCTTGTAATTCACTTCCCCAACAGGTTCGACTACTTCATAGGGCCCTTGCCAATGGGCCAACAACTTACTTTCGGCCGTGGGTACCAGTACCATTACTCGGTCACTGGGTTGGAACTGACGAACCTTGACTTGACGGTTGTAGTAAGTTCTCTGGGCCTCTTGGGCCTTTTCTAGGTGCTCCCTCACTATGGGAGTGACCCGGGCTATCCGGTCCCTCATTTGTAGCACATGTTCTGTAACATTCTTCCCCACACTTGGTTCCTCCTCCCAAATTTCCTTGGCTATGTCCAAGATGCCTCGGGGGTTGCGTCCATACAGTAGCTTAAAGGGGGAGAATCCAGTGGAAGCTTGGGGGACCTCACGGATGGCAAACATGAGGTACGGTAGTAGGTTGTCCCAGTCCTTCCCATCCTTGCTTACCACTTTTCTTATCATGGCCTTGAGGGTCCGGTTGAATCTTTCCACTAGACCATCAGTTTGTGGATGGTAAACTGAGGTCCGCAGGGTCTGGACATGGAGCAGGGAACACAGGTCCTTCATTAACTTGGACATGAATGGTGTTCCTTGGTCTGTGAGGATTTCTTTTGGCAGCCCTACCCGGGCGAAGATTGCCAACAATTCTTTGGCAATGTTCTTGGAAGCTGTGTTTCGTAAGGGGACAGCTTCTGGATATCTAGTTGCATAGTCTAGGATGACAAGCACATACTGATGGCCTCGGGTTGTTTTCTCTAGTGGTCCCACAAGGTCCATAGCAATCCGCTCAAACGGAACTTCAATGACCGGCAGGGGAACCAAAGGAGCTCTTAGATGTGGACGAGGGCTGTGCAGTTGACATTCAGGGCAGGAGGCACAGTACCGCCGGACATCTTCATGTACCCCCGGCCAGAAGAACCTGCGTAAGATTCGTGCCTGGGTTTTCTCCACTCCCAGGTGTCCTCCAAAAAGGTGACTGTGAGCGAGGCTTAATATTGCCTTCTGGTGTTTCCGGGGCACAAGGAGCTGGTGTACCTCTTGCTCCTACATTTGTGTGACCCGGTATAGGACATTCCTTTTTATCACAAAATAAGGCCCTGGCCCCCAGGCCTTTCCCTCTATAGGTACTCCATCTATTTCAGCCACCTCCTTCCTGGCGTTCTCGTACCTTGGATCTTCCATCTGGTCTCGTCCAAAAGTCTTTCTCTTGGGACTTATCAGCCTAAATTCTGAGGGACCTATCTCTGCCCTCTCGCCTGGCTCTGAGAGGTTGGGGTTGGAACCAGTTTCTGACCCCTCTTCCATCTCAGGGCTCTCCCCTTCAGTTGCCTGTGTTCATCTGCCTATACAGGCAGCCCTCTGTCCTTGCATCAGGATTCGGGTACCCAAGGCCTTGGCTGCCCTTCTTTCTCTTTTGGTCTTCCGACCTTTCCCTGGGACAGGGAATAGTTCCTGCGATATTTCTGCGAAAAATGAGAGGTGACATTCTGCCGTGGAAGTCTCCCGAAGTTCAGGGAGCTCCCCTCCCTCCAGCTCCTCTGGTGGGAGCAAGTTCCCAAACCCAGGGAAATCTCTCCCTATGAGCACAGGGTATGGAAGGTTTGGGACTACACCTGCTTTCACCCCAATGACATTTCCCTGAATTTCAATTTTTACTGGTATGATGGGATAGTAACTAACAGTCCCATGGACACAGGTTACCCCTATACGCTTTGCCTGCATTAACTGGCTGCGCTTCACTAATTTACCTGAAATTAGGGTGATAGCACTCCCCGAGTCTACAAGTTCTATAGTTTCTACCCCATTCAACTTTACCTGCCTTGTATATTTATGTGGGGTGACTGCGACCCCTACAAAACTGAGTAGGCTGCAAGGGTCTGTTCCGTCCCCCAAGTTGCACTGCATTGGCTCTATGACATTGGGGCACTGAGCAGCTAGGTGCCCCAACTCCCCGCACCCGTAACACCTATAATTGTTTCTAGTCACTCCCCTAGTCACGTGGGTTAGGGGTTTTAGTCCCAAGACCTCCCCCACTCAGGCCTTTCCCTTCCTTCTGGGTTCTCAACTGGTTTTCAGCCTCCTTCTTCTTCCACCTAGGACTTCCCAGGGGTTTGGCTGCCTGACCCTCCAAGGTCAGGGTCGAATGTTTGATTAGTGAGGGGCCTTCCTGGGGTAGCTGGGTCAATTCCCTGGCTGTTATCCATCTTTCCACCGAGGCAATCATTTCGTCGTAGGTGGACGGATCGTTCTGGCATACCCACTTTCGGAGATCTGGCGGCAGTCTCCGCATGTAATGGTCCAGGACCAAAGTCTCTAAAATCTCCTCCGGGCTGCATGCCCCAGGCCGTAACCATTTCCGAGCGAGGTGTATGAGGTCGAATAGTTGGGACCTCGGAGGTTTGTCCTCCCTGTATTTCCACTCCTGGAACCTCTGGGCCCGTACTGCTGTTGTCACCCCTGATTGCGCTAGGATCTCTGCCCTCAGTCGGGAATAGTCAGCAGCATCCTCAGTAGGCAGATCAAAGTAGGCCTTCTGGGCCTCTCCGCACAAAAAAGGGGCGAGAATGCTGGCCCACTGCTCCTGGGGCCATGCCTCCCGCTGAGCAGTCCTTTCAAATGAGAGGAGATACGCCTCTACATCATCATCTACCGTCATTTTCGACAGACAACCAGCAGCTCTCCATACTCGCGACCCCTCAGAACCTTGGTTTTTGGTGGTGAGGGCTTTCAGTTGATCTACCACCTCTCGCAAGAGGGTGCGATCCTGAGAGGCCTGCCCTATCAATAATTGATTAGTTTCTTGTTGTACCCGCAGGGACTCCTGTTGTGCCATAGCATGGGCTCGGGTGGCCTCCTGCTGGGCTGCAGTGGCTTGCAACAGTGCTTTTATTACGTCCTCCATTGTAGTGAGAACACCCCAAACCCGGGGCACTTTTTTTTTTTTTTTTTTTTTTAAAAAAAACCTCTCCCTTTTTTTCTGCCGTGCAGTGAACAGTAAGTCAGAAACTCCCACTCCTGACACCAGTTGTGACAAAGCTCCAAGTTTGTACTTGTGGGTCCTGCGCGTCCTGGCAGATTTAGGGGCCTCAGAAACTCATCTAGGCCACAGAGTGACCTCCCTTTCTCAGTATAATTGGCAAGAGTCACCACCTAGTGAGTTACCTTCATCACAGGCCAGTATGGAAGGTGGAAAGAGCGGCGGGGAGCCCGGGCCCGCCCTCTACTCCGGGCTCCAGCCCAGGGACCCTAATAGTATCAGCTAAGATGGACGACCTTTTATCCACAAAACACAATTCAATTCCCTGGGCTACTTCCCCACAGCAGTCCCCGCTTCTTCAAACTCCACTTCACCCTTACCTCAGGGCCTCCTTCCTTCTGGATGATATGTTGTCCAACACTCAGTCTCACCAACAGCACAACCTCTTTCCACAGCTCCTGACACCCACAGCCCACCTGACTAACTGGGAGGTTTTTATCTGGTTTCAGCCAGTCCCTGATTGGCTTCAGGTGTCCCAATTAGGCTAGCTGTTTCTACTCCTTTCTAGAAGGTTCTTAATTGGCCCCAGGTGTCTTGATTGGTCTGGAGTAGCCTTTGTTTGCCTATCCAGGGAACAAGGACCTGCACATCCTGAGGCTGATATACCTGCCTTCCAGCACTCTCCTATATCCTTCTGGTCTGACTCCGTCACAGTTAGTATGTTGCTGGCATGCCAGTGTATCCTTGTCTCTGAGGAACTGGCTTAGGAGTGCTACCCAGGAATTATGACATATTCAGTAGTAATCATACAGCAAAATCTCATAATTTCACGTGTAGAGTTTGTTACACACATTTCAACAGTTTAATAATATTAACCAGATTAAGAGTTTCCAAATGATACCTCACAGGGCATACATTGTACAAACTAAATCATTGCCATATAAAATGGTGAATATGGCTGAGAGGGTGTCACACCTGCTCTTCCCACATCCCCCTGTTTTTCCTGGCTTCAGGGGAGAGGGATGGAGGTCTTTTCTCGATCCTTTGCCTGATGTCTCGAGAAAAGTGGCCAGCTGCCCTTGGTCCTCCCACCTCAGCCACCTATTCTGCTAGGTCATAGCATCATAGTATATTAGGGTTGGAAGGGACCTCAGGAGGTCATCTAGTCCAATCCCCTGCTCAAAGTAGGACCAATTTCCAACATCAAGTGTCACTCTTTCTCCCTCACTGCATGATTAACAAGGTTAATGAATGACTCTGAACCACACTGAAGAAGTCAAACAAAAGGTGCAAAAGGTTGTCCATTGCTCTTTTTAAATGACATGGTTCCTTCTTCCTTTCGCAGCTGACCCGTGTGTGAGTTCGTCTACTTGCCCTGCTAATGCAACTTGCATAAACATCCCTGGAGGCTACCACTGCACCTGCAGAGGCGGGTTTGTGCCTAGTTTTGGGGTGGACCCATTCACCGATCCAACAGTGAAGTGTGTCGGTGAGTATCGGCTTCGGAGCCCAGCGAAGCGAGCGGGAGCCTTGTAATAGGGTGACTGTAATGTTAATTGCTCTACTGCTCTTGGGAGCAGCTCTCGTCAGAAAAGCCATGTATCAATGCACTCTGCTGACTGGTGATCACGACGCAGGGCCTAAGGCCATGTCTACATTTCCAGCTGGGGGTGTGATTCCCAATCCAAGGAGATAGCATGAATCAATAGAGGGGAGCCAGGCTGGTGCAAGTGGTGGGATGGGCTAGTTGCCCAGGTTTGTAGCTAGCGCCTTAGATCACGCAGCTGCAGTGACGCTCTACTTCTAGTGCGCTAGCTTGAGGGGAGCTACCGTGAATATGTCTCCTTGAGCTGGGAATTGTGCCCCCAGCTCGAAGTGGCAGGCATGCCCTAAAGGGGCAGGAAAGGGCTGATTCCCAGCCCCAACGCCTGCCAATCTGTCCCCCCATGAACCGGGGGATGTCCAGTAAAATAAAAAAGCAGCAGGGTAAGATTAGACTGAGCAATAGGCACACAGCCCTGGGTCAGGGGTGGCATGGAGCTGAACAGCTTTCTTTAAATGACATGGTTCCTTTTTCCTTTCGCAGCTGACCCGTGTGCAAATTCGTCTACTTGCCCTGCTAATGCAACTTGCAAAAACACCCCTGGGGGCTACCACTGCACCTGCAGAGGCGGGTTTGTGCCTAGTTTTGGGGCGGACCCATTCACCGATCCAACAGTGAAGTGTGTCGGTGAGTATCGGCTCCGGAGCCCAGCGAAGCGAGCGGCAGCCTTGTAATGGGGTGACTGTGATGTAAATTGCTCTACTGCGCTTGGGAGCAGCTCTCGCCAGAAAAACCGTGTATCAGTGCACGGTTTTTACTGACTGGCGAACACGACTCAGGGCCTAAGGCCAGGTTTACACTTCCAGCCAGGGGTGGGACAGTATAAGCTCATATATAGCCCAACATTCCAGCAAAGGGTAATGTTTATGCACCAACCTTTGTTATCTCAAGTAGAGGTTTCCCAAACACCCTGGTTTAGATCAAAGTTCAAACAATAAAACATGTTTATTAATGAGGAGAGAGAGAGAGAGATTTTAGGTGGTTTGGCACAGAAGTCAGAATTGGTTACAAAAGAAATGAAAAGCTAAAAACTCAGGCTAATTCCTAAACCTTACCAAGCTAACTACTCTTGCTGGGTCATGTGGACAGGCAGTATGTGAGCCCCAAACTGTCTTTCAGCTGATTTGTACATTTTCTGTTTCCAGCTCCCCAGTTGGTGAATCTCTGATTCATCAGGGGACGACTCTTTAAGATGCCAAAAGCGCTTTTGCCTGAGGAGACATGGTGCTCCTGCAGATGAGCCCGGAATCTGAGATCCCTCGGCAGACTTTCAGCTCTTGCTCTCCATGAATGAGCAGACTGATGAGAATGCAGCCCAGTGCCTAGCAGTATTTTTTCCTTTGTATGTTAGCAGCAGCTTCTCAGTGTGGATCGTGGGTCCCGTAGACAGTTACGTAAACTTTTATATGACTGCTGTGGTGGAGAATTGGCCCTTTTGAAATACCAGGAGGAATGGGAAGGCATGTGGTGGCGGGAAGGGGATCTTCTGCATAGTTATATGTGTGCATTGCAGAGACTATTTGATCATTCTTTCCCTGTGGCACCGGGTCAGGAGATGGCTTGAGTGCAGCAGAACTTGCGGTGCTCAATCTGGAACTGGCAATGGAGAGAGGAGCGCACGTCCAGTGGCAAGCCATGAGAGAATCCTATCTGAAAAGTCCATTTATAAATGGTTTAATAGGGGGACTTCATAACCTGCTGGTGATGGAGGGTGACGTACCGGATAAATGTATGGACTAGCTTATCCACAGAGTTCAGAAGCCTCAATCTGATGTTCTAACAAACTCTTCAATTTGCCGACGATTATGATGACTGTATTAACTCTGAAGGCCTCCTTGAGACTGAAGGAGTGGGCAGCTGCCTCGTCGCATGTCTTCTGTCCTTTGCGGCATTTGGCTGATTTATACTCATGGCTAGCGGTCCTTGCAGCCCCCTGAATTTCAGAATCATCAAAACTAGCCCACATTTGTTGAAGAACAGTTCCAAGACTCCTCATTAGGTTCACAGCAGTGGAAAGATCAGTTTGACCACTTTGCAAGGTTAGACCGTGCCTGCCAAGTGGCTGAAGTGTCTCATTCCAGACCTCACACAAAATACCAGTTTCCAAAGTGCGCCTTGTATCACTCAGGATCTTTGCATCTGTTCCTGTTGCTGATTTTTGAGATTCATCCTCCTGGATATCTCCAGCGCTTCAAGGATGTTAGGTTGTCTCAGAACTCCTGCATTCCCAGCTTCAGCACAGGCACTCTGCCCTGTCCCTGAGAGTGATTTGGGCACTGGACTTCCTTTCGTAGTGAATGGCTAAGAATCATCCAACAACTGGTTGATGCAGAGAAAAAAATTGTACAATTCTTGGACAAATCCAAAAAAAGAAACTGCTTCAATGCAACAATTCACAGCAGACTGGCCAACAAGGATGTGTGAATGCAGGGGCACCGACTTCTGTGGGTGCTAGACCGCCCCACCTCTGGCCCCACCCCCTCCAGCCCCTGCACCACCTTTGCCCCACCCCAATCCCATGTATATGAGGCTATTCTGATAATATATCATCTGATCTGTATATCACGGGCTAGAGAATTCCACCCAGCCATTCCTACCTTAAGCTCAAAAAGCTGGTTGAATTAGAGCATATAGTTTAGAAAGAATAACAAGGCCTTTATTGTCATTTACTCTAAGGTCTCTCCCAGGCAGAGTCAAGGGACTATAAAGAGTGTAATTTTAATTACCGTCCCATAGCAAACATACCATTGCAGATCCACGCTTCCCCACGGCGACTGCACAATGATAGAGTCTTGTGTTTTCTGGTATAGACGTTAATGAATGCGATCGAGAGATCTCGGCCTGTGGAGCTAACGCCACCTGCAAAAACACCGATGGGGATTTCATTTGCGAATGTTTAAAGGGCTATGATACTGCCACTTGGAGACCTGACGTCCCCCGCCTGAATTGCACAGGTAACAATGATGGTGAATGCCCTGATGGTAGTTGCTGGACCACATGGCCCCCTGGGCTCATCCGGGAGGTATTTCCTATGCTGGGTCCTCAGTGTTATCTGAGCCTTGTGCCTCAGCTCCTCATCTGCACAACGGGGATCACACTATTTCCTTTGACTATAAGGTCTATTTAGATTCAAAGCTCTTTGGGGCAGGGACTGTCTCTCTGGGTATCTCTCCACTGTCAGTGGGACCCAAGCTTGTGGACTCGGTGTTTCCAAGCCAATGCACGTGTGTCCACACTGCATTGTTAACCAGGGTTTACAGTTGCTGGACCCAGGTCTCACAGCCACACTAAGGCATCCAGACTGCACTGCGCAGACCTTCTGACTTCAGTCTGTGGCTTGAGGTGCATCCATGCTGCAAAATGACAGGGCTTGGACCTACGTTGAAGCAGGCCTCAGGCTCTGACCCATCCCTCTAGTACCCGGGTGCTAGGACCTGGGTCCTGACTGCTTGCTGCCCTGAGTCCGATTTGGGTGTGATCGCACAGGGGGCTTGGACTAAAACCTGAGTCAGCGCCCAGGTGTAGTGTGCAATGTAGACATCCCCATCTGTGCAGAGCCCGGCACAACAGGGCCCTGATCTTGGTTTGAGCCTGTAAGTGCCGCCGTGATGAATAATTGATTCCACATTCTTCTGTTTAGATATTGATGAATGTTCTCAGGTCCCGTCAGTCTGTGGCTCTCACAGCATCTGCAACAACACCCCAGGGAGTTTCACCTGCCAATGTTCTCCAGGTTATTCTCCCCACAGGGGGACCTCTTGGAAACCCAGCGACCCCTTGAACTGCACAGGTACCGGTCACTACTAGCCGCCTTGGGAAACCCATGGAATATAATCAGGCTTGATGGCCCCAAAGGCTAACAGCGGTCTGTGAGCCCTCTAGTGACACTCGCTGTAGTCTCTGGTTCAGAAGTTGCCCACATACCAGTGTGTGTGTTGCTAGGCCCTGGCATGTTTGTGTATGTTTTGTAGGCAGTAGTATACGGGAGCCAACTACGCCGATGCAATTTCTTCATATTATTGTTATGGGGAAAGTTGCATCTAGAATTGGTGTTACCTTCTTGGGCCCCATAAACCAGTCCCTTTAGCTTTAGCATCAGCTCTGCTGTCGACTGGACTTTGCCGAGTTTCATTTCTATGCCAGAAAATGTAATGATGGTGCGGATCCCATCACATAGAGCTTTGATCCTTATGAGAGAGGCCCCCAATGTTGGCTCTCTTCTTCCTTCCCTAGAAAATCCCTTCATCTGCTACCCTGGGATTCTGCAAGGAGACAATTTCAAACGCCAGTGCGGCAACAGCACCCAGCACGTATGTGTCGCGTGATTCCGAGTGGGGTCACCTTTGTATGCAGGGCAGGAGAGAAAAAGGGAGCGAATGGATGGGAGGGGTGTGTGTGTAGAGTTTGTGTAGTGCACTCAGTGTGCGTGCTGCGTCTGGGTTGGGTAGTATGGATGGACAGAGATGGAGGGGGAGGATGGATGGATGGACTAGAGCTGGTACCTAGAGATGGGTGGAGGTGGAGAAGATGGGTGGATGGAGAAAGAGCCAGGGGTAGATAGAGAGGATGGATAGAAAGATACAGTGTGTTAAGAGGGACAGTACAGGTAGATGGATATTGACACCCATCTTCCACCCCCCAGTAGGTAGATAGGTATGTTACAGCATTAACTCCTTCTTCCATGATTCCCCTATGGGGAAATCAGAAAAACAACAAATTTTGCACCTTCCTGAATCATACCTCAAAGAGCCGAGAATCTGCATGCGGCAATGGAAGTCAGTCAGTATCACTGAAGGTCAGAAGCTGTGTGCCTGTATTTTCCAGTCCCTGCCTTCCCCACACCAAGGCAAAGTTCCTCCTCTTCGTCCCCAGCTCCTGTGACCAGTCTCCAGACTCTTTCTTGCAAAAAAGAACCTGGGGGAGTCTTTAAAAGGAGCTGAAAACAAGGCTTAGGTACCTCTACTTCAGAAGGGGGGACTGGAGCCAATAGAGAGTGTAAGTTCAGCTGCCAGCCAAGAGTGGGTGAAAGTGGGCAAAGGGAATGAGGCAGTATCTTGCTGGGAGGTGGTACCTGGGCAGTATGGGAACCACGGGGAGTGGAGGTCCAGACTATAAGAAGCACGTGGAGGGGGAAGGGACCGTAAAATCCTGCCTAAAATCACTCATCTATGTAAGCAGTTGTAACTGTCCTGGGAGGTTCTATAATGGTGAATGGGGGGATCAGTGGTGGATCCACGGGACCATTGCTCTGTTAACCATGGTTTGACAGCTCCTGCTTTACCCATGGTGTCTTCTTTTTAAACCCCAGAAAGTCTCCGCCTCTATCGATTCGCTTTTCACTGCCACTGCCCAGCAGGCTACCGGGAGCAAGGAGGAGGTTGCAAGGGCAGCCAACAACTTTCTGCAGACCATAGAATCGGACACCTTGGCAGTCGCTCTGAAAATCCCCGAGAATGAGCCGAAGACTATCACGGCCAAGACAATGAGTAAGAAAAAGGAGAAACCTCTGCACAGCTTTGGGCGCCGCCCTAGCTGCTCTCAGCGATGAAAGGTGGCCTCGGGTCTAGGGCTCTGGGATAAAGCATAAGAGAGCCGGGTGCCGTTCCTGCCCGTGCCACAGGTTCTTTGACTGACCTTGGCAAATCGCTTGGTGCTTATGTTTCCCTGTGTGTAAAATGGGGACACGACCCCTTGCTGCTGTTTGGGGCAGGAGCGGTCTCTTGCTGCACTTGTCTATGGTGCCCAGCACAATGGGGCTCTGATCTCGGCTAGTAGCAGGATGGTGGTAGTGCCTGTGAGCCGGAGTCATGATGGACCAGGGCCCCGTTGTGGTAGGTGCAAGGCACAAAGGACGTAAAGACAATCCAAGCTGCTGATTCTTCTCTCAGCTCTGCTGGTTTCCCCGCAGCGTTGCTCCCTGCCACCCCAGGAGTGGGAGGAGAATCAGGCTCTGTGCTAAATGGATGGTAGTTTTCAAAGCAGCGCGGTAAAGAACTTGTCCTTCTGCCCCCAGCCATCGCAGCCCTGCGGGTTACGGATAACTGCAGTCAGGCGGGGAAGATGATCGAACTGAACGCTCAAAGCGAGTCGATGAGCATTGACTGCACGACAGTGGTTGGCACCAGCGAACCAGGTACCACCCGGGTGTTGTCTGGATGGGCAACGGAAGGAATCAAACCATTCGAACCCATTCCACAGATCCAGCTCTGAGGCCAGACCTTCCAGGGCTGCAGAGGGACCTGCCCCACTCCTGAAGAGAAAGGGATTAAAAGCAGTGAAAGCAGTTGAGGGAGCGGCTGGCCACAGGTGTGGCCAGTTCAGTCAGGACCCAGCTGGCCCTTATAAGAGGGGTGTGGCCAGGTGCTGTGTGAGTCTCTCTCTAACAGTGGAAAGAGAAGGACCTGGCTGCTGGGGAGAAAAGGGTACCTGGAGTGGAGCAGGGCTGGGAAAAGGCCAGAGGAGCTGGGGAGCTCCAGCCTGGCAACTCCCCAGGCTGCAGGGCCTTGTGCAAGGCCTACAGAGGTCCTTTGCAGCCTGGGGTTAGGCAAAGGCAGCAGGTCCAAACCCCCTTGCCTATGATGGGTGGCTTTTACACTGCAGTCTGCTCCAGGGAGTAGGGGCTTGATGATGACTGGCAGTAGCCATAGACTGAGGCAAAGTGTGGATAGAGGGTTGGGGGTTCCCCGGGGAGGGGAGACCCAGAGAGAGTGGGGGCATTGCCAGGGGGCAGCAGCCCAGACAGAGGAGCACTGGGGTCTGGCAGGGACACGGGGGCCAGAGACAGGTGAGACACCGGCCTGCAGAGGGCGCTCTGAAGCTGCAAAGAGCTAATTCCCAGGGGACCAGCAGGAGGTGCCGCACCGGTGAGTCACCACGTCACATCACTGCAGGTCCCTAGGAGGAAGTGTTATTCATTGGCTAGTGCAGGGAGTAAGGAGTCCTGGGGTCCGGTCCCAGTTTTGCCACTGACGCTCTGTGCGAACTTGGGGAAGCCGTTCCATCTCTCTGTACCTGTGTCCTTCTCATCTCTGGTTCAGCTGCGCCCACCAGCCAAGAGCTCTTCCAGCTCACTTGCCGGAGGACACAGGCTGTTTTGGTATCACCTCTTGCATCTTTGCTCCTGCAGGCTCCGGCGCCGTTGTCTTCATATCGTATGCTACTCTCGAGTCCATCCTGAACAGTAGCTTTATTGACCAGCAAACCCTGACAGGCGATGACAAACTGGGTAGCACTACACTAAATTCCAAGGTAGTGAGTGGGACCATTGGGAAACCCGGACCCCTCTCCAAATCTTTCAACCTCACCCTGAAGCATAAACAGGTGATTGGCAATCACGTCCCGGCTTGAAATGGAAAAGGGCCCCCTTGCCAGGGGCTTTTCCCCACTGTCCTCTCTCTTTGCTTCTGTTGTCAACACTGCTATCCTCTTCCAGTTGGCCTCACCAACGAGGATCATCTTCAGCTCTTGCTGCCTCCTCCCCTACCCCCAAGATGAGTCCAAATCTTGATGTTGCTTCTTCCCCACAAATCTGGCTTTTCCTCTCTGCTCTCATCATGGTTCTGGTCACCTTTCACCTTTCTACTGCAGCCTCCTCTCTGGGTCCCCCAAGTACCCATAATGCCCCCTTCAGTCCTGCTAAAATGATCTTCCTTGCCCTTCAGTACCACAGATCCCCTACAGTTTGAATCCTTCCACTGGGTCTCCTTTCTCCACCACATCAAGTTTAAATGAGGAGGCAATTCAACTTAACATTGAAAAGGGTTAAATGCTAAGAGTCCCCCAATACCCATCCTAAAGCCTACAAAAAGCATGGAAATTCCCAGGTGAACTTCTAAACCTCAATATCTTGTATCAGTGGGGTGTCAGCTTGGATGCCTGACTCTGCTCTCGTTTACACCAGTACAGGTGAATGGACTTATACTGGTGTGAAGCCGATAGCCGTTATTAGAGTGGCAATTGAGGCCCCCTGAGAGCAGGATCCCATTGTACCAGGCACTGCACAAACACCTGGGCCCTGTCCCAAAGAAGAGAGAGAAAAGGTGGGAGCAGAAACAGAGGCACGGAGACTTCTCAAAAGGTTGCCCATGAGGTCAATAGCAGAGCTAGGAATAGAACCCCAGTCCCCTGAGTTCCAGCCCAGTGCTCTGTTGGTCAATCTCTGGCTCCTTTTTGGTTTAGCTTGGGCTAAACTAGCCCTTGGCTCTTTAAAGGACGAGGTTGATGCTGTTGCTGTAATTTCTGTTTACAGAGAAAGGAAAAGGAAGATGAGATTTTTTGTGTTTTCTGGAACCTCACTGGCACCTGGTCTAAAGAAGGCTGCTGTGTTCTCCATGCGAACAGGACTCACACCACCTGCTCCTGTAATCACCTGTCCAGCTTTGCCATCCTGATGGCTTCACATGCCATCAAGGTATTTCAACCGTCCGTGTAAGCTCAGGGTCCACGTGTAACAAGCTGGGGTTGCATTTGCACAGACACTGCGGCTGTTTGCAAGAACAAACCAGAGCCCTTCAACACCCAAAATGCAGGCGTCCCCCACTTATGCAAAAGTGGTAATGCTCCTGGCTGTAAATGTAGTTACAGTGGCTGCAGCCAGCCAGTAGGAAAGTCATCATCATGTGCACCTGGCCAGCATGTTAGACACCAGATAGGTGGAATGAGGTATGAGTCAGCCTGGTATTGGTCCAGTTTGTTTACAGTCATTACAAGATCCAGAGATCATCTGGAGGCTGCAAACGCAACACGTGTGGTGTTTACTCCTCTGAGTTTCCTAGTGAAAGGGACAGAGAGCAGATGGGCCCTCCATGTTCTCCAACAACGGAGCTAGAGATCTGATTGCCCCGGGAAATTATCCGGTTATTTCAAAGCCCCTGTTTCTCCAGCGTGATCTGCAATTTTTTCTCTTCCTTTAATTTTTCCCTTTGCAGGAGAGTTACCCACTGACCATCATCACCTACGTGGGACTGACCCTCTCCCTGCTGTGCCTCTTCCTCGCCATCCTCACCTTCCTCCTGTGCCGCTCCATCCGCAACGTCAGCACCTCCCTCCACCTGCAGCTCTGCCTCTGCCTCTTCCTGGCCGACCTGCTCTTCCTCACCGCGGTGAACAACACCACCAATAAGGTAGAGAAATCGGCCAAAATCCACCCGCCCACCCTTATCTATCCTGTCTGTTTAGATTGTAAGCTCTTCAGGGCAGGGACCATCTTCAAAGGTATGTCTCCACTGCAACTGGTGCCTCTCCAAATGAACAGACAGATACACGCTAGCTCCGCTTGAGCTAACACACTCAAAATAGCAGTGAATCCTCAGCAGCTTGGGCCAGCTGCCTGAGTAAGTATCCAGAGGGTCAGGCATGATTGTACTGGGGTATCTGGTGTGAGGGAAACACTGCTGCCCTCTATTGGATGGTGTCAGAACTACCTCAGCTATTATAGTTGTTTATTTGTATTATAGTAGGCAACGAGACCCAGCTGAAAGCACTGCACATAGAGCAAGAGACAATCGCTACTCTGAAGAGCTTATGGTCTAAGCAGATGAGACAATGGTTCAGGGACAGAATTCCATTATCCCCATTTTACAGATAGGGATCTGAGACACAGGGAGCTTAATTGACTTGCCCAAGGTCACATGTGAAGTCGGTGGCAGGGTTGGGAACTGAACTCAGAGCAGCCTGTCTTACTATGTGTCATATGCCCTATACTGTTAACCACTAATGGAGATTCTCTTTTAGTTCATGAGGTAGGACCCAGTGCTTTTGGACCAGGAGGATCTGAGTTCTACTCCTCCTGCTGTGATAAAGTTGAGTGACCAAAGTATGCAGCATGTAGTCCTAGATGGCCTAGAAGTTTATTAAATATTTCACAGGCCTTGTATGCCATTTTCTCCCCAGCTTGGAGGGGACACGTCAAATAATTAACACTTCCCCTATCTCGGAAAGCTAGATTTTCAGGGTCCCTGAGCTCTCTGTCTCCCCCAGGTGGTGTGTGCTGTCATTGCTGGCCTCCTACACTACCTCTTCTTAGCGTGTTTCACTTGGATGTTCCTGGAGGGGCTGCACCTCTTCCTCACTGTCAGGAACTTGAAGGTCGTGAATTACACCAGCGCCGGCCGGTTCAAGAAGAGATTCATGTACCCGTTCGGCTATGGATTGCCAGCCCTGGTGGTGGCTATTTCTGCAGCGGTGAATCACAAAGGCTACAGAACTTCCAAACCGTACGTGCAGCATCCATCCCAGAGCGAGAACAGATATCTCATTACCACTCAACTCATTGGCTGAATTACAGAGAGACAATATATTTTACGATCCCCGTTTGTTCACGTTTCACACAATACACAGTCAACCTGTGGAACTCCTTGCCAGAGGATGTTGTGAAGGCCAAGATTATAACAGGGTTTAACAAAGAACTAGATAAATTCATGGAGGATAGGTCCCATCAATGGCTGTTAGCCAGGATGGGCAGGGATGGTGTCTCTAGCCACTGTTTGCCAGAAGCAGGGAATGGGCCATAGAGAATTGATCACTTGATGATTCCCTGTTCTGTTCATTCCCTCTGAGACACTTGGCATTGGCTATTGTCAGAAGACAGGATACTGGGCTAGATGGACCTTTGGTCTGACCGAGTGTGGCCATTGTTCTGTTCTTATGAGACTAATTTCTCCAAGCTACGTCCATGAGACTGTCATAAAGGGAAGCAAGCAGTGTTCACCCAGCATCTCACTCCAAGTGCCCAAGCAAAGAGCCTCCAGACTTGCAGGGGGAGAGAAAACTTATTTGCATACGTATTATTTGCATGTTTTACTTTTACATGCCTAGCTGCCAGTCTGCAGGCCCTAGCATTGTTGAGAAAGCACAGTTATTATCCCCAGACAATGAAAATACCCACTCCCAACCCAGGCTCAGAAAGGAAGTGACACATCCACGACACATCAAGGACAGAATGAAGAATAGAACTTGGGCCCTTGACTCCCAATCTGCTGCTCTACCCCAAGGACTGTCCTTTCTCTCTGTGTGGGAGATGGAGAGGCCTTCCTCTCCCAGGCCCCAGTTCAGGAATGCACTCAAGTATGTGCTTAAGTGCTCTCCTGAATGAGGACCTTGGTTTTATTGTTCCTACCCCACCCAGATATCAACTCTGACCACCAAAAGGAGAGAATTCACTTCATTGTAATGCTAGGGATAATTTGTTACCCTCTTTTCTTCTTGCTTTTTAGCTGCTGGCTCACAATAGAGGGAGGCTTTATCTGGAGTTTCCTTGGACCAGTCTGCGTTATTATTGTGGTGGGTATATTCCTTTTCTTCTCCTCTCTTCAGTGGGTAACAGGAAAGGATGAATTATGTTTATGCCACAGGGAAAGGACTTTGATAGTGAGATGAGTCAGACACTGGGATGTTTACTTAAGGTAGCTAGTTGTGGCCTAGCTATTGTGGATTTCCTCTCTGGAAAGTGACAAGGTAACAATGTCACCGTCTTTATTTGTATTGCAGTAAATTAATAAATAATTAATAAATTGCACATGGTTTGTTTCCAATGAAGCGGTACGAACTGATACCAAATGCTAGGATTTGTCAGAGTTCAGCAACCCCTGAGCTCCAAAGTTACCCAGAAAAGAAGATGGAAATATCTGGGTAGGTGTTAAGAATGAAACTAGAGCTTCGGCTGTGGCAGTGTGAAATGAGGCAGATGGAGGAACGTGGCAAACGGGCCAGCTGAAAGAATCCTTCCGTGATCCAACAATACGTAGAGAGGGAACGCTTATGGCACTTAACATAGACAGAGCGGCTCAGGATAGAGAGGGATGGTGGAGCCTTATCTGAGCCCTAAGTGATGTCTGGCAGTACAGGAAGGATTCAGATGACAATAGCAGCTAGAGGCTCCCATCCGGGGTCAAAGTACCATGGTGCTAGGCACTGTGAATACATGAAGAATTTTAGCAAGATTCAGAAAGAGATTGGGCCTTTATCTGGGTAGCAAGTATAATATCCAGAGTTGTTCTAATCAGGGCTAACAAAAGTTCTGGGAGGGACGGTATATCCCAGGCCTCAGGTATTTAAATCAGACTCTAGGGGCAGATTATCCATGCCTTTGAAGCAGTTGGTACTGGCCACGGTCAGAAACAGAATACTGGACTTGATGGACCTGGGGTCTGATCCACTCGAGTTGTTGTGTTGTTTCCACAGACGAATTTAGCATTTTTTATCACAACCCTCTGGATCCTGAGAGACAAAATCTCCTCCCTCAATACAGATGTCTCCATGCTCAAAAACACAAGGTAGGAAAGCACTAAAACCTGCCAGAGAGGTCCAGTTAGTCTTCTGCAGGGGAGGTTGCTATAGGCACCCTTGGCTCAATTAAACTGAGGAAATAACAGTCTGATACAGACTTGGTATCAGAAAGTCATGGCAAGCAGAACACTGAATACCTGGTCCTGCAATCTGCTGAAAACCTTCAGTGCCTATTGACTTAGGTCAGACATGAAGGTACGCAGCACCTCTTAGGAGGTGCTGAGCACCTCATGGGACTGGGCCCTGATTTTATAGGCTGGCTTTTATCGAGCACTTTTCACCCACAGATCTCAGAGCGCTTCACGATCTTTAATGCATTGATCCTCCAACACCGCTGTGAGGCAGGACAGGGCTCTTATCCCCATCATACAGAAATTATACAGAAATCCCTCTAAAATTATAAATCCCTCTAAAATTATAAATTATAAATCCCTCTATACTTATAAATCCTTCTAAAATTATACAGAAATCCCTCTAAAATCAAGGGAATTTTCAATGTAATTAACAAATTAGGGGAATCCATGTTCTGCATAACTGAAGTATGGATAGTCAAGACTGCCTTGTACAGAGTTTTCTGTTAGATCCTCCTGCATTTTCTCTTTTGGCTAGTGTAAGAACTCTTAGCCCTATTGGTCAACCAGAACGTTATACATATCAACACTGGACAAGATGTGTTAGATCATCCAGTCCCGTTTTCCTCGTTCAGTGCAGGATTATCCCCTCCAGGAAGGACACTAGAAAAAGTGTTTTGTTCAGTGGTTAGGCATTTGCTGATGTCCTCCTTTAAAATGACTTTAAACTGGTAGTTACTGTTTTTCTGCAGTTACCCATCAGCAGTTTGCAACACTTCTGATGATTACAAAACAATAAACAAAAAGCCTTTTGCCATTTTGTGACTTATGATTACTGTTAGGTGTGACAAAGCTCCAAGTTTGTACTTGTGGGTCCTGCGCTTCCTGGCAGATTTAGGGGCCTCAGAAACTCATCTAGGCCACAGAGTGACCTCCCTTTCTCAGTATAATTGGCAAGAGTCACCACCTAGTGAGTTACCTTCACCACGGGCCAGTATGGAAGGTGGAAAGAGCAGGGGGGAGCCCAGGCCCACCCTCTACTCCGGACTCCAGCCCAGGGACCCTAATAGTATCAGCTAAGATGGCTGACCTTTTATCCACAAAACACGATACAATTCCCTGGGCTACTTCCCCACAGCAGTCCCTGCTTCTTCAAGCTCCACTTCACCCTTACTTCAGGGCCTCCTTCCTTCTGTATGATATGTTGTCCACCACTCAGTCTCACCAACAGCATAACTTCCTTCCACAGCTCCTGACACCCACAGCCCACCTGACTAACTGGGAGGTTTTTATCGGTTTCAGCCAGTCCCTGATTGGCTTCAGGTGTCCCAATCAGGCTAGCTGTTTCTACTCCTTTCTGGAAGGTTCTTAATTGGCCCCAGGTGTCTTGATTGGCCTGGAATAGCCTTTGTTTGGCTATCCAGGGAACAAGGACCTGTACATCCTGAGACTAATATACCTGCCTTCCAGCACTCTCTTATATCCTTCTGGACTGACTCCATCACATAGGTTACTGACTTATGCTAACGGATTGAGCAACTACTTCTACTTAGGCTGTAAAGAGGGCCAGAGCCTGCTTGCAGCAAAATCAGGAAATGAGCAAGATGTACAGAAGGGGAGGCAAACTAGGACCTGATACAAACTCAGTGAAGTCAAGGGCAGTCTCTCTGTTGGCTTTGGAGCAGGCCCATAGAGAGTAAAGGGCATGGGAAGCCATTCTAACCTGGTTGGGACAGGGCCTGTTTGCAGAATCACTGTCTAGAAGCATCATCGCACCAGTGGTCTTAAGGTGATCAGATCACCTGATTTTATAGGGATAGTCCCGATTTTGGGGTCTTTTTCTTATATAGGTTCCTGTTACCCCCCCACTTCCTGTCCCAATTTTTCATACTTGCTATCTGGTCACCCTAAGTGGTCTCTAGGGGAATTTTGCATAGTTGCTACTTGGAGGGCATTAGCCATTTCAAGCCATTCTGCCCGGAGCCCACTGACTTGGTCTCTCTCCATAGGGTTATTTTAACGGGATCTTTCCATTTGCCTTCATCTAGATTACTGACCTTTAAAGCCATCGCCCAGCTGTTCATTCTGGGCTGCACATGGAGCCTCGGTCTCCTCCAGATCGGTCCAGCAGCCACAGTCATGGCGTATTTATTCACCATTGTCAACAGCCTGCAGGGAGCCTTCATCTTCCTGGTGCACTGTCTCCTCAATCAGCAGGTAAAGCCAATGCTCTGTTACCTGTTCAGCTCCATTAACTAACCCTAAGCTTCTATGTTCACATTTGTCTTGGTTTTACTCTTTGCAGGTCTTACGTGCCTGTTGCTCCTTTCTCTGTTTTGAGATTCAGCCTTTCTCCTCCAACCTCTTTTCCCCATTGTGCTGCTTTTATAGATTCACAGATTTTTTTTTAAGGTCAGGAGGGACCATGTCTATATAAGACCGACAGCCCCTCGTGGGTGGGATCGAACCTGAGAACCTCAGGAGCTAAATGCATGAGCCTCTACTGCGTGGGCTAAAAGCCCCAAGCCTCTTAGTTAAGGCTGTAATAGATTCATTAATCAATAGCAGAACTAGGAGCCACTAGAGGAGGACAGAGTGCCACACCAAGCAGGCATGGGTTCCGTTTACACTAGAGACCTTACAGTGGCACAGCTGTACCTATGCAATTCCGCCGCCATAAGATCTCTTGTGTAGCTGCTCTGTGCCGATGGGAGAGAGCTCTCCCGTTGACATAATTAAACCACTCCCAACAAGCGACAGTAGCTATGTTGGTGGGAGAAGTTCTTCCACCAACATAGCGCTGCGGTCACACTGCCACTTACGCCAGTGAAATTATGTCACTCAGGCATGTTTTTTTTTTCACACCCCTGCGTGACATAAATTTTGCTGACATAAGTGGTAGCATAGACATGGCCTGACCTATGTAATGAAGGTCATAGAGTTTCCCCAGGTAATTCCTGTAGCAAGTCCATTAACATATAGTTTGGTGGGAGCTTCATCAATTTGCATTTCCTAGGCTAAATTTCTATCCAGACTTTGCAACCTGATGAAGTCAGAATTTGTGTCATTGCAACTAGGGGACTGAGGGCCCCTTCTCCTCCTTCCCTTTACATGTGATGTGGGGAAGGTGGTGACAAGAATTTCAGTTCTTTTGCTCTGTTCAGATTTAGGACTGAGTGGTGCAAAACTGTCCGAGCTTCTCATGGGGCATGGGTTACATGAGCCAATGAGCATGTTCCTTATTTTTCTAGGTGAGAGAGGAGTACAAGAGATGGCTCAGAAAGACTAAAACACCCATAACTACGTCTCAGATTTCCGGGATATCTATGTTACCTGTCCCCATAAGCACCGAAATTGTAAGTGGTTCTGATCTCTTTTCCAGTACTGGCCTGGGGGATACATCCATCAAATAGGGTCTAGTTTTAGCAGCCTTACTGCTACGTAGCTATCTACTGTATCGAATGGCTAGAATTGTTATAGGCCAACCCAACAATATCTACTTACTCTATATCTATCCCCATCTACTCTAATGATAATAAACAGATGCCTGCTGTATCTTCTGTATCTATTGGCTGTAGATGAGAGAGGGTTGGTGGGACTGAGGGATCAAAGCTGATTCTGTGGAAAAACTGGGTTATTTTTATTTTTCCTTCTGCCTGCTTTTCTTTAGGTTGCTGAGTTTATACTACTGGATCGTATTTAGTGGTTGTTGAAGGCACCTTGAGAATAGAATGAGTGCTCTTTTATTTTGTATAAATTAGAATAATTATAACAATAATTACTAATTTTTATGGCGTTTTTTACCTGTAGATCTCAAAGCTGGTCAGTGTAATTATTCTCATTTTACATAAGGGAAACTGAGGCATGGAGGGGATGTGACTTGTTGGAGGTCACCCACCAAACTGGCTGCAGAAAGGGGAATTGAACAAACCAAGGTTTCGAGTCCCAGCCAGTACCCTATTCACTCGGCAACACTGTCTCCCCTTATCTAGATCTATCTACTAATAAACATCTTCCTATTTTTTCCAATGATCTTTTTCTAGTGGCCCTGTCATTATAGTTTGTAGCTTGCTTTGTCCCCAAAATGAGTGGCGCCTTATTGTAGTCCAGCTGAGAACAGCATTGGGGGTATTAGCTACTGAGTATTTGTCACTTCCAGATCTGGGGGAATCCCATGTGCCCATGGTTGCTGTTCTGACCAGCAGAGAAATCATTTTTAATAGCACCCTCCCTCCACACTTCCTTCCTTGGTTCTCTTGTGAGCTCTGTGGATCTCTCAGTGTGTGGTGGGCAGACACCGGCTTTTGAAACGCCATGACCTAAATTACTGGATCAGGATTGTTTTCTGAGCAAGACTGGGACTGAAGTTTCATTAGTGCAGATGGACTGGCCCCAGTGAGGAGACAAGGAATTTCTCCTGGTTCCTTCACCCCTAGAGGAAAAGAATCCAGGAGCTTTGTCTACAGCCGTCCAGAGAGAGTCCCCCTTTTCAACATTAAACACTCAGGTGGCCTTGACTGTGTCATCACATCTTTGCTTTCTTTCCAGGAAAAGTCCTCCTGAAAAAGTGGAGTCTACTACTGCATGTGGGGAAAAATAAAGCCCTTCTCCGTTCCCAGCACCAGAAGTCTCCATTTTTTACCCAAAAGAGGAAGCTGCTTACCTCCAATATCGTCTGATAGCTGCTACTCTATGGCTTATCCTTGTATGGGATAGGAGAAGGCCATGTTTCATGTGTTTAACTATTTCAGTACCTTTGACTTCACCCAAGTGGTTGCAGTCTCCACCCCGAATGAGAGCCTGATTCAGCTCCTCTGTTTCTGTTTGTGAAAAATTATATTTGTATTACTTGTTACGCTTTGGAAAAGTGCAGGAGGAGTCAGAGGTGAAATGAGGTGTTTGCTGTGGGGAGTATTGTGGGTTTGTGACTTGCACCGTATAATGCTTTATAGAAATATGCTTATGAGTGTAAATATAGCATAACTGGAATACGTTTTATGCTAGATATACCATGTAACATATCTAGGTATGTGAGTTGCTCAGGTGGCTACAGACTCCATCTTGTAGCTTTGATTTTTCAAAGGAGAACAACGGAGTTTCTGCCAACAAGAGAGAGAATGTAAAAGGCCCTGGAGACCCTTGAATTTTGTCTTCATCTGGTTCAAAAGATAGTCTCTCCGCCCCAAAGAGATGTCTGAAAGAAACTGGAACAAAGGACAGTAACTACGAGGGTGTGAGTGATTGCTGGACCCAGACTAGGAAGGAGTCTAGTCTGTGAAAGAAGCTTACTGGAACCGCTCTGAGGGTGAGATTTAGTTTCCTACTGTATTAGGCTTAGATTTGCATGTTTTTGTTTTATTTTGCTTGGTAATTTACTTTATTCTGTCTATTATTATTTGGAACCACTTAAATCCTACTGTTTATACTTAATAAAATCACTTTTTGCTTATTAATTGACCCAGTTAGTAGTTAGTTCCTTGGGGAGCAAACAGCTGTGCATCTCTCTTTATCAGTGTTATAGAGGAGAACAATTTATGAGTTTACCCTGTATACGCTTTATACAGAATAAAACGGATGTATTGGGGTTTAGATCCCATTGAGAACTGTGTTTCTGGGTGCTAGAGACAGGAACACTTCTTAAGCTGTTTTCAGTTAAGTCTGCAGCTTGTTGGGGACGTGGTTCAGAGCTGGGTCTGTGTTTGTAGCAAGCTAGCGTGTCTGGCTCAAGAGGACAAAGTACTGAATACCCAAGCTGGCAGGGAAAACTGGTTCAGAGGTCACCTCAGTACATCAGGTGGCAGTCCCAAGGGGGTCTCTGTAACCCAACGCATCACAGGGGTATAAAGGGGTGTTGCAGATGCAGGATACTATGAAGGAACTGTTTGTGTGGATAGGGTTCGATGGAGGGTGGGGGGATATGTGGTGTAGAAGAGGGTAGTGTGGGGTGTGAGGTGATAATTGGGCCTACAAATGTACACTTATTGTGAGTTCAGTGTGAAAAGTGAGGGAAAGTTCATAAAGTCTCACAATATCCTGTGACAATGAAGTTGAAAACAGACTGAATTTGTCCAAATAAAAAGACCTCCTATTGTAACTCCAGGACTGTGCCTTGTTTACCAAGAATGATCTTAACAGAGCGTAAGCCAGGAAACTGATGAACTAAAATTGGTGTGATGGAAATTAAGCCAAAGGAACGAGGGGATGGGCTGGTCCAGCCGTCACCCCCTTTTGGGGTCCTTAAATAAAGAGTTTGGGAGAAAAATTTGGCTCCTGAAGTGTGGTTCACCATCGTGGCTGCTGCCCATACTGTCTTCTGAGACCCCAGCCGCCTTCGTCCTAACCCTGAGATGTCCTGACCGGACTGGGCCAGAGAGAGGGACCTGTGTGATGTTGCCACTTCCACCAGCCTGGCTTAAACCCTGACACAGCTGAGATGTGTCTGCCTTCCACCCCTCCATGTGTCCTTTTCCTTGGCCTTATTTCTTCTCTTTCTTTTATCTCTCTCTCTCCTTTTGCCTTCTGGCTAATAAGTGTCTGGCTTAGCCGGCCAAGCTTGTATATTTTGCAACACTGCTGTAAACCTTAGACCAGAAAGAGGCAGCTAAATGCAATGCCCTAAACAGTCTAATGATGCTAGAAGTTTGTCAGGTCTTGGAATGGCTGAACAGACCATGTGCTGTGTCTGTTTTTCCAGCAGTGACGTTGTGAGTGAGAGTCAACCCCGGAGTCAGAAGTTGCATTTTCCATCTTCGCTGTTCTTTTCTCTCCTCTTTTGTGTGTGTTTGTCTCCTTAGGAAACAGGATTGGACTTAAACACCAGCTCCAGCCCATCTCAACGAAGGCCTTGTTTATACTATGCGCTAAATTGGAACTGCTGTGATCGATGCAGTGGTGTTGATTTAGTGGATCTGGTGAAGATGTGATAAGTCAACGTGAGAGAGCTCTCCCATTGACTTAATAAATCCATGTCACCAAGAGGCGGAAGCTATGTTGATGGGAGACACTCTCCGTTCGACATAGCATGGCTGCAACCTATGGGGTGTTGGGTAAGGGAAGGCGTGTTGCTGAGGTGATGGGGGAGGTGAGCCTTGCATTCTCACCCTGGGGGAATTGGAAGCCTGGAGGGACTGGCTCCCAGGGCCCATCTCTTTTAAAATGAAGTGGGGGCCAGGTGGGCGCGTCCCACATGAACAAAGAGGAAGCCAAAGGGAAGTTGTGTAGCTGCAGGAGCTATAAACCCTGCCTCTTTCCAGGGCATCCGACAGACTAACTGAAAAGACATGATTGACAGCCAGAGTCACCTATGCAGTATAGGGTGGTGGTGGAGTGGCAGGCAGATGGCCATTGGCAGTGACAGGCAGGAACTACCCTTTACAGCTCCACACCCCTCCCCTCTAGGGCAAGGAACTTTGAAGTGAATCCACCTCGGCAAGCTGTGGGGAGACCCTGATTGGCAGAGAACAGGAGACGGACAAGCGGCCTCAGCCTATGGGGCGTCGAGTAGAGGGAAGGCGCGAAGCACGGTGCTGAGGTGAGTGGCTATAGCGGCTCTGGTGCCACTGTGATGTGTGGAGGGGAGTCCATGTTCCTGGAAGCCGTGCTGTGGGGGAAGCGGGGTCAGAGCCACAGGCCTGAGGAGGCAGAAACAGTGCTAAGGGGTGTATGGGAGCGGAGCTAGAGAGGAAGCACATGGTCCCGATTGTGTGTGTGAGGGGAGCCGTGCTGAGGGGGTACACGGTCCCAAAGTGTGTGTGGGGGCACAGTGCGGAGGGGTCAGGCGGTCCTGAGATGTGAGGGGAGAAGTGCTGCAGGGGCACATGGTCCCAAATAGGGGGGCAGTGCTAAGGGGTCAGGCAGTGCTGAGGGGCACAGCAGGGGGCAGCAGTGGAGAAGCTCAGTTTGCTACTGTTGTCAGCTGGCAGGGCTGGTGCTGCCTCTTCGGGGCTCCCCGCATACAGTAATGCAAGTAGAAATCATTTCTTGCCTGTACTACACTCATGGGAGGGACATAAGAGGGGGCATGTGACCTCCCCATATAGCCCTCCATGTGACTCCTCCCCATCCCGCCCCCAGCCCAGGGCCCTGCCTTTTGCCAAGTAAGGGAAATCCATTTTGACTGTGAAAGGTGGTGGTTTGGAGTCAGATGAGCAAGTTACATCCCCCCCTGCAGCAGTGCTGAGGGGACAGCACCACACCTTCTCTTGTTCTAAAAAACAGGAAATTAAACATTAAAAGCCTGTTAGCGCAGAGTTAAGCTTGCTAGGCAGTATGTTGTCTGCTTGCAGAGCACTGTTGCAAGCAAAACTCAAACGTCTCAAAACCGGGAAGTGCAGAGTTAATGTTGCCCCTGCAACCTTAACTCTACCCTCTTCCAGCAATGCCCCTGGCTTCGCACTGTGCTGCCTCCGAGGCAACAGCAGGGAGCACAGGACTGTGTGTGTGTGTGGGGGGGGGGGCCCTTTGTCTCTCTCTGCCCCCCATTTTGATGCCTCTAGTTAAATGAGTTAGATGCAGCCCTGGAACTCCTAACATGCTGCCAATGCCTCTTTTTGGGGTCTCAGTCAGGTCAAGGACCAACGTGAAACTCCTAATCCAAGTGTGGTGGGGTAGATTCCCACCCTCATCAGAAAAGGGTTAAAGAGTTACTCAGCACACTTAGCCCCAACTCAGCACACCTGTGAGGGCTTATCAACCCTGGGTTTTCCCTAAGAGGATCCCTGTTCAGTGCAGGGTAATAGTATGAAGGGACCAGGATTGCAAATCAGAGCCTCAGGAAGAAGGGTTTGACTAGGGAAGCAGCTTGAGAGCCTAAGCTGCCCATGCTCTCTCCTCTCTGAAAGGAGAAGGGCTAGTACTTCTCTCTCCTTTTTTAAAAAATGCTTTGGCTTCTTGAGGGCTTCAGCCTCTGCTTTTTGTGGGCTGCAGAAGCGTATTGACTTAGACTTGGATTCCTCTGATACACCCCCCCATCCCCAAAATGGGGCAGAAGCCTTTAACAACACAGCCAGAGGGCTGTGCCCTGGGCTCTACACAGTGCCCATCATCTCCTCAAAGGGGTGCAAGTGATAACCTATTAAATGGAGACATGGAGGATTCTCTTTCCACATGTAAGCAATGGAATCAACACCCTATATCCTTCTGTTGTTCTAAGTCCCTTTGACTCCCAGTGAGTTGATCGTACACTGAACTCTTTGCAGTGCTGCAAACTTTAACTAGTGTAATTTTTTTCTTTTTAGTGTATAAAATCAGGCTCATAAAAACTGAAGAATCAAGCAGTTATGAGAACTACATGATGAAAATTTTGGAAGTCATTAAAGCAGGTAAGAGCTGCTTTGGGTTGAAAAAAATCAACCTGATTCCAAAATTTTGAGCATTCTGTTTAAATGACCATTGGTATAAAGGCCAGAGTAAAAGAGATTTGCTTAAGGGTCCAGGTGATAAAGCTCATCCAGTCTCTTGCTTCAGGGCATTACTCTCGTCATAACAAATCAGGAAGGAAACTGCCTCCCCTAAAATGCACAACTGACCAGTTGAATTATGGGAAGTTTCCACTTTCCTCAGAATTATCCACAGGTTTGGAAGGATTACATTTTTATCAGTAAATGTCACACTGATTTCACCATACACACACAAACCAATGGTCAAATATTTCTGTTGACAATAATCAAAATTTACAGATAGGCAAAGTAAGAAAAATGTTGCATGAGAACTTCTTAGAGTTTGATTTAAGGATACCTACTTTGTAAATTGTGTGTGATGCTGACAATTTATTTTCTGTTGTTATGCTGTAACTTTTTTTAATCTTAACATCTACTGTAATTAAATAATTATAGTCAGATACCTCCTCCATGGCCAAGTGAGCACAAAAGCCTGGAGGCAGATTTCAAGAACCTGTGCACAGAATATGTGGAGTTCTCAAGCCATGATAGTTGCCCACAGTCAATATAGATATGGTCATTGCAGAGGCCTGAATGGGATGGTTTGAGCTGAGCTGGAGCATAATGCTCAGGGCAAGACACAATCGTTGCAACAATCATGATACTGCAATATCCCCAGACCTGCTTGGGGCTTCTCTTATTGTTTTTCCATATGTATTCAGTGACCAAAACCCTCTACATTAATGCAGAGTTAATGTTGCTGGATGGTACGTCATCTCCTTGCAGAATTGCTGAGTTGAGCAAAACTCAAACTTCTGAAAACCAGGAAATGCAGAATTAAGGTTGCCTGTGCAACCTTAATGCTGCCCTTTTTCAGCAATGCCCCAATACACCCTGTTAACACACATACCTTTTAATATTCCAACCCCACTGAAATGTACAAGCCCTTCATTGCCTTTTGCAGCCCATTCACTCCCACCCACAGAATTCCATTGAACACTGTTAAAGGACAAAAACAAAACAACAAAGATGATTGCCCAAACCTCCTTCCCTCTGTTTTCCAGGAGCAGCGGTCAGTGGGAATTATTTGGACAGAGTCCAGGTGCAGTCAGTGTTAGGTGTACTTGCACTAAATGGTGGAGGCAGAAGCTGGGTCTGCTCAGTAAAGGTAAATTTGCAATATAAGGACATGTGGATTACTTTGGGGTGTGTGACAGAACTGTGATTACCATATGAGATCTATGCTTTGCATCCTCCAAAGCATGTGAGCAATTGGAAGTGCTGGACATGTACTTTCAGGATCCGGTCTGCATCATTTCCATGCAGAATTGTATATGTTATGCAGTTAGGAGAGACAGGGCTTTACTGCAAGAGGTAGTGTCAGTAGCGAGCTGGGATATGAGAGCAGGCTAAGCTTTTATTATCTACCTATGCTCCAGATGAAGTGAGTGTGGCCAGTGTCAGGTGTAGCTGTACTGAATGGCAGAGACAGTAATTAGCCCTGCCTGGTAGAAGTGTATTTCCGAGATCAGTGGTTTCCTTTGAGGTGTGTGACAGAGCTGTGACTGTTATATGAGGAGATCAATGCTTTCCATTTTCTCCTTGTGTGAAGAAAGAGTGGTGAGTGTGTATCTTCAGGTTGCAATATACATAATTTCTGCATAGGATTGTAACTAGAAGGACATAGAGTTTTTATTATAAGGGCTAGTTGGGGATGGATAGCTCAGTGGTTTGAGCATTGGCCTGCTCAACCCAGGGTTGTGAGTTCAATTCTTGAGGGGGCCATTTAGGGATCTGGGGCAAAAAATCTATCAGGGGATAGTACTTGGTTCTGTTAGTGTAAGCAGAGGACCGGACATAATGACTTTTTAAGGTCTTTCCAGTTCTATGAGATAAGTATATCTCCATATATTATATTATAGCAGGGAGACAGAATTTGAGGGGATTGCAATGCTGTAATGGTGGTTAAGTGAAAGTGAGGTGGTATCCTATGCATAAGTATAAGGGAGTTGTTGTAAAAGTCTGTGCAGTAGGTCTTACATTGTGCCTGAGAATGTCAGGATCTTGAACTTCCTGGATCTTGTAGTGCCAAGGGCTAGTGGGAGTATGTGTTGCATTCATATTGAGCCATTGCTCAAAGTGTAGTGGGAACACACCATCGGTAAGTCTTTTTTCGGGAGGAGGAGGAGCCTTTAAAAGTGTCTGATGAAATCCTGTGAGTGAAAGTGAATGGGTTGTAAAAGGAGGTGAAAAGCTTGTAGATCTCAGCAACTGTCTGTTGGCAGAGTAAAGTATGTATGTTAACAGTTTGCATTTGGGCATTGCTGGAAGAGGGTAGAGTTAACGTTGCCCCTGCAACCTTAACTCTGCACTTCCTGGTTTTGAGAAGTTTGAGATTTGCTCATAACAATGTTCTGCAAGCTGACAATATACTGCCAAGCAACCTTAACTCTGTGCTAACAGGTTTTTGCTGTTGAATTTCTTGTTTTTTGGAACAAGAGCAGGTGTGTTGTTGTTAGGAGTTAGCAGTCATTTGAGCAATTGTGCATTTCTGGTCCCACAATTAGCACATTGAGCCAGCCATTTCTACGTACCATGCACATCACTTGTGTCCCACCATCTGTGCTCTGGCACACCTCCCCAGCCATGCCCCTGACCCATTCAAAGCACTTATCTGCCTCCCCCCTACTATGCCTAGGCCTCCTCACTGCTAGTAGGGAGTGCATCTCCCTGAACTCTTCACTCCCTGGTATACAAATGCTCCTATTGCCATTACTTGCCCTCTCCTATAATATGAATCACATCTTGTGTCTGGAACAAAGGACAACTATGTTACAGTGGAATAGTATTGGGGTACAGGAAGATTGGGGTATAAGGCAGTTGGGATGCAGTGGCAGAGCTGAGGGTGCAGGGAAGATGGGGTCCACTTGACCACTGGCAGAGCTGGAGGGTGCAGGGGAGTTGGGGTACACTGGCAAAGCTAGGATTGCAGGGGTTTGGGGATGCACTGGAAGAGCTGAGGTGTTTGCATGCAGAGGTTTGGGGTGACCTGGAAGGACATGTTGGGATACAAGGTGGTTGGGGTACACTGGCAGAGCTGGGGATTGCAGGGGGTTGGGGTGCACTGGCAGAGCTGGGGATTGCAGGGGGTTGGGGTGCACTGGCAGAGCTGTGGGATGGAGACATGTCTGGGTGCAGGTTGGCTTGTGTGCAGGGGATTGAGGTGCACTGGCAAAGCTGGGGCTGCATGCTGCTTGGGAGGCTGGTGGGTTGGAATGGTTTGGCAGAGGTTGGGGGGTACCATGTCTCCCTCACCTGAGCCCCCAAACTCTTTCACCACACATACCATCCATCCGTTATTTATCCACCTCCCCAGAATCTTCCTTGCTCCAGCCCCAAACCCCTCTGGCCCTATTTCTTCCCCTCCCTAATACCCCTCCCATCTCAAGAAGCATTCACAGGTCTAATTTTTCCCCCCTCCAAATAGTTTGATTATATTTCCACCAAAATAAATCTGGCACCTATGACTCACAAATTGTAGCACCTCCAGACACTCAGTTCCAGACTCCTTTTGTCTTAGGTTAGGGGCTATGATTAACTTAACCTTAGATATGGTGATTGAAGGGTGAGTTCATAGCCATCAAGGGGTCTGAGGGCAAGTCTACACTATAAAGTTAAGTCCACTTAAGTTACACCTACAACCACCACAATTATTAAATGGTTTTTTGCATATCCACACTAATCCCTTCCTTTAGCCGTGAATGTTCTTACCAGGAGCGCTTGCATTGATTTAACTGTCTGTGTGGGGCATTATGGGGCACTGCCAGCCATGAGCCCCAGGCTCAGTCTGATGTAACCCATTCAGTGTCTATACTGTGTCAATACAGTGTCTATATCAACCTAAGCACCATGTCTGCTGTGGAGATGGAATTATTAAGTTGGTGTAGTGGGTGACTTAAATTGGCAGGAGCAACATTGTAGTGTAGACATTTACAGTGTTAGGTCGAAGTAAGATGCCTTACATCGACCAACTCTGTAGTGTAGACCAGGCCTGAGATCCATCCAGTCATTAGTACCTCGCAGATTAACAGCAGAAGGCAAAAGAAGGAAACCATTTTTTGGAGAGGACCTGTAACTCGGGAACTCCTTGGCCAAATGACCCAGTATCAGGATCCTTAACTCTCCCCTATGCCACCATGAGGCACACCAGATTTCAAAGCAATCCAATTAACTATGAAGATTCTAGAGCTCTTACAAGAATCGAGGATTAAAGAATATAAAAAACTGGCATGGAAACAGTCTATCTGTTTTTGTTGGTTTTTTTTGTATTGGTGCATATGCAGTGTAAAAATGTACATTTTCTTAAATACTGTTCTCAGCCAAGGTCCCCCAAAGATTTAGTGAGTGCCAAGCGCCACCTTGGGAAAAACTCAACAGATTGAGACCATTTTTACCTGCATCCCATCAATAGTTTGATCTCTAGTTCCCTGCAAAAAAACAAAACAAAACAAAACAACAGCCCACCTGGAAACTCTTTTTTTTAAAAAATAGCTATTTTTTCCATGCATATCTCTGGAATCTCTGGGTCAAATGACTCCAGATTTGCATCACTAATCCTACCCTGCATCCTTCTGAGGCACACCAAATTTAAAGAAATCCTACAAACATGTCAATTTTAGAACATTTAGAAAGGTCAATCTTTAAACAGATTATTTTGTCAGTCAGTACAAAAAAAAGTCTGTCAAGGTGCGTTGCACTTCTTAAAAGGACACAAGTTTAATTGATTATAATTCAAACTAGTCAACAGACTATTTGTAAACCCTCAAAAAATGTATTCTGTGCTCAGTTACAATTGCTGCATGTTTGAGGAAAATATGCTATATTCTTTCTACGTAACAATAAAGCAGAATCCCTGTTTTAAAGGGCAAAATGCAACTTGACCTTAGCTACAGAATCACATAATTATTATTTCACGAGTCAATTTTAAGGACATGGTTTAAGGCATGGAGAGATGCAACTTGCATGGAGTGATAGAAAGTGAAGGAGGAATATATGTAAGCTTGGAAGGATTAGATATCGATTTCACAGTACAAAACCAACAAAAAAAAATTCACTTTTAATAATCAGAATTTACAGATAGTTAAAGTAAGAAAAATATGGCTTAAGCATATATTAGTTTGATTTAAGGATATCTACTTTGTATATTCTGACATATGACATTGACAATTTGTGTTTTTAACGGTGATAATGTTTTAACTTTTTGAATGTCTACATTTACTGTCATAAAATAAATATTGTCTGACCTGCCCATAATTTTCTACAACTGTGAAAGTTTACATTGATAATTTTTTAAAAATACTTAAATAAACATTGATACTATTTATCCGTCAAAATAGTATATATAAAAACAATTTAATTCCGCCAAGCCTAAATATATGGCATGAGTGAAGTGGCTGCATCCCCTTAATGGATGTTGTCAACACTATCATATTTCTGAGGAGTGGATTTGAAGTATAAGAATTAGTCTATAGAAGGTATCATTTCTGAGCATTAAGTAGACACTACTAATGCAGAAGTAACAGCACTGATATCCGTTGTTACCTTGGTTTAAAACAGATGCAAGTAAAGAATTGAGCTTCATAACTCTGAGAGGCATGAGCTTTCCTCATTTGTTTTAAGTGGGTGTTTATTCTGAAGCCCAATGGTGGTCGTTTACATGTCAACACAGTTGCATTTCAACTGCTAAGTTTAGCTGAAGTGTGTAACTGCTCTGCATTTTATGGGTAAAGCTAGAGGTGAGCAAGGCTGAGGTATAATACTGCCACTTTTTTGGGACCAGTTGGACCCCTGAACCTACAGCCCTAACTAGCATGCGGAGAGAACTGTTAACAATCAGGAGAAACATCATCTTCAGTTCAGCTATTGGGGAGCTGGAGTGAGTTCTTGTCAGTTGCTGAGCAAGTGCAGGAGGAGCAGAGGGACTTGCGCTCAATCCCATAACAGGAGCATGTTTGAAAATTGGGTCAACAGATCCACTTCTTCTCACAAATCCAGTAATTGGGCCGGGAGCACTCAGAATCACTCCATGTTCCAGTAGACCTCATGTTGACACAGTCTTCCTCATCACCCGTGATGTCTGGTTCCCCCAAGTTCCAAAAGCTGCCAAGAAAAACAAAGCCTCATAGCGTCTGTGGATGTAGTCAAATTGTGTTGACATTTACAAGGTCACCTTCAGGGAAATTAAGACAAATGGGAAAAGTTCACGCCTCTCAGGGAAGTGCCAGTAACTGCAGCCTCTCAGGCTGGGTCAGTCTTTCAGGGATCGATTTATCGTGTCTAGTTCAGACTCCATAAATTTATCCCTGAGGACTCTCTCCTCAACTGCAGAACACCACTGCTGCAAAAGGAGCAAGTGGAGTTGACGGTGGAGTGACTCAGCACCGTGAAGACAGCGTGGTAAGTCGACCTAAATATGTCGACTTCGGCTACACTATTTGCGTAGCTGATGTTACGTATTTTAGATCAATCCCCTCTCCCCTCACCCAGTGTAGACCGGGGCTAAGGAGGGATTTTGTAGATCTCGTCCCCCTTTATTAAGTACAGCTCCTGCCACTGCAGAGACAGATATCTACAAATTCCTCTATCGAGATTTTAAGATTAAATCAGTAGGTCATTCTGGTAACTGTAAGAGTAAGCCAAATTGACATCAATGGAGAGATTACAGATTTATTCCAGTGTAATGGAGACCAAAAGCTTACTCTGAGAAGGTAACGCTACAGGCCTGATTCTCCTCTTACATAAATAAGTCCCGTCATCTGTACTTTCTGGTCCTCATCAGATGTAAGTGGATGTGTAAATGGCGCAATGCCAATTTACATGAGCTGGGAATCTGGCTTTCTGGAGTTGCACTGGTGTTAACAAGAGGAGAATCAATGCCAGTCATATCAATGAGTCAATGGTTGCCCTGCAGTGTCGGGGTAGTAGGCCTAGGGGTAATCCCATCCCTATCCTGTGTTGTGGTCCTTTTAAGGTTTATTATCCAGGTTCTTGGAAAATGACAAAGGCAGCTATGGGGAGAGGAGAATCGGTCCTATGGAAGAGTCTGTAACTGGTGAAAACCTGTGTTATTCTTTTAAGAGTCCAGGACCAGAAATCTTGTAGAAATGATAAGGCATGGTTCCACCCTCTCCTAACCACGTAGAACCAGCTCTGGGAAAGAGGTCCGCATATATTCTGCCTCCTTCCTCAAAACAGGGAGACACTGCAGGCAGTGGAAAGTTGATGTCAGCTGAGCTCTTCCAGTCCAGAGAGAAAAAGAACTAATGTGAAAAAGGACCAGCTGGAGGAGAATCTGGTTTAAAGCCACAGCGGGCTGAGGTAATAAACGCAGACCAATAAGGGGAGCTGTGGGAGAAGCCTGACAGGAAATCCCCTTGGCCCTATGAAAGAGGCCTAGGAAAACCCCTGAATCTGAGGTAAAACCCACTTCATCTGATGAAGTGGGTATTCACCCACAAAAGCTTATGCCCAAATAAATTTGTTAGTTTCTAAGGTGCCACAAGGACTCCTCGTTCTTTTTGCTGACACAGACTAACGCAGCTACCACTCTGAATCTGAGGTGAGACTCTATGAGCCAGGGAGACCAGCACTGAAATCCCCCATCCCAAGAAGGAGGGCTGGGAGGACCCTGGACTGAACAATGAGCTATTTTGGGTGAAGCTGTCTTAATAAAGCTTCTGGTTTGTGAGATTTATTAAATTCAGTTTGGGGGATTTATTTTAGCAATATTTGAGTTACTAACATTGGGGATTTTCAGGGCTTTCTCTTCATATGTACTGTAATTAATAATGTGTATATACTGTAAGTCGTCTCTTTGTAATATTCCGTAGGCACACTGTAGGGAGGCTGGGTGGCCTCCCTCTGAGCCAGAGGGAACAGAACTCCTCTTGCAGCTGGAGTGGGCGGGCCTTGACCAAGCTGGCCCCGCCCCCAAGAAGCGGAAGGGTGGGACAGGAAGTACAAAGGGCAGGGCCCGCAGCTCAGTCCGGGCTGCACAGGGGAATGAGGCAGACGCAGGCTGCGGGCTGCTCCCTCCCTACCCTGCTGCCAAGCCAGGGAGCCCTGACCTAGGGGACAGCCTGCGGTTTCCAGACCTGCCGGCTGCCGAGTACCCCGAGGAGCTCCCGGAAACCTGCAGGGACCCGTGGCCAACGGAGGCGGACGCTGCAGGAGAACCCCAGTGGCTAGCAGCTGAAGAGCCCGAGGTACTGCCGGAGCCTGACAGTGACCCGTGGGCAGCTGAGGCGGCCGCTGACGGGGATCCGGAACCCCCTGCTACCAAGGATCCTGACTTCTGCTGGTGCCCGCTTGACTGTGAGGTACACCCCAAACTCTAGCGAGCGCTCCCCTGCCTGAGGGGCGCGCTGTCAACTCTGTGGGCGCTCCCCTGCCTGAGGGGTGTGCTAGTAACTCTGTGGGCGCTCCCCTGCCTGAGGGGCGCGCTAGTAACGTTGTGGGCGCTCCCCTGCCTGAGGGGGCGTGCTAGTAACTCTGTGGGCGCTCCCCTGCCTGAGGGGGCGCGCTAGTAACGTTGTGGGCGCTCCCCTGCCTGAGGGGGTGCGTTACTAACTCCGGACGCTCCAGCCCCCCCCCCCCCCCCCCGCTAATTCCCCCGTGACCAGGAGGTGGGGCCGAAGTGCGGAAGCGAGCCAGTAGCTCCTCACCGCCCCCAGTGGCCCGGGGGCCACTACTGACCCGCGTGCACACACTTTAACAGAGTATTGTTTCAAACAGCACTATATTAAAGCACATTTGGGAACCTTTAGTCCACACCAGCAGGGTCTGTACAGATCAATTAATGCACAACACATTAGCATGCTTTAAAAATCACCCCATCTTAACTCCCATAATCCAAATTACTGCTCTGTGCAGATAAGCCAATAGATATAAATAATATTTTCCAGTGTTTATCAGATAAACATGGATTTTTTTTCTTTTGTATCATGGTGTTTTATCAGTCTTTATATGTTACAACTGAAAATCAGAAGATCTGTGTGTGTATACACTAAATAAATTAGACCCCAGGAGAAGGGGGAATTTTGTTTAAAGATTCTGAAAGTGAGTGATTTATTTCTGAATCCCTGTAGAGGGAACTAAGGGAAGTGTGCCTGCAGCGCCTTGCTGTACCACAAGGAGGTGCTCTGGGAGTACACTGTGCCACCCCTACTTACTGGGAAGGAGTTGTAGAACAACTCAAACCCTGGCAACTTCCCAGCAAGAGTTATTCCAAGGCAGGGATGATTGAGTTGCTCTGAACACTGGAGGGGTCCAGTTCTAAATTACTGGGTCAGTCTAGACCAGTTGACTAAACAACCAGGAGACATCACCATCCGATGGCTTTTTGGTGTTCTTTGTGAAATGAATCCCTAACACTAAAGTCTTGTCTGGTGAAAGCAGGTGCAAATCCACAGAGATGCACCCATCGGTGCCAACTTTCCCCGGCACCAGTGGGTGCTGCAGTCCCCCTTCCCCACCCTATCCCAACCCCTTCCCCAAAGTCTCTGCCCCCTCCCCTGCTCCTCCCCCGAGCGTGCCACGTTCCCCCTTTTCCCCCATCCCTCCCAGCTGTTTTGTGGCACAAGCATTGGGAAGGAAGGGAGAGAAGCAGGATGCAGCAACGCAGTTAGGGGAAAAGGCAGAGGCAGAGCGGAGGTGAGCTGGGGTGGGGTTGGGAACTGCCGATGGGTGCCAAGCACTCACCAATTTTTCATGGTGGGTGCTCTAGCTGGAGCACCCACTGAGTTGGCACTTATGGATGCACCCATTTATGCCAAGCCACAATTTGTCCCTTAGTGTCAATTCATTTACCAGAGGGACAAGTCCATATAACAATGGAGAAGAACAACAACAAACCACCATAATGGATCCCCACTTCCTGCATGCTGGGGCTGCCAGTCACATATGCCTAACCCATGGAAAAAACACAGAAATTGGGCTTTTTTTTTTTTTTAGCTTAATTGGCTTGTGAGTTGCTTGTTGGATAACTGTTGACTTGTAGCTTATTGTTTGTTTGACTTGGATCTTGATGTAGCTTGTTGCCCACCACAGTCCCAGACTGCATGGCAGGGGGATCTGGTCACATAGAGTGTTGGGGTTCTTAGTAGGGCTGTCAATAAAGCGCAGTTAACTTACATGATTAACTCAAAAAAATTAACTGCGATTTAAAAAAATTAATCACAATTAATCACACTGTTAAACAATAGAATACCAATTGAAATTTATTAAATATTTTCTGATTATTTTTACATTTTAAAATATATTGATTTCTATTACAACACAGAATACAAAATGTACAGTGCTCACTTTATTGTTGTTTTTGATTACAAATATTTGCACTGTAAAAATGATAAACAAAAGAGATGTATGAGGTGAATTGAAAAATACTAAGTACTGTTGTGCAATCTCTTTATTATAGAAGTGTAACTCACAAATGTAGATTTTTTTTTGTTACATAACTGCACTCTAAAACAAAACTATGTAAAACTTTAAAGCCTGCAAGTCCACTCAGTCCTACTTCTTGTTCAGCCAATTGTTAAGACAAAAGTTTGTTTACATTTACAAGAGATAGGGATATTGCTGACTGCTTATTTACAATATCATGTGAAAGTGAGACTTGTAGATTCTAAAGTTTCACATTGTTTTATTTTTGAATGCAGTTGTTTTTGTACATAATTCTACATTTGTAAGTTCAAATTTCATTCTAAAGAGTTTGCACTATAATACTTGTATTAGGTTGTAATTAAAAATAAAATGAGCACCATACACTTTATATTCTGTGTTCTAATTGAAATCAATATATTTAAAAATGTAGAAAACATCCAAAAATCTTTAAATAAATTATATTCTGTTATTGTTTAAAGTCTGCTTAATTGTATGATTAATTTTTTTAAATCACTTGACAGCCCTAGTTCTTGGGGATTGGCTTGTTTTTACCTTGTTTTGAAATGGGATTAGCTTGATTTTTGGCTTACTGTGAAAGTCGGGGTGCTTATTTACCACGTGAAAGTTGGCAACTGTCCTGCTGGTTCCAAGCCTGGATAAATTGGGGAGGGTTGAACACAATACTAAACACCTGGCCTAGTAAAAATATCTCAACATTTCAGTAGAACTGAACACTGCTGACCCATCATGCTGCAAGAAGGCTCCTGGTGGAAGTCAGGATCCCCACAATTTTGATGTTGCCCTTCAGAGTAGGTTATTGGAATGTGAGAACAATGTTTCAAACATCAAAGATCTTGTCGGTCAGGAGACAGAGGGACGATAGACTTGAAATCTTGAGTTTCAGTGAGAGCAGGTGGATAGGTGTGGATAAGAAGTGTTTCAAGCAGGAAAAGAAACATCTCATTTACTCAGGTTGTAGTGATAACAAACACTCAGGGGCGTAGCTCTCATTTTGACAGATTCTGCTGAAAAATCATTCACTGGCTGGGAACTGATTAACCAAAGCATCATATGTGCCAGATTCCAAACCAGATTCCTAAAAATGTCCATCATACAGTACCTGCAAACGAACATAGTGCTGAGGATAAAGATGACTTCTACAATTGTCTCCAAATTGTGATTTGACTAAATACCTATATATAATTTACTCCTTCTGATGGGCAACTATAACACTAAAATAGGATGTGACAACTAAGGAATGGAAAGAGCAATGGGGAAGCATGGGTTGGGAACCATCAACCAAAATAATGAGACTCACTGAATTGTGCTTGGTCAACAACCTGGTTCTTGCAAGTACTCTGTTCCCTAACAAAGGAATACACACAGAAACCTGGATTTCATCAGACAGCAAAATGAAAAGTCATATTGATCACATCCACACTAGCTCAAGATCCAAATAATCCATCCAAGATGTAAGGACATATCGATCAGCAGCTGTTAGCGGTGACCACAGTCTTTGCATTGCTAAACTGAAATTAAATTGAGAACGATCCATGCCAAGCATAAAGTGGGAAAGAAAAATCAACAGTATAAAACGGAAAGCAAAATCGTAGCGTGAGAAATACGCTTCAGAGGCAGAGAGAGGCGAGACACAGACTCAGCCTGAAGAAAACAGGGAAGTGCTCAGAAAGGATATGATTCAAGCTGCAGCAGTCACAGTTCGATATCAACATAGAGCAAGAATTGGATAAGCCAAGAGACGTGGTATCTCATCAAGGAAAGAACTGAAAGGAAAACTCCTGAATGCTAAGACCAACAAACTATTGGAAAAAACTAAAACAGGAGTATAAGAAAACAGAAAAAGGGGTGTGCAGCAACAAAAGGAAAGATATGTTGAAGACTTAGCAGCTGAAGCTGAAATTGCTGTTGTTGTCGCTATGTTAGGAAACCACAGAGCTGTTTACCAAGTGACTAAAAACCCATGAGAAATTTTCAAAACCAGACATGGGCCAATAAAAAGCAAAGACAGAAAAAGGCTTACTACTGAAGTAGAACCGATAAAACAGATGAGCAGAGCATTTCAAAAAAGTCATCAATAGACCCAGTCCCATTTCAGCACCTTGCTTGATGAAACATGGGAAGCTGATCAACTTCACATTAACAGTCCAATGAAAATAGCAGAAGTACAGGATGCAGTCAAATCTGAAAAGTAACAGTGGTGGGAGATGACCAAATCATAGCAGAAAAGCTGAAAGTACTTGATACTAGTGTGGTATCCTACCAAAATTGACAGAGATGTTCAATGGCTTTTGGGGAAAAGATGGTTTCCTCTTGACCAGTGGAATCATGAAATCATTGTCAGAATACCCAAAAAGAGTGGCCTTCCTGACTGTAACACTGGAGGGGAGTTATAGGGAAAGCCTTCTGCAGTATAATACTACACAGAATGAGAGAGGCAGTGGATGCAAAGCTTAGAGAAGAACCAGTTGGATTCAGGCCCAAAAGATCCTATGTAGGTCAGATATTCACACTAAGAACCATTATAGCAAACTCCACTCTTCATCAATTTTACTGATTTTTCTTTTTTTTTTTTTTTAATTTTTCCAAAAGGCATTTGCCTGCCTGCACAGACATACATTGTGGAATATTCTTCAATCCTACAAAATTCCAGTTAAAGTTATCAGCAACATCAAAGCCATGTATAAAGATGCAAAGTGCTCTGTAAAGGTGAACAATCAGACCACAGACTGGTTCAATGTGGACCACATGAAATAGCGTTAAATTTGATCTCCACCATTGTTTGGTATTGCAACAGACAGTATAAATAAGAAAGAAGTATATTAGCAACACAAACACGGATATAGCATGGGTAGATGGCAAAATATAGAAGACCTAAACTTTGCTGATTATATTGTATTACTGAGCAATACTCCCAGAATGTTAAAAACAAAGACAGAGAACTTGGCAAAAATAGCATGCCAAGTGGGGATCAGAATTAATTATGCTAAAACAAACATCCTTGAAACCCAGATGTCAAGCAATAACATCACAGAAGAATGCAAAAATGTCAAGAAAGTCAGCCAATGGAGGCCTCAAGAAGGAAGTTACATCAAGGATAGTAAAGCCATCCACAGCACTTACTAAACTCAGCAGCATATAGAAATCAGAGATACAGTATTAGAACAAAACTTGAGAACTTTCAGTTGAAATGTAATCTAGATGCTAACATACTGCTGCAAGATCTGGAGATTTACTAAAATCTTAGACAGAAAACTAGACAACTTTGGAAATTTAGTGCCTACAACATATTCTGGGAGTTGACTGAAAAAATTTCATCACCAATGAAGATATCTGAGAAATCAACAACCCGCAGCTCATTTCTATTCAGAATCAGAAGGAAGCGCTGGACATATGCGGGGCTTGTACTCTGGATGCCAACACACAGATTCCCACACGAAGCTGCCAAGTAGAAACTGACTGATGTGAGGAATCCAGAGCACCCAAGAAAAACCTTAAGAGGAACTTGTAGCGAGGAGGGCAGAATAGTCTCAACACCATAAGTATGGAAGAGACTGGTTCTGCCCTGTGTACCAACGTTGGGACAGGAAGGATGTTGTGAGAAACTCACTCGCTCCCTAATTGGAAAAATATGTTGGCCATCAGAGCAGAGAGGCCAAGGATGGAATAGACCATGGAAACTGACCTCCCCCTCACACCAGAGGAGTCCCTCCAGGGCAGAGGTGAGGCGTATTGTCAAGGAATAGCCGAGGCAGAACTGGGGGCTTGCTCAGCTGCTGCATGGGCTGTACCTTCTCTGCAGATAAAGAAAGGACTTCAGTCTCCAGGGTTCTCTTTATTGGCACTACATTCATGTAAAAGAGTCCTCCCATGCTACGATTCCAGCCCCAGTTCTGCATCCCTGCTTCCCATGGTCAGTGCCTGTTCTGAGCCTATCCTGCTCAGTCCTCTTTCATGAGATAAGAGACAAAACAGACATAGCCATGGCTTCAAAACTCCCGAGTATTGGAACTAATTTTCTCATTAAGGGATTTGCATGAGAAGGGGCTTACCTGACAGAATATGGGCTATTGTCTACCCACTGCCACTTCCCTTCCTCCACTGCATCGCTCAGTCCCAGCCAGTATGTCCTTTTCTGTTTATTACAGTCTTTCAAAAAAGCCTAGAAGGAAAAGAATTTTAGAAGAAGGCCAGCCTGATGGCTCTGGGGACTGGCAAGGTGAAACCGAGTGGTCAGTCTGTACAATTCTCATGTACCCATCGGCATGCTATCTTAACAGCCTTTCCCTTGTAAGTCAGCTGGCTGTCTAGCGATCAAAAGTCAGGGCCTTCAGAATGTTTTTTCACTGCCTTAGGAGAGATAAGTTTGGTAGTTCCCAGTGAGGCAGGGTGCATGTCTCTGACAAAAGTCCTCCCCCTATAACCTTTTCCCCAGTGTGCTTAAAGAAGCACAGACGGGCTTTCAGGGACACATCCTCAGCTGGTGTAGTTCTACTGATGTCAAAAGGGCCAGATTCTCAGCTGATTTAAACTGGCGGATTTCCATTGCCTTCAGTAGAGCTCTTCTGATTTACAAATCTCAGATCTGGTCACATCTCAAATCACATTTGTGAGGAGTCACAAACTCCTACCCCAAGCTTGATTCTCTTCTCCCATCAGTGCAACCTATTTGCAGCCAGTCGAGTTACATCAGTCAGAGACAGGGGTGAAAGTAACTGAGGGGTCTTACTGGTACGGGGATTTGACTGGGGCCAGCTCTGGCCCCTGGAAGGGGCGGGACCTCGTCCGGAAGGGGCGGGGCTGGGGGCAGAGCCAGGCCCAGCCCAGCCCCTGTAAGAGGCCTCCCCACCTACTCTCCCCCTGCTCCCCTGGGGCTCCGGCAGGAGTTTAAAGGGCCCGGTGTGGTAGCGGCAGCTGAGCCGTGGGCCCTTTAAATAGCTGTCGGAGCCCCGCCGCAGCCTTCCCCGGGCTCCGCAGGGATGGGAGCCTTGTTGCCGGAGCCCGGGGGAGGCTGCGGCGGGGCTCCAGCAGCTATTTAAAGAGCCAGGGGCTGGCCCACTACCGCCCCGGGCCCTTTAAACTGCCCCTGGAGCCCTGCCGCAGCCTCCCCCGGGCTCCTGCAGTGGGGGCTCTGGTGGCAATTTTAAGGGCCTGGGGCTCCAGCCGCTGCTGGGAGCCCCAGGCCCTTTAAATTGCACCCAGGGAAGCCAATCCGCCTCTGTATGGCGTACCGGCTCTCGCCGGTATGCTGTACCAGGGCGTACTGACTTACTTTCACCTCTGGTCAGAGAGGAAGATGAGGCAGTGAAAACTCGTGAAATCCCTCTGAATTTACTGGAGTTACTCTGGACTGACATGGACGGAGCTGAGAACAGGATCTGATCCTTATGCCTTCCTCTTTCCATTCTCAATGGCGTACTGTCGCAAACAGAAGGGATAGCTTACCTGTTCGTTGTCACTGTTAATGATAACCAGGTAAGAGTTTTGATCAGTACAGAACTGCTTCGCACCCATCCAGTCTGTAGTCGTATTTGAAAAGTAATAGCATGCTTTCTCAAACTTCTTCCAGTTGGCTGCACATTTTATAGACTCTGGGAGAGCACTGCAGATGGATGCTGTAAGGCAGAATTCAGGACAGCCCTGCTTTATGTTGGAAACTGTGGTTCATGCAGAAAGCAGCTTTTTGCTTATTAAGAGGGGTGGCTTACTGGGAGTGTCACATGTTGGGAGTGTGTCACAAGTGACTCAATATTCTTCTGTTGAGTTACTGTGGATTTATACTGGGCAACCAAGAGCAGAAACTGAATTTCATTCACCAGCCCCTTTTGATGCTTCTTGGGGTATAATTGATAACAATCAACATAGTTTTCACTGATACCAAGAGCAGACCATGAGAAATGGGGTGACCATATGCCCAGTGTTCTCTCTCACCTGTCAAATCCCACAATTCCTTATAGTTCTTGTTCATGTCGCTCTGGATTCTCTTTCGCTCTATTCGTGCATGAGCCAGGTCCTGCACCACTGAAAAGTGCAAAGCATCACTTGACACAATCTGAAGTAGGCAGCGTGGTCTAGCAGATGAGGTGCTGTGCTAGGGATCTCAGTTCTATTCCCACCTCTGTCTGTGAGTTTGGGCAAGTTTCTTTTCCCTCTCGCCCTGTGTCTGTCTTGCCTATTTAGATTGTGCAGGCATGGGCTGTTTTTCTCCATATGCCTGTACGGTGCCTAGCACAAAGGAGCCCTGACTTTGGAGTAATGCAAGTCATTGAAATTCAGTTTCAGCTCCATTTGGAGCTGAAAAACTAGGCTTAAGCTCTTAGGAGAGGCAGCCTTCCTTGTGATGGGCTAGATCCTTAATTCCTTCATTGTGATCGTGTGCTCCTACCATTTATCTGTTGTTTTCACCTGATGTTTCTTGTCTTTGAGTGTAAGCTCTTTTGGGCAGGGACCATGATTTTTGTGTATGTTTGCACAGCGCCTGGCATGGTAGGGATGGGGCCACTAGTGGTACCACAATACAGATAAATGACAATAATAAGCCTCAATCTATGTCAATTGGCATTTATTGATTTACCTCAGCTGAGGATCTTCTAAGTGCCCAGTGTCTTTGTGTGACCTTAACCAAATCCTTCGCCTCTTGCAACTTCAGTTTCTCCATCTGATTCTCCTCTCATACTATCCAGTGTAAATCAGGAGTAACTCCATTAATCTTAGTGGGTCTGATCCTGATCTCACTTAAACCAGTGGGCATCTGCACTAATTCCATTGGCGTCAGTAGTGCTACACTAATATAAACTGATGTAAGAGCTGAATCAGGTCCAAATGTGTAATTCTGGTGTAAATCAGAAGTAACTCTATCAAAGTCAATGATTATTTTCTTGATATAAATGAAAGGAGAATCAGATTTAGGGGCTGGTTTGTTTACAAAAAGCTTTGAGATGCTTCAGTGGGTGGTGCTAGAGATGGGCCAAGGATTCCTGAAAGGATTAGCCTTACCAAAATGACCCACCCACCCCTAATTCAAATCCAGCACTTTCCACTGTTAACCAGAAGTACCTACATTGTGTTGGCTAGAGTCCCAGAACCTACCGTTCATTAGCCTCTCCGAGTGGTTATAGTTTAAAACTTTTAACTCCTCTGACATCTCCAAGTCTAAAAAGGAAACAAAAGAATATGGCTTTTTCCATTCATGCCAAAATAAAGAGGCCACACCCTCAGCTAGCTAGAAATGACCACACTGGATCACATCAGAAATCTCATGTAGTCTAGTATCCTGTCTCCAACAGTGGCCTCCACCCATTGCTTCAGGGGAAGGTGCACTGGTAATAACCTGACTCCAAGGGACGTTTCCTCCTATAACCCAATAATGAGAGGTTGGCTCATGCCTTTAAGTCATTGGGGCTAGACTGATTTACACAGCAGAGTATCTAACCCAGTGGAGTTACTCCAGATTTACACCACTGTAACCAAGAGCAGTATCTGATTCCCTAAGTGTTGGATTGCTGGTATGGGACTTGACTGCATTGACAGGAGTCCCACCCATTCTTTGTCTTTCTTAGAGTATGTCTGCACAGCAAAAAAAAAAAAGGAAAAAAAAAGACTTGTGGCAGCCAGTCTCAGAGCCCAGGTCACCCAGCTGGGCTCATGGGTCTCATGCTGCAGAGTTAAAACTAGCCATGTAGACATTCAGGCTCAGGCTGGACCCTGGGCTCTGAAAACTGGGAGGGTCCTGGAGCTCAGCTCCAGCCCGAACATCTGCATTGCTAGTTTTAGCCTCACAAGCCCAAGTCAACAGATCCTGATCTGAGACTGCTGCCATGGGTTCTGGGGGTTTTTTAGGGTGTAGATGTACCCTCATCCATTTAGATTGAAAGGGCAAGGACTGCCTTTCTATGTGTTCCTGTACAATGCCTAGCACAATGGGGTCCTGATCTTGGTCAGGTTCTCTAGGAACTACTGTAATACAAGTAGTAGTAAAAAATAAATAATTATAAGAACTCTGTGGTGGAGGGGAGATATGGCACTAACTTTTCTCTTGGAGAGGACTCCCCCGCCCCCATCCTCCAGGTTCAATAATAGCATGAGCTCATTTTACATTCAGTGATAAAGTAATGTTGCTTGTATGGGTTGAGCTTGATTCCTTGTTGCCCTGAACCTTGCACAGTTATCTACACCAGTGCAAGGTGGGAGTAAAGTAATACCAAGTCAGGACAGGGCTCAGGACAACATAAAATGAGGCTTACAGTGTTGTGACTTTGCTGGAGTTACTCTGGATTTACACTAGTGTAACAGATCCAAGACGCAGAGTATGGTGCTGTTGCACCATTGTCACTGAGATTAGTGTGTGTAATGGGGGTTCTTTGGCATAAGTGGCATTGAAATCAGGGTATGTGTGTGTGCACATATGTGTGCATGCTTTAGCACTAGCATAATGTTGGATATGTTAGGATTAATTAACAGACATGGGAAGCTGCTAATAAGGGTTTTTGAGGTGTTGTAATGGACATACTAACTTAGACAAAAAGAGTGTGCTGTAACTAACTAAGTGCTTATAGGACAATTGGGTCCAGGGGCACAAGTATCGCAATAAAGGATTCCATCTACTCTGTTCATGATGCCAAATGTTAAAAGAAGAGGAGCCGGTTGACCCAGAGGCGGATTGTTTAGGTTAGTATGTACATGCCTACATCTATTACAAAACCCCCAAAACCCTTATTAAGTAATAGAGAAACACCCACTGTTAGTAAACCCGCCCCTATCTATTACTCATAACATTGCACATATTACTTTTACCTTGAAGATACATTTATTTCCAACAATTTGTTGCCATAAATCTCCCTCTTCTCAGGGGAGAAGGGGCCCTGAGCCAGGGCTTGTTTATGTCACTAGGAATGGGAGGGAGGGGAAGATAACATTCCTTTTACCTTCTTTTACACAAATGGCATTTCTCCTGCTGCTGCATCCTTATCAATCCTTCCAAGCACCAGAGAAGGGAAGAAGCTGGCAACTTATATTTTAGACAAAGAAATACTAAAGAATGTGCCACTTATGTATTAGACACAGAAATACATATGCCTCTGTCCCCTAGTACTATGTCAGCACGGTAGCAGCTTATTGCTGTCCTTAACCCTAAAATATCCCAACATATAATAGATCAGCATGTGTTGGGGATGCTTTGGCCAGTGTAACTTAAATGTGTGTGTGGGGCGGGGCGATAGCAATGCATTTCTTTCTGTTAAGTGCTTTTCTGTGATGCTCTTTCCCTACTTCTGCCCCTCTGGCATGCCTGTCCTAGCACAGATATATTAATTCAGAGAAGAGAATAACATCAGTAGGCCCCTCCCGCACCCAGCCCCCACACAGGTGTTCATACTAACTTGTGCTGAGACTTACATTTCACCACTGCTATTGAGAGGAGAACTGCCCACACTGCAAAACAAATCCCCATCAGGACATACAGTGTCACAATGGACTTCGGTCTGTAGCCTATTCCTTGATTGGAGTCAGGAATGGGGTCAGCTGTGGAAAGCAGCACTAGTTAGATTTCTGATGGTACCTCCCTGTACTTTCAGCATTTCCTAGCAGGAAGGACCCCAAATCGGTTACCCTAGGAGAGGGTTTCACCAAGGCTCTTGATGTTAAAGAAAGACTCTGTGGTTATTTAAACTTTTCAGAATCATGTTGGCTTGCACTGAAAATGACGATGGCTCTCTCTCTTTAATGAGTAACGGGAAGCGGTATGGTCTAGTGCTCACATCTGGGTTGGGCCTGGAATTCAGGACTCCTGCATTCTTTCCCCATTTCTGAGAGGAGAGTGGTGCCTGGTGGTAAGGACTGGGCATCTGGACCCCTGGGTTCTTTCCCCAGCTCTGAGAGGTGAGTAGAATCTCATGGTTAGATTAGAAGGCTGAGAGCTTGGGGAAGGGAATACAGGATCTTTCACCTTTTAAGGCATTCACTTCACTCTGGCCCCAGGCAAGGGGTTGGCTGTGGGGTGTCAAGGAAAATGGATATGCGGACTTTAATCTCTAGGGCATCAGTCCAAATCCAAACCAAAAGGGAGAAGTGGTAGAGTCTTCATGAAGTCCATTAGGGACTCTGCTGATACTATTAACTTTATGTGGAAGGTGGCCAGATATGGGTGGCAAGATAAAACCTTTAGACAGATCGATTGATTCCAGGTCTATAGCAACCCAAAGTCATTCCCATCTCATGGCTGCGCCGTAGCCCATATGAATGCAATTATCCAGAGCTACCCAGGCAGTAGAGTCCAAGGGATAGGAGACTGCAGGAATTCCAACTAACCTGTCCTTGGGAGACTTGAAGATGCTGGTTTCCCGGCTAGCACATAAACCCCTGCAAACAGGAAGGAAAGTGCAGGCATTGGAGGAAGTGTTAATTTACCCACAATCAAATCAAATATGTAGCCTTCTCCAGGCCACATCGCTGCTGGGAGTGTAACTCCACATGAAGTCGTGGGCCCCAACTCTCTGGTGAATACCCACTGACTTTACCAAGGTTCAGTTCAGGCCAGGGAGTGAACAAGAGAAGATGTAGGTTCTACCTCTGCCTTCCTTGCTCCTCTGGCTTGCTACATCTGTATTGTCTTTATAAGCCGGTAGCCTCTGTTGCATCTGAGCTCCCATCTCGGACAGGGACACATCGTCATAATCCTCCTCATTGGAAAAACTATCAGGTGAACCTAAATAGATGAGAAGAATTAATCCCAGTGCAGTAATCAGGGCCAAATCCTCAGACAGTATAAATGGGCATAGCTTCAAGTTACATTAACTGAGGATTTGGCCCAATGAGCTAATATACTTTAGATTAGAGCAAATCGTTTGCATCTGAGAGCATTCATAAGGGATTCCACATCCTGGGCATGGAGTTCTTAGTAGCTTTTGAGTTACACAACACCTGTAGTGAGATTTCACAAACTGCCCTTTTCACTGCTAGAAGGATGATGATGATATTATTCATTTCTTTTAGAGCCTCATTCTTTTCTCCCTTCTAATGGTGAAAATCTGTAGAAACTGCTGACATTAGGAAATGTTGGCTGGTCCAGCAGGTTTGGTTTACAGAGCAAAGCTAAAAGCCCCTGTGGAACTAGTGGATAGGACACTAGTCTAAGACTCAGGAGCCCTGGATGCTGTTTGTTGCTCTGCTACTGACCCACCACCAAATCACTTCCTGCCGCTGTCCCATCACATTTGCCTGTCTTGTAAATTTACACTGTCAACTCTTCAGGGGAGGAACTGTCTCTAAGGATGTGACTGTGTAACACCTAGAACAGTGGGGCTTTGAGGTGCTATTGTAATACAAATAATAAAACTAGTGTGTGGAACAGGAGAATCAGCCCCTTTATGCACAGATCTCAAAGTACCCGTTTGAAGGTGGATTTGAAGTTGTTATACCCATTTCACAGATGAGGAAACTGAGGCACAAAGCGAGAAGAGGTCCAAGGTCACATATAAACCACCAGCAGAGCTGGGAGTAGAGTCCTGTCTACACTGGCATTTCATTGAGGTTTGCTTTGCACCATGCTCTGGCCCAGGACTCTGCTCTGGCCCAGATGCAGAAAGCTTGATGCAAGGAACATGAGGAGGAAATAATATGGACTCACCAGATCTGAAGTGACTTGCATGTGCTGGTCCCCCTGATAATAAGTAAATCCCTGCAAACAAGGAAGGAAAAGGGTATGTGTTTGGAGAAATGGAGAATTCTCTAGAGGATACCACTGCAGGATCGGATGCTGGCACCACAATCTGAGAAGCAGCCCTCAAGCTGGTGAAACCAAATCATGTTCACTGCAGCTGCTCTTTGGCAACATCAAACTAAAACAGTGTTGGTAAGAGAGCTTTGAACCTGTAAGCGTAAACCTTTGCTACCAGAAACCTGATCCATGGAGATACAGTTATCCAGTCAGGGAAAGGAAGTGATGCCATTTGTCCTTGGATTTCAAAATATGGCAAATGGTTTTACAAGCAGAGTTGTTCAGCAAACCATTTTGGATAACACATAATAAGGACAGAAATTGAGACTGTTCACCAACAGAGGAAAAAAGAGGTGAAACTCATCCAAGAAAAAGTCTGTGTATAAATTATGGGCCAGATTCTCAGCAGGTGTAAATCAGCATTTACATCAGTGGAGCTACAGCTGATTTTCTTCAGCTGGGGTCTGGCTCATTGACTCCAAGAGAGCAACATCAAGGGCTAGTCTACACTAGAAGAGTTATACCAGTACAGGATCTCTATCAAGCATTTTTAAAACTTCAGTACCCACATGGTGAAATGAAGAAACAGATTGACAAAGCCAGAAGGATACCCAGAAGTCACCTACTACAAGGCAGGCCCAACAAAAAAAGTAACAGAACACCACTAGTCGTCACCTCCTATCCCACACTGAAACCTCTCCAGCGCATCATCAAGGATCTATAACCTATCCTGAAGGATGATCCCCCACTCTCACAGACCTTGGGAGACAGGCCAGTCCTACTTATAAACAGACCCCCCCCACCAACCTGAAGCAAATGTTCACCAGCAACTACACACCACACAACAAAAACACTAACCCAGGAACCTATTCCTGCAACAAAGCCCGATGCCAACTCTGTCCACATATCTATTCAAGTGACACCATCCTAGGACAGCCATACCATCAGGGGCTCATTCATCTGCCCATCTACCAATGTGATATATGCTGTCATGCCATCAGCAATGCTCCTCTGCCATGTACATTGGCCAAATCGGACAGTCACTACACAAAAGAATAAATGGACACAAATCTGACATCAGGAATTATAACATTCAAAAACCAGTAGGAGAACACTTCAGTCTCCCTGGTCACTTAATAACAGACTTAAAAGTGGCAATTCTTTAACAAAAAAAACCCCCTTCAAAAACAGACTTCAACGAGAAACTGTGGAACTGGAATTAATTTGCAAACTAGACACCATCAAATTAGACCTAAAGCCTGGGAGTGGATGGGTAATTTCAAAAGCTAATTTTCCCCTACTGTTACTCACACCTTCTTGTCAAGTATTTGAAATGGCCCACTCTCATTATCATTACAAAAGTGATTTTTCCTCCCTTAGTATTCTACTGTTAATTGAATTGTCTCATTAGCACTGACCCCCAACTTGGTAAGGAAACTCCCATCTTTTCATGTACTGTGTATATATGTGTGCTACCGTATTTTCCACTCCATGCATCTGATGAAGTAGGTTTTAGCTCACAAAAGTTTATGCCCAAATACATTTGTTGGTCTCTAAAGTACCACAAGGACTCCTCGTTATTTTTACTACAGACTAACAAGGCTACCACTCTGAAACCTGTATAACTCTCAGTTGAGGGCATGATTTTTATTTTTTTTTAACCCAAATTCTAGTATAGGCCGCAATGTAGATGCATTTATACTGGTCGAAAGGTGCCTTATACCAATATAGCTTATTCTTCTTCCTGTATCAGAAGAAGTGATGCCAAGATAAAGACTTTTATGCTGGTATAACTGCATTCATGCTACCTGGGGTTTTTCACTTTAGCAATACCTGTATGTAGTTAAAGCAACAAACATTTCTAGGGCAGACAAGTCTTGAATAACATTAGGTGGGGATCTGGCACTAATTATCCAATGGTGGAAAAGCATGGAATTCAGCTAGTGCCATCTCCCCTGGAAGCTGGTGGACTGAAGGTTGTGTAGCAGGAAGGTTTCCATGATAAATGCCCTCTAAAAATACTAGGGCTATCAATTAACTCCAAAAAATTAATCACAATTTAAAAATTAATCTCAATTGTACTGTTAAATAATAGAATACCAATTGAAATATATTAAATATTTTGGATGTTTTTCTACATTTTCAAATATATTGATTTCTATTACAACACGGACTACAAAGTGCACAGTGCATACTTTATATTATTATTTTTGATATATTTGCACTGTAAAATGATAAACAAAAGAAACACTAGTGCTGTAATGCAATCTCTTTATTGTGAAAGTGTAATTTACAAATGTAATTATTTTGTTACATAACTGCACTAAAAACAAAACAATGTAACACTTTACCGCCTATAAGTCCACTCAGTCCTATTTCTTGGTCAACCAATCGTTAAGACATACAAGTTTGTTTACATTAATGGGAGACAGTTCTGCCTGCTTCTTATTTACGGTATTCCTGAAAGTGAGAACATGTGTTCACATGGCACTTTTGTAGCTGGCATTGCAAGGTATTTATGTGCCAGATATGCTAACCATTTGTATGTCCCTGGGTGCTTCAGCCACCATTTCAGAGGACATGCTTCCATGCTGATGATGGTCATTAAAAAAAGAATGTGTTAATTAAATTTATGACTGAACTTCTTGGAGGAGAATTGTATGTCTCCTGTTCTGATTTTCCCGCATTCTGCCATATATTCATGTTATAGCAGTCTCAGATGATGACCCCCCGCACATGTTCATTTTCACACTTTCACAGCAGATTTGACAAGGCACAAAGAAGGTACCAATGTGAGATTTCTAAAAATAGCTACAGCTCTCGACCCAAGGTGTAAGAATCTGAAGTGTCTTCCAGAATCTGCGAGGGACAAGGTGTGGAGCATGCTTTCATAAGTCTTAAAAGAGCAACAGTCAGATGTGGAAACCACAGAACCCGAACCACCAAAAAGGAAAATCCACCTTCTACTGGTGGCATCTGACTCAGATGATGAAAATGAACATGCATCTGTCCGCTCTGCTTTGGATCATTATCGAGCAGAACCCATCATCAGCATGGACACATCCTATGGAATGATGGTTGAAGATGAAGGCACATATGAATCTTTAGCACATCTGGCATGTAAATATCTTGCAAAACTAGCTACAACAGTGCCATGTGAATGCCCGTTCTCACTTTCAGGTGACATTGTAAATAAAAGTGGTAGCATTGGTCACAATTTGCAGGAGATAAACTTGTTTGTCTGAGCTATTGGCTGACATAGGACTGAGTGGACTTGTAGGCTCTAAGGTTTTAAATTTTTATATTTGAATGCAGTTATTTTTTTTGTACATAATTCTACATTTGTAACTTAAACTTTCATGATAAAGAGACTGTGCTACAGTACTTTTGAGGTGAATTGAAAAATACTATTTCTTTTGTTTTTTACAGTGCAAATATTTGTAATCAAAAATAAATATAAAGTGAGCACTCTACATTTTGTAATCTTTGTAACTGAAATCAATATATTTGAAAATGGAAAACATCCACAAATATTTAAATAAATGGTATTCTATTATTGTTTAAGTGTGATCAATCACACGATTAATTTTTTAATTGCGTGATTAAAACAAAATTATTTGCAATTAATTGTTTGACAGCCCTAGAAAATACGTGATGCTTGGTGTATTCCAAAAGGGAAATAAATTTTCTCTTCAGAAACATTTTTCCTTGGGCATGAAGGTCGTATGTCTTGATGGAACTGGGGAGATTTTGCTCTCCCTTGAGTCTCCTACATTCCATCCCTGGTACGAATCTAGCCAGGTCAGAGATTACATTTATGCTCTTCCCAGAAACTGTTAAACACTGTTCAACCTTACAGCACATCCAGGATCCGTATGGTTTTGAATGTCCTCTCAGATCTGTCCTACAGTCTTGGACATGACATCTGATCCTGGTGACATTTTTATATTATTTTTACCATCAGGTCTATGGATACACTAGACTTTATGACCTGGAATTAATTACTTGCCAGTTCACTGGAAGAAGTTAACATTGTAATGGTTGATGTTCTGCACTCTTCCCAAGTGCTTGTAAACCACAAATTAAAATATCCCCTGATGTAGACATGCCCTTAGTGACAAAGGTCCAGACCTCCAGCTGGTGTAAAACAGCATCATTGTGCTGAAGTCAATGACAATTTATGCTAGCTTGGGATCTGACCACATTCAGCCCCACTAAATTCCACCTGCATGCAAGCATTTGCAATTCTACTAACTCCATAGGATTTAGGCCTGCTAACACCATCAGCCCGTTGCCTGCATTTGAGAACAGAATTCGGCCCACAGTCGGTTATGCTTCCTCAGTTATTTTCTAAGTCATTTTCTTCCACAAAGATCAAAACTGATACAACTGAGAACCACAGTGCGGTTCCCCAGCTACCACTAGATTTGAGTGGGAGATGTATTGTGTTTATGGTTGAACGACCTTATCCCATCTTACCCCACTGCCTTCTGAACATATATACACTACGAAGAGCACACATATCTGCACTCTTCTATGCTACACACACACAAACACCCCAAATGACCACACATTATACAGCATGTACATCTGTACATACTTACACACACAATCCTCTTCCTATACAAATGGCACACACACACAGAACACACACAGCCCTGCACACGAAAAGATGGATGTACTATACATCCATGTACCAGACACAAAACTCACTCACACAACAGCACATGTGTATGCACACAGCCCTGCACAAAAAGCATAATACATACAACTGCATGTGCACCCTCCACATAACCCACATTAAATGGGGATTACACATGTACATACACACACAAAGCACACGTCTGTAGGTACATCCTCCTTGCAAACACCCCACAATGCACATGGCTGCACACTTCACATAACTAAGCCTGGCTACAGATGGTGCCCTGTTTCCAACCACTTTGTCTTTACCTGTTTGCCTCACCAGTCTCTTCCCTGGTGATGGTGGAGGGTGCAACCAGTTCCCATACAGCTCCTGGTGGGCCATTCCTTATTGCTGGGGACCAGGGGCTTAAGGGAGCTGCTGCTGAATCAACAGACCCTGCCCCAACCTCAGACCCTGTTCTGCTGAGGCACTTCCTTGCTCTCAGTATCTTGCTAGGTGCAGTTGTATTACTCCCTTTGTTTCAGTTCCTCTCTCTGCTGGGATGATTAAGGTTATGCAAATAGCCTGAAATGCAGCAGAACTCAGTTGTGCACAGAAGCCAGGAAAGAGGGGAGACCACGTTGTGTGCCATGGAGTGTAGCTGTCCCACAACCCCTCTGCAGGGTGCATGGTTGTGGGGTGGCTGGTGGAGTAGTAATGAGGTGGCCACCTGATCTGTGAACTGCATGGGTCTGCTGCCCACACTTTGAAAAGCAGTGGTTCTCAATCAGGGGTATGTGTACCCCTGGGGGTACGCATAGGTCTTCCAAGGGGTACATCAACTCATTTAGATATTGGCCTAGTTTTACAACAGGGTACATTAAAAGCACTAGCAAAGTCAGTACAAACTAAAATTTCATACAGACAATGACTTGTTTATATTGCTCTATATACTATACATTGAAATGTAAGTACAGTATTTATATTCCAATTGATTTATTTTATAATTACATGGTAAAAATGAGTCAGCAATTTTTCAGTACTAGTGTGGCTGGGACACTTGTACTTTTATGTCTGATTTTGCAAGCAAGTGGTTTTTAAGTGAGGTGAAACTTGGGGGTGTGCAAGACAAATCAGACTCCTGGAAGGGGTATAGTTGTTTGGAAAGGTTGAGAGCCACACAGCATAGGAGTCACCAGACAGAATTGGACACATGGTTCATTTAGCCCAATATTCTGCCTCTACCAGCAACCAGCCCCACTGCAGCTGCTCCTAGAGTCTATAGGGAGACCTGAGTCCTAGGTGCATCAATGTCCTCAAGCCTTGGCTCTGGGTGGTTTGTGGAGGAAACATCCAGTCCTTCCCTGGCTTTGCATAGGTGGCTAGACCTTTATCTTACAACTCAGTCGATACCTCAGTCCCGTAGCAGGGATTAATGCCAGTGCAGGCCCCTGCCACAGATACGTGTGTCTATATTATGAGCTGGGCTGTTGGAAAGTAGACATTGATACACAGCACTCCCCCGGACGAGGCACCACGCACATCCTCCTTATGCCCTAAGCCTTGGGCTAGCCTTCTGCAGAGAGGTCAGTTTCACCCCTAGTGCGTTGTGGGATACCGATCCCATAATGCCCGTCAGATAGCCAGAGCAGTGTATAGCCCAGTAGCAGGTGTAGGACTCGAGGTATAGGTTGGCAATACTTTTATTTTTAAGCATCTATTTATTTATTTTATAAATAAGATGGTCATTGATGCAGCAAACCACAGTGCTGTGAAGAAGGAGCTAGAAGAGGATGTATCTGCACCTGCTAATAATGTACCACATTTGTTAAATGCCAGCGATCCTCACCACCTATAACTGGTCCTGTCCTCCCCACACAGGAAGGTGTCATGGCTTAGGGCAGGGGTGGGCAAACTATGGCCCGTGGAACCATTCTGCCTAGCCCCGCCCCTGGCTGGGGAGGCTGCCCACAGCCTCTCCCCTGCCTTCCCCTGGCCCCCGGAGCCATGCAGCCAGCACTCTGGGGGGCGGTGTTGCATGCTCCTGTGGGGCCAGACATGATGCTCTGAGTAGCATGGTAAGAGGGCTGAGGCCGGGGGGATTGGATAAGGGGCAGGAGCTCCTGGGGGGCAGTCAGGGGACAGGGAGCAGGGTGGGTTGGATAGGAGGTGGGGTCCCAGGGTGGTGGTTGGGGCAGGGGGGTCTCTGGAGGGGGAAGTCAGGGAGCAGGGGAGGTTGGATGGGGTGTGGGAGTCCTGAGGGTCTGTCAAGGGGCAGCAGGGTGGATAGAGGTCGGGTCAGTCAGGTGACAGGGAGCAAGGGGGAATGGGTGGGTGGGTGGGGTCGTTGATGGTAGTTAGGGTGAGGGGTCTCTGCAGCGGGTGGTCAGGGGACAAGGAGCGGGGTGGGGTTGGGTAGGTTGGGGGTTTTGAGAGGAGCAGTCAGGGGGCGGGAAGTGGAAGGGGGACAGATAGGAGACAGGTCCAGGCTGATGGGGGAGGCAAGGCCTTCCGTACCTGGCCCTCTGCACAATTTTGCAACCCCAATGTGGCCCTCGGGCCAAAAAGTTTGCCCACCCCTGGCTTAGGGTAAGAAGGAGGCTCCCCATACTAGCTGTGAATTTGGATGTGAGGGTCCTATTATGATCATTAAAGTATATGTGTTTGTGTTTCTCACCAGGCCCATTCACCCCTTGCAGCCATGGTTGTTCCAATGCATTCTGGGACTCACCTGTCCAGTAGTTCCTGGGAGAAGGGACTTGTGGAAATTTCTTAACACAAAGCACTGACTTGTGGGATGCAGGTCACTAGTGTGGGTGAAGGACAGGGCAGCTGCAATTCTTGTGGGAAGAAACCAGTACCAGTCCAGAGAAATCTGAGCTAATGACCGTGTCCCAGGCTTTATAGGCAGCTAGGTAACCCAAACCTTGGAAGCATGTAGGGATGCCTTGCAGCAGTCATGAGCCCAGGGCGTCCAAACAAGGGTGGCTTGCAATGACTTTTCACCTGCTATAGACAGAGCTTCTCAAGTAATCCTTTAACTCTTGACTTGCTGAATCATATTACACATTCCTGCTGGATGGAGCAAAGATGTTTTCCCATCTTCACCATCCTTCCTCCCAGGGGCTCATGGCCTAAACTCCACAACATACATATACTGAAGAGTTCAGCCAAAGGGTCAGGCTCTGCATTCTTCCCCGGGTGTAAATCTGGTGTTGCTCCACTGAGTTCCAAGCTGTGACTCTGGATTTACACTAGTGTAACTAAGATCAGAATCTACTCTGAAGATCTTTACTTAGCACTATCAGAACTCCAAAGTTCTGCTGCTAATAGCCTTAAAATGACATGCAGGAATAACACACAGAGGGGGCTTTATTCTGATCTTATATATATATATAGTGACGGAGTCAGACCAGAAGGATATAGGAGAGTGCTGGAAGGCAGGTACATTAGTCTCAGGGTGGGCAGGTCCCTGTTCCCTGGATAGCCAAACAAAGGCTACTCCAGACCAATCAAGACACCTGGGGCCAATTAAGAACCTTCTAGAAAGGAGTAGAAACAGCTAGCCTGATTGGGACACCTAAAGCCAGTCAGGGACTGGCTGAATCCAGATAAAAACCTCCCAGTTAGTCAGGTGAGCTGTGGGTGTCAGGAGCTGTGGAAGGAGGTTGTGCTGTTGGTGAGACTGAGTGGTGGACAACATATCCAGAAGGAAGGAGGCCCTGAGGTAAGGGTGAAGTGGAGTTTGAAGAAGCGGGGACTGCTGTGGGGAAGTTGCCCAGGGAATTGTATTGTGTTTTGTGGATAAAAGGTCAGCCATTTAACTGATACTATTAGGGTCCCTGGGCTGGGGCCCAGAGTAGAGGGTGGGTCTGGGCTCCCCCCTTTCTGCCTCCCCTAATTAGTCATTGAGATTGGGAGACAATAGAGACTGTGCCAGGAAGGATAGCTTCTCCTCACTGGTTTGTGATGAAAATGGCTCAATAGGCTGTGACCTTGTCTCCAGAGAGAGAAGGGCTCTGTGGAAGGTCACAGTGAGCTGCTGAGGCTAGTAAAAATCCGCCAGGAAACGCAGGATCCACTAAGATAAGGACAGAGCTTTGTCACTATATATATATATATATATATATATATATATATATAATGAATAAGTTCAATAGGCTACATCCTTAGCTGATGTCAACATACAAACACATACAGATGCACAGACACACAATCACATATGTGTGCACATATATTCTCATGCTGATTCACACAGTGTCCCACACTTTCACTCACATGCTCCTGGTAAATGTGGTAAACCCACATGTACCGTCCACTAAAAGAGAAACTCACACAGGCTGCCATGCTCCAGTAGAAGTGATCTGTGAATTTGCATACACCTTCAAAATGTTTGTAACAATCTCTCTGTTGATTAAAAAAGAAAACGCCTGGAACAGAAACTCCCCTCAGATGTCAAAGAGTGTGAAACTGAATCTGCCACTGAAAGAACATAAAGGGCAAAGAGCTGAATGCAAAGGAGAGAGTGCATGAGGAGGAGAGATGACCACTTTTGTGGCCCACATCTTCAGATGATGTAAATCGGCATAACGCTATTTGAAGTCAATAGAACTATATAAATACACACCAGCTGGGGATATGGCTGACCAACTCTAAGGAGCAATGTTGATTTACATCAGCTGGAAATGTGGCCCCTTAGTGCCAGTTATTTTACACCAGCTATGCATTTGGCTCCATGGACTCAAAAGCTGTGAAGCTAAATCTGATTTACAGCAGATTGGGCTGGGTCCCAGCACCAGTTAGAAAATCACCTCTATAACAAACAGTAGTTTAATTAATTTATCCCACAGCCAACCCTGCTGTGCCAATGGAGCAAGGACCTCAGCCCCAGAGGCCAACTACAAACATCTCAAGAGTGTAAAACAGAGAACTAAACTCTGCCCTCGGAGACACACAAGCAAGTCCACTGCCTTCAATGGGAGCTGAGTGTGTGCATCTAGTAGCAGAACAGCCTCCTAAAGATGCAGATAGGTGATTTGGGAGCACTTACAGGAGCAGCTAGAGGCCCCAGCTGAGATCAGAGCCCCACTATGCCAGGTGTGGGGCTGACACACAATGAGACAGTCCCTGCCACACAGAGATCACAGGCTCAATAGAAAAGACACATCCAGGAAGGGTGGTTATCTCCATTTTACAGAAAGGGAAACTGAGGCCCAGACAGGTGAAAGAGTCAGTGGCAGAGCTGGAACTGAACCCAGGTCCCAGTCCTGTGCCTTACACATCAGCTCATTCTTCCTGTCAGTGGAGACACCCAGGGAAGCAGAGCGAGGAGCAATGGGATAAAATTAAGAAAAGGACATTTGCGGGTGAATGGCCCTGATTCCGATCTCACTCACATTGATGTCAGTTCTAGGTGACTCCGCTGAAGCCAGTACAATTTCTTCATTTACAGCAGTGCACTTGAGCTCAGACTCTTCTTGACACTGGGCCAGAACAGCCTGGGAATGAGATCTGCTAGGCCAGGGAATTGCTTCCTCTTGGGGGAAGGGCAGGAGCCACATTTAATGCTAGAGCCCTGAGGGGAACAACCCTGGCCTGGGTACCATTATGGGATAGAAATAGATAAGATGGTCCAATGCCAGTCAGCTTCTCCACCTCTGCTTTCCATGATCCTGTCCCCTAGCTCCACTTGCTGCAATAGCCACCCAGCATTTAGAGCAATGATACTCACTCAGTGAGACTCAGCAGCTCAGGAGCCAAATTAGCCATCACTTTTCCACAAAAGAGTCCCAGTAGGGTGAATCCATTGTTTCATTTACTATATTACTATTCATATTTAAACAGTATGATGAGAAATATTTAGTTTTATATCTATATTATTCTCACAGCAAATAAACATTTGACACTAAACCGGTAGGAGTGATAGATATGCTGGAGGGTACGGATAGGATACATAGGGACCTAGACAAATTAAAGAATTGGGCCAAAAAAAAATCTGATGAGGTTCAACAAGGACAAGTGCAGAGTCCTGCACTTAGAACGGACGAATCCCATGCACTGCTACGTTCTAGGGACCATGCGGCTAGGCAGCAGTTCTGCAGAAAAGGACCTCGGGGTTACAGTGGACGAGAAGCTGGATGAGTCAACAGTGTGACCTTGTTGCCAAGAAGGCTAATGGCATTTTGGGTTGTATAAGTAGGGGCATTGCCAGCAGATCGAGGGATGTGATCATTCCCCTCTATTCAGTATTGGTGAGGCCTCATCTGGAGAACGGTGTCCAGTTTTGGAGCCCACACTACAAGAAGGATGTGGAAAAATTGGAAAGTCCAGCGGAGGGCAACAAAAATGATTAGGGGGCTGGAGCACATGACTTATGAGGAGAGGCTGAGGGAACTGGGATGGTTTAGTCTGCAAAAAGGGAAGAATGAGAGGGGATTTGAGAGCTGCTTTTAACTACCTGAAAGGGCATTCCAAGGAGGATGGATCTAGACTGTTCTCAGTGGTATCAGATGACAGAATAAGGAGTAATGGTCTCAAGTTGCAGTGGGGAAGGTTTAGGTTGGATATTAGGAAAAATGTTATCACTAGGACGGTGGTGAAGCACTTGAATGGGTTACCTAGAGAGGTGATGGAGTCTCTGACAAAGCCCTGGAAGGGATGATTTAGTTGGAGTTGGTCCTGCTTTGAGCAGAGGGTTGGACTAGATGACCTTGTGATGTCCCTTCCAAACCTGATATTCTATGATTCTGTGATTCTAAATAAATTAGTAGCTGAGTGCAAGATGATAACTTAATGGTTTAATAACATGGTAAAAGCATCCAGATTGGTTAGTAACTTAGCTCATTTAATAATTAAATCACAGTGTTTTAATAGCATGTGCTGCAAAGAGCTGCAAGAAACACATTAAAGAGCCTCTTGCAGCTCCTCAGCAGCAATCTGAGAGAAACTGTTTTAGAGAAATGATAGCTACTGAGCAGTCCCACATGGGGCAGGCTGCCTGACACATCCCCTCCCTGCCGTGGATTCAGGGACTCCGCTAGCACTGCCGTTCGCAGATCCAGTGCTCATTCAAGGAGCAGACGGCATCGTTCCACTTCCCGTCGAAGCGCAGGTTGCCACAGTCCTCCCCATGCTGCCCAACATTGTTGGGTTCCCCGGCCCCCCAGAACCTGAGAAGCAAACCAAAACCCCATGGAATTAGAGGTGGGTATGGAAGTTCTACAAGGGAGGTGAGGTACCAATAACTTTGAGTGGAAGGACCTTGGTGGATGCCAACTGCTTCATACAGCTCTAGCTGCCTTTAAATGGCACCATCCAAAGAACAAGGGCATGGCAGGCCAGGTGGTGCCGTAGGGGGGTAAGAGGGAGATGGATGGATGGAAGAAAGCAGCGGATGGGTGGCTGCACAGCACAGCACGGCACAGCACAGCACAGCACGGCACAGCACAGCACACCTACACTTGACTGTGCCTGCACTGCAGAACCATTATTTAGATGGCTGTGCTCCAAGAGCAATCCCCACTGGTGGATGCTGTGCCAATGCTCAACTTCCTCCTGCCTTCCACAGGCTGCCCCTGCCGACAATCATCTCCCATCCCCGCCACTGTGGCTGTGGTTCTTAGCAACAGAACAGAGTCCATATGTGTACAGCATCTCTGGTTCGAAAACTTCCTCTATGCAGCTAGTGTGAAATAAGCCAGCTGCTAGGGGATAGGTCTCCACATCACAGACGCCAATGGGCACTGACTGGTCTGATAGATTTAGCAGAGAGAGTCAAAGTGGGCAAGGACTGATCTGTGTACTCACTCCTTGAGGTGGTGCCTGGAGCTCAGGGCCATGGCAGGTTGGTGCTACCCACTGACTAGGGGGAAGCTAGCCCAGCCAGAGCTGCTCTCAGCTTGGAGGACATCAGTTTCCAGTGCATTTTAGAGGTGAGGAAACAAAGCAGGAAGAGATGTGACTCAGTCTGCCAGAGAGCACTCTGGTGGGGCTGGGACTAGAACCCAGAAGTGCTGCCTCCGTGTCCACTGGGCCATGTTGCTGTTCTCCCCAGCCCTTTCCTGAGCATGACATTCAGAAGGCCCCATGGTAAAGCAGCTTTCTGCTCCCCAGGAACATCCCAGGTCCTGTCCCTGCTCTGTGCTGACCCTGGATGATATTAGCATAGAGGCAGTTGCAGACTCATAACGTTCTTTACGTGGTGTAGCCACTAAAGGGGACCAGAGACCCCTCTAGTATCAATTGAACTGGTATCAATGCTCTGTCTGGCTGTTTAGTGGGACAGGAGATAAAGCAGAAACAGCTGATCGTAAGGGACCGTTCTCTCTCCAAAGAAGCTGGACAAAGAGGGACTTGCCTGACAGACAAGGGGCTGCCGTCCAGCCAGCGCCACTCCCCTTCCTTCTCTGAGTCGCTGAGGCCCAGCCAGTACACGT
>ML677403.1:4237425-4300392 GCA_007922305.1 Dermatemys mawii
TTAAATAACAACACAGGACCCCATGCGACCCCACCCACACGCTCCACGCCTGAGGAGTGCTGGAAAAGCACCATTCACCCATTCTGTGTGCAATTTATGGAGCAAGCGCAGTTGTTGGCAAGGGTGTAAATGGGTTTCACGTGTAGCTATTACTGATTTATATTACAATGCAGCCTACAGGCCCCAACCGAGATTAGAACCCCTTTGTGCCAGGTCCTGCACAAACCCGAACTGAGATTGGGTACATTGCTCTGGGCACTGCATAGACACAGATCGAGGAACAGTTACAGTACAAATAGACAAGAAATCTTATCCATTTCACAGACAGTAAAACTGAGGCACAGTGAAATGAAGTGACACTTTCAAGGACACACAGGCTGTCAGCGGCTAAACTGGGAATTGAAGCCAGATCTTGTGAGTTCCAGTACATGATTTCGCCAGAAGAGCAGGCAACCTCTACACAGCTGGGGCTCAGACTTCCTTTTGGAGCAGCATGATCTGATTACTAATCCACTGTTACTCTGATGCCCTCCCCACCCCCCGACCATATTCCTGCTGCCTTTCTTCAGATGGTCTGGGGAGTGTCCTGGAGGAGACGGGTCTCAGTTCCCACTCTCTCAAGCAGTAGTTGTCTTTATGGGGGCCACAAGTATGTGTCTACTTCTGGTACAGATCAATTCCACTCATGCCCATAGCTTCCCCAGGGGTAACACTCTCAACCAATGGGACGCGAGGTAGAAGTATGACCTCATCAGAACAAAATCTCATTGGACATTTGATGATCCTAAGATCGGGTCAGCTGTTGTGCAACAAGTTCCAAGAGTATGTCTACACCTAAAATGCTACAGCAGCTGTACTTCAGTGTAGACATTCACTACAACAGGAGTTTTCATGTGACTGTAGTTAATCCATATACATATTGTGACGGAGTCAGTCCAGAAGGATATAGGAGAGTGCTGGAAGGCAAGTAAATTATTCTCAGGATGTGCAGGTCCCTGTTCCCTGGATAGCCAAACAAAGGCTATTCCAGGCCAATCAAGACACCTGGGGCCAATTAAGAACCTTCTAGAAAGGAATAGAAACAGCTAGCCTGATTGGGACACCTGAAGCCAATCAGAGACTGGCTGAATCCAGATAAAAACCTCCCAGTTAGTCAGGTGGCTGTGGGTGTCAGGAGCTGTGGAAGGAGGTTGTGCTGTTGGTGAGACTGAGTGGTGGACAACATATCATCCAGAAGGAAGGAGGCCCTGAGGTAAGGGTGAAGTGGAGTTTGAAGAAGCGGGAACTGCTGTGGAGAAGTAGCCCAGGGAATTGTATTGTGTTTTGTGGACAAAAGGTCAGCCATCTTAGCTGATACTATTAGGGTCCCTGGGCTGGAGCCCGGAGTAGAGGGCGGACCTGGGCTCCCCCCTTTTTCTACCTTCCATACTGGCCTGTGGTGAAGATAACTCACTAGGCGGTGACTCTTGCCAATTATACTGAGAAAGGGAGGTCACTCTGGGGCCTAGATGAGTTTCTGAGACCCCTAAATCTGCCAGGAAGTGCAGGACCCACAAGTACAAACTTGGAGCTTTGTCACAACATATAGATAGATAGATAGATAGATAGATACACACAAACACACACATACACACACATTATCTATACTGTATATATATGTACACACACACACACAGTATAAGTTTTAAACAAACAATTAATATTGGTACACAGTGATGATGATTGTGAAACTTGGTTGAGGTGGTGAAGTCAGAGGGTGGGATATTTCCCAGGGAATGTGATACTGCTAAATGATGAACTGGCTTTTGGCTGAACCCTCAAGGGCTAACACGTTGTTAATGTAGCCTCTCACACGCTACAAGGTAGCACCATGGAGGGAGGGGAGACAGCATAGCAGACAGAGACAGACACACATCTTGTGTGTGGGAGAGAGTGAGAGATGCACACTGCCTCTTTAAGTAAGCTGACTCCATTCTTAAGTACATTGTCTTTTTAAGTGGATCAGGAAGTTGAGACAGCAGCTGCTGCCCCAAATTCTCTCTGTCTCTCTCCCTCCCTGTCCCCAGCCTGCTGTATATGGAGAAGGTGTAAGCGGAGTGCAGGAGCAGGGGGGAGGGGACACCCTGACATTAGCCCCCGCCTTTCCTCTCTCGCATAGCAAGCAGGAGGCTGCTGGGAGCAGCTCCAAGGCAGAGGTCAGGAACAGCACATGGCAGTGGGCGGAGGGACATCTGAACTGCCGGCAATTGATAGCCTGCTGGGCAGCTGCTGCACAGGGAACTTAGAGGACCGGGGAGCAGATGGGGGAACTGATATGGGGGCTGCAGGTCCACCCTGGTTCCAAGCCCCAACCAGCTAGCTGCAATGGGCTGCTCTTCCTGCAAGCAGTAGACAAAGTAGGCAGCTTCCAAACAATGTTAGAAGGGAGCATTGCACAACTTTAAACAAGCATATTCCCTAATTGATCAGCAACGTAACAACAAAACAACATTAACTGGGAGGACTTCAAGTGAGGAGTTCCTGTACATTGGTTCAGCTTCACTGAAGTGATTTCCACCCACCAAGAGTTTGACCCCATGGGTCTGACTCTCCTCTCCCTTGAGGTGTAAGAACCCAAAAGATGTGCCAGATCAAAGGGAGAGAAATGTTTCCTTTATCCTCTCACCTAGATAGTCCTGGAGATCTGACAGATTTCTCTTGGCATCTCTTCTGACCGTATCTTGATCCAGCTGGGCTTCAGCAAAGACCCTGGGACTCTGTAGACATGAGACCACTTGATAGCAGAGTAAAATTTATGAGCAGGGAAAAAACCCATAACTTTTGGGACATCAGTGCTGCTGTAATGTGCACTTTCCTCCCAGACACCACTCAAGACCCATTGCAATAACTGGATCTACAACTTTATCCTCCTTGTGAGCTTAACTGAGTGAAAAATGAGTGAAAGTTCATCAAATGTCACAGTAACAACAAATGTTGATGGGAAAAGGTGCAAAAGGGAGACAGACAGACTGAATTAGTCCAAACAAAAAGGCTCCTGATAGAATTCAAGGACTGTGGTTTGGATCATGCCTAGGAAACAAGAAAAATGTGAGACCAGAGACTCCAGCCCTGGAGACCCATGGAGTCGGCGCCTATACCCACCTCAGTGAATTGGGCCAACTCCCAGGATTTTTTCCCGTGCAATCTTACCAACTCCCAGGATTTTTTCACAAGTCTCACAATATTTGATCAGCTTCTTCAAACTGCAACTCCTAGATTCATCTCACTGGGAAAGAATCTCAGCTTTCATTTAGAAAAGGTAAGTCTATGGCCCTCATGATTTCAGAGAAAAGTTTAAAAATAAGATCTGACCAAGAACCTAACTTCTCAGCAACCAGGAGATGAATAACATGAGTCCAAGATTTATCATATTTTTTAAAAGCTCATGATTTTTAAGCCAATTCCATGGGCCTGACTTGTGATTTTGAAGATTGGTGTTGGCGATACTCATCAGTTACATCAGTTGAGAAACACCAGCAGAACATACCGTTAATGAGTTGTTTGTTAAATGCACTGAATTGTTTGGACATCTCCAACTCTAAACGGAAGAGGAAAGAATGGTTAGTTTCAATTTTAAACAACAACAACACAGCTCCTCATGTTGGCCCACCCACATGCCCACCTATGGGGAGCATCGGATCATGGATATTCATCCAGAGCAGTGTGAAAAATATGGAAAAATGGCAGTGTGACAGGATGTACCTGGCACTTTGTGGCCCCCTGCTGGAGGCCTTGTGGTCCTACTACACCACGGTCCCAGGAATGAGCAGCAAAGGTGAGTCCTGCAGGCTGCCTAGAAAGGCTGCACAGAAGCAGCCAATCAGAGCCCAGCAGGCTCAGATGAAAAAAGCTGCTGGGGCCAGAGTGGTGAGGAACAGGACTGTGCTCTGGCTAAAGGAGCTCAACAGACTCCATTTGCCAAACCTAGGAGCTGAGAGCTCTAGCCCTAAGTTAATGGACAGAGGTGAAGAGACCAGGTGGGAAGAGGCCCAGGGAATGTAGCAGCAAGAATTAAAGGAGGTCATAAGTAGTTGCTGTTTATAGGGTCCCTGGGTTGGGACCTAGAATAGTGGGCAGACCTGGTGTCACCACCAACACTAGCAAAGTGGACTAAGCCACAGGAAGGGGACAAGGTTTGTTCAGAAGAGAGGGAACGGAGATGGGATGGAAGCCTCTCTGGAGGATGACACTTTGTTGAACTCTTTGCTATTTCAAAAGGTGTTCATCCATTTTTGACTGTGTGAGTTGGCCAAAGGGCTGAGCTACTGTAGGTGACAACCTACAGAGGGCACCAGGAGTAGGAGGAAATCTTTCAGTATCAGATGCAGCAGCAGGAGTCACTCAAGAGGTGAGTGTCTCCCCATCGCAGTCAGCAATTGGTAAGGTTGTAAATGGGTTTCACCTATTATTTCATTATTATTGCCTAGAAGCTCTAGCGGCGATTGAGGCCCCCTTGTTCCAGGTGCTGCACAGACCCAACCTGATATCGATGCTCTGTTGCTCTGGGCACTGCACAGTGACAAAATCAGAGATACTCCCTCTCTGTGAGCTGAAGAGCTTTCAGTGGAAAGAGACAAAAAATGTTACAGATGTTTCACAGATAGTGAAACTGAGGCACAGAGAAATGAACTGACTCTTTCAAGGTCACACAGGACGTCATCAGCAAAACTGGAAACGGAAGCCAGATCTCCTGAGGTCCAGCCCATGCCTCAGCCACAACACCAGCCAACCTCTACTCAGCTGGGGGCTCAGAGATCTGAGGCTGAGTACTAACCCACTGTTACTGTGACGTTCTCAGTGCTCGTGACCTGCTGCACAGTGACAGCCCCGCAGTCCAGCTGGGTGCAGGCTCATTACAGCGTTTAGAGTCCCAGGAGAAAATTAGCAAATTAACACCAGAATTTATGATGAGAGATCCAGTCAATGACCTCGCAGGGGGACTGTGGTGGAAAGAACCGGTCAGACCCAGGACTGCACTGAGGCAATCCAGAGGAATCAGGCACACCCAGCATGGTGGTTCCCACTGGCCCTACCCCTGTACAATGGTCCCTAGCCAATTCCAAAGCATGTATACCAAGGAATACTGCTATAGAGCCAGCAATCGTATGGCTACCAAAAGCTTGCTACTGCCAGTGATGGACATAAAAGCCTATGGTATACAATCAGACCACCGTAAGTATCTTGCCAGAGATCGACTTGGGTGGCACTCACTTTGCAGGGGCCATGTCCCTTTGGGATTAGCCATTAATTCAAATCAAATAGATTTAAGATGGACAATTCTGGAATATGGGGCCATTTCTGACTCCAGGCAATTAGTGATTGGTTTGTGCCCTGATTCAGAAGGGCAGAGGGGTAGAGCCCTTATGTTTATTTTTTATCCTGTCTAATGTAACTGGTTCTTTTTATGCTTAAAATACGTAGGGCTTGATTCTTCGCTATCTGGGCCGGCACCAGCATAGCAAGCCGGTGCGTGGGGCGGCATTCTGTAAGGGGCGGCATTCCGGCTGCAGCCGCCCCCACACTCCTTTGGCTGCGCTGCAGCTGCACCCACCCCCCACGCTTCGGTTCTCCAGGTGCGCCGCATCCACACCACCCCGCGATTCGCTTCTCTGGCCATGCCACCCGCTCTTCGCTCTGCTGGCTGCGCCATGGCTGTACCCGCCCCAGGTCCTCTGGCGGCGCCGCAGCAGTGCTGCCCCCCACTTTGTTCCTCCTGCTGCGTCGCGGCTGCGCCACCCCCGCTTCACTTCTCTGGCCACGCCACCCCCCTCGTTCCTCTGCCCCCTCCTTTTTTTTTCTTGGGGTGGCAAAAAAGTTAGAGCCAGCCCTGCCCTTTATATCACTGCAAAGTGCCCTGTTTGGAAATCAGAATCAGGCGCTTCACCCTTGGCCTCACTGACATCCAGCGACAGTGAGTTCCCCTGGTTAATTCTGTGCTTTGTGAATTTTGGTGACACGTTTGTGGCAGTGCCTGCAATGTGCTTTCCAGAGATGCAAGAAGGGTTAGGCCTTGCCCTGAGGAACTCACAGGCTAAGGATGGACAGACAGACAGGCAGGGGCCAGGGAAGGAGAACAGCCAAACAGCCAGATGGCGATCAGCAGATTCACTAGACACCCCGGTAGAGAGGGACTGAAGTGTGCACAGGGTTGGAGTCTGTCGGATTGGCTGTGGGAAGTTGTGTCATGCACAGGTGCCCGCTTTGAGGGGGCACAGAGTTGGCTATACCAGTTGCAGACAAAGCCAGGACATGTGACAAGCAGAAAACCTGGGGCAATTGTACAAGGGGCAGATAAGACTGAGGACATGGGTGGGATGGAGGTTGCAGATGAGGTGGGGACATAGAACAAGGGGCAGAGTTATTGGACAAGGGCAGACAAGGCCAGGGATGTGTGTGGGGTGAGGAGCATGGATGATTGCACTAGGGCAGACACAACCAGGAGCATGGATGGTGCAGGGAGTCTGGTGACCGGGGAATATGAAGCTCAGTCAGGAATAAGCATTGAGCCTCACTGTGCCTGGCTTTGCCTCCTGTGGGGCTCCATGGTTTGATTCCAGCAGCCTCTGCACAGAGTTTCCACAATTTAAACATTAGGGTCATTTCTGATGAGCTTCCTCATTCTAGTTAATTTCCCTTTTCTTTGTCCCAGAGCTAGTTCTGGGCACAGTTCCATTCCTGAGTGAGTGGAGGCGTATTACATAGGGTCAGATCCTTAGCTGGCATAAATGGGCTTATTGACCCTAATGGAGTGATTCTGGTTTTCATCAGCTGGGGATCTGGCCCCTTTGACTGCAATGAAATGATGCTGTTTTACCCAGTGGGAGATCTGACCCCCTTGTGGTAACTCTTGGGCTTTTTCTGCATTATACTGGTATGAACAAAAGTGTGACTTTAAATTGACTTTGTTATCCTGGGGTAACCCCTAATGTGAATTCTCTTAGTCCAGCATAAGAATGACCTTGATTCAGTTTACTTTAGGTCACTTTGGAAGGGGTTTAGGCTAACCAGCATACATTTGCCCACAGTTGGGGTTAGATGGAGATACCAAGACCTGTTTTGCTGTATTAGCATAAGTGGTTACACTTTTCCATATAGAGAAACCCTTTAGTCAGTGGCTCATGTAGAGTAGTTTCTTCAACCAACTCCCAGCCTGGGTCATGCTCCCAACAGAGGTCTATTTGTTTGGGTGGAGTTTTCCACTGTGCCCTGCAGGGGGTGCTTTGCATGTCTGAGGTCAGTGCTGGGGGAGAGGAGGGATACATACACGTCTATATATCTTGGAGATGAAGGGCCAGAAACTTAGCTGGTATAAAGCACTGTAACCCCATGTATTTCACGGAGCTCCACATACTTATAGCGGTTGAGGATCAGGCCCATGATTTTTACTGGCTATCAGAACATATGGGAAAGGGAACGATTGTATTTCTACATTGATAACCTGTAATCATGAGTCTAACCCACTTGGACCATCTGCTCAGAACAGCTCTGCCAGCACTTACTCAGGCAGGGACTGGGGCATTTGCACTTATCTCTGAGCAGTCACTCCAATGAGGAAGGTCTGCATCCAATATAGTGTTAAGGGAACAAAGACTTTGTTGGCAGGACAATATAATGAACCCCCTGATTAATGCCACCCCATAAACAGTGCCAGCATCACTCCACTGGCTCCCAGCAAATTGAAAGTCAAAGAAATGTGTGTAGCCACTGGGAATATGTTGTTCATTTGCCTTATTTCCTCCTCCAGCACCTCTTAAACAACTGCCACTGTTCACCAGCATTATTGACCTAAATTTTATGGGTTTGTTGTGATGACTCGCCATTGATTGGATCTGACCAGAAGATTTATAGGTTCCTTCCAAGTGCAAAAAAGATTTATAGGTTCCTTCCAGGGTGCAAAAAGTCAGAGAGTTGTATATCGGGAGAGGACTCTCAGGGTGCTTGGCAAAAACACTTACACTGAGGACAATACCAAATTGATAAAAACTTTATTGAGATTAACAAAAGAATAATTAATGCTATGAAACTTATAACTGCAAAACAGTAAAAGAATTCCAAAACTCCTAGTGGTAACACTCCTATTATAAATACCTTAACCTAATATACTCACACTCTTCCTTAAGGACCCGGTAATAGGAGGTGAAGGACTAGTCTTATTCCTGACATGCCCGATAACACAATGGTGCTAGCTTCCCCAATAGTTAGGAAAGTTGAGTAGTTATATTATACTACACAAACTGAGCTGATAGCGTGATAGAAGATAGTCTATCGAATATAGGAGATCAAAGAAAAGAAAGAGCTAAAGACTAAAAGCGCTCCATATGATGTCCTTACAAGGTATTTTATAGGATACCTATGCTATGCAATTCAGGCCCAATCTACTATACCCAAATCTTATTTCCATACCCTAAAAAATTTATGGATACCCTTATCCTATAGGTTAGTGGATTACGACACTTACTCTCTATATATTAATAAGAATTATCTCACTCCAAAAACTGCCAACCTAGGCTCTCTTGGCGACTTCCAGGTTTGTGGTCTCTGCTGCGGTTACCAATCGGTTGCAGACACCAGATAAACCTGTTCAATATTGTGCATATTTCCTATCTATGGTTCCCCAGATTTCAGGGACCATTCCTAGCCATGTCAAAGGTTGCCAGCTTTTACGCTGATTTACTCTTAATGACTACACTTTTAGCTATTTAGCAGATCTTACTGGGCACAGGCCAGTAGGCTTCTTGCATTTCAGCAAAACTTATTCTATGTATAATTATTAGGAAACACATATCATATGCCTCAACACATCCTAAATTCATAGGAATTAATACTGATAAACAATAAGAATAAAATGGATTAATGAAGAAAGAGAAACATATTATTTGATATGTCTGGCTGGATTAGCAGTATATAATACCTAGCAAAATAATCCTATGGGCTATACAATCCAGACAGAACAGTGACCAGAAAATACCTGAGAAAGGGGAATTCACTGGGCAAAAATGGACTTTATATGGCCAAAACCCGTGAGTGTGTGCACTGTTTTCCGAACAGAACATGAGCGCATGATGTGCCAGGTAGGGAATGTGGAAACTTTGGAAGATACCTCACAAGATCCAGCATGTCCAAGAGAAGGGAGAGACATAGAGGATATTTTAGAATGACAGTTTGGCAGAGGAGGTCACTCCTGCAACCTACTGCCACCCAGCCCCAAGAAACAGCAGGCTGAGAGGGAAAGAGCAGCGAAAGTGAGTCCTCCAAGATTGCCTAAATAGGAGTCTCTGTAGCAGCCATTTTGGAAACCAAAGAGACCTGGTCCTCCAGGGGCTAGAAGGGTGAGCAACAGCCAGTCAGGAACCTGCTGCCCAGATAAAAGAAGTTCCTGGACTGAGTGGTTCATTTCCAGGCTGAGACCAGAGGGGTGCAGAAAAGGGCTCCTCTCTGGCCAAAGGAGCCAGTGAAGGATTAAAGTGAGCGGTGTGTGGCTGCTGTGCATAGGGTCCCTGCATTGGAAGCTGGAGCAGTGGGTGGGCCTGGGTTCCCCTACTGACCACAGGTAAAGTGGCATAAACCCCAAGAGTAGAACTGATCTTCTTTGGGCACCCAAACAAAGGGCTGAATTTAAAAGGTCGAAAACTGGGTTGAGGACCCTAGCAAGGCAAAGAGACTGGTTATTTGTTGGACTCTTTAATACCCTGGAAGGGGTTCATTTGGACTTCCTGACTTGCCTGGAGAGCCAAGCCATTGAAGATCAGCCAGGGTCGGTCAACAGCCTGCAGGAGGCACCACCGCTCAGAGGTGCTCAAGAGGTCAGTGTCCCTTTAAAGGGCTAAACAAATAGCGAAAGGGGATGGTAAAAATTGGGAAGATATGAGCACAGCACAAAATCAAGAGGTTGAGAACAAAATTAATCATGGAATCAAAGGACATGGAGAGAAGGAATTCTTGAATTGCCCGTTTATCAATGCTAAGAGCCTAAGTAACAAATGAGGAATTGGAATTGCTCGTTTATTAGTACAAATTGGATCTAGATGGTATTGCTGAAACCTGGTGGGATGATTCCCATGATTGGAATGTTAAAATCAACAGTTATAACCTCTTTAGGAAGGATCAAGGGGGCAAAAGGAGTGCGGAGTTGCACTCTGTCAAAAATTCCCTGTTTCCAAGTCACTGATCACTTCGAAGAAAATGATCTTGAATGCTTGTGGATCAATGTCCTAAAAGATCAAGTACAAACTTGGTCTGTAGCAGACACCAACTAATACCCATCGTCTGGGATCTGGATGAGCATCTTCTTATGGCACCTATTTGTAATGGGTAGGAGAAAATGCTGTGTGTTCGTAGGGGACTTCAGTTTGTTGTATACATGCTAGAAGTCTCCTGCTGCCAGTAGTAAAACATCCTTGGCATTTCTAAGCATTATAGATAGGGCTTCCTGTCTGTGACTTTCTGCAGCCTCTGTTACTTCTGCAGCAGTCAATGTGGCTGATCGCAGGGCTGCCCAAGCAGCTGGCTCCGGGGACAGCTGCTGAGCTGGCCCCGGGAACAGCCACACTGGTGGCTGCTGGAGCAGACCCGCAGCCAGCCGCACCAGCCACTGCTGGAGCAGCCGTGGGGCCAGCTGCACTGACCACTGATCAAGTGACCCCAGGCACCTGATCCGGGGATCGCCTGTGCAGCATCCAAGGGACTGCTGGAGCCACCGCTGCTTGACGGCCTCCAGTAGCAGGTCTGGGATGGCCCCCGCAGCTGGTGCCACTGCCCCAACCTCCTTCCAGCAGCAGCCTGCTGGTCCCTGCCCATAAACAGTCCCAGGGCAGCTGGAGCAGCCACTGCTCAGCTCATGCTGCTGGCCCTGACCCCCCACACCCGAGGAGCAGCGGCCCTCTGGAGTGTCCCACCCAGCATTGCTCCTTTCCCCAAGATTTAGTCAGGGGTATAAGACAAAGAAACAAACTCTGCCCTTGGAGACGCCCAAGCAACTCCACGGCCTTCAATGGGAGCCAAGTGCATGTGTCTAATGGCAGAACAGCCCCCTAAAGATGGCGAGAGGTGATTTGGGAGCACTTATATAATAGGAGCAGCTAGAGGCCCCAGCTGAGATCAGAGCCCCACTATGCCAGGTGTGAGGCTGACACACAATGAGACAGTCCCTGCCCCACAGAGCTCACAGGCTCAATAGACAAGACACATCCAGGAAGGGTGGTTATCTCCATTTTAAAGAGAAGGAAACTGATGCCCAGACAAGTGAAAGAGTCAGTGGCAGAGCTGGAACTGAACCCAGGTCCCAGTCCTGTGCCTTACACATCAGCTCATCCTTCCTCTCACTGGAGACACCCAGGGAAGCAGAGCGAGGAGCAATGGGATGAAATTAAGAAAAGGACATTTGTGGGTGAATGGCCCCGATTCCGATCTCACTCACATTGATGTCAGTTCTAGGTGACTCCCCTGAAGCCAGTACAATTTCTTCATTTACAGCAGTGCACTTGAGCTCAGACTCTGGCCCAGTGTCAGGAAGAACAGCCTGGGAATGAGATCTGCTAGGCCAGGGAATTGCTTCCTCTTGGGGGAAGGGCAGAAGTGACATTTAATGCTAGAGCTCTGAGGGGAACAGAATTTTAATAGCGTGTGCAGCCAAGAGTGGCAGGAGACACACTGAAGAGCCTCAAGCAGCTCAGGAGTGGCAGTCTGAGAAACACTGATTTAGAGAAATGATAGTTCCTGGGCAGTCCCACCTTGGGCAGGCTGGGTAACACCTTCCCTCCCTGCCGTGGATTCAGGGACTCCGCTAGCACTGCCGTTCGCAGATCCAGTGCTCATTCAAGGAGCAGACGGCATCGTTCCACTTCCCGTCGAAGCGCAGGTTGCCACAGTTCTCCCCATCCTGCCCAGCATTGTTGGGTTCCCCGGCCCCCCAGAATCTGAAAAGGAAACCGAAGACACATGGAATTAGAGGTGGGTATGGAAGTTCTACAAGGGAGGTGGGGTACCAATAACTTTGAGTGGAAGGACCTTGGTGGATGCCAACTGCTTCATACAGCTCTAGCTGCCTTTAAATGGCACCATCCAAAGAACAAGGGCATGGCAGGCCAGGTGGTGCAGTAGGGGGGTAAGAGGGAGATGGATGGATGGAAGAAAGCAGCGGATGGGTGGCTGCACAGTACAGCACAGCACAGCACGGCACACCTACACTTGACTGTGCCTGCACTGCAGAACCATTATTTAGATGGCTGTGCTCCGAGAGCAATCCCCACTGGTGGATGCTGTGCCAATGCTCAACTTCCTCCTGCCTTCCACAGGCTGCCCCTGCTGACAATCATCTCCCATCCCCGCCACTGTGGCTGTGGTTCTTAGCAACAGAACAGAGTCCACATGTGTACAGCATCTCTGGTTCGAAAACTTCCTCTATGCAGCTAGTGTGAAATGAGCCAGCTCATAGGGGACAGGTCTCCAGGTCACAGATGCCAATGGGCACTGATGGTCAGATAGATTAAGGAGCGAGTCAAGGTGGGAATGGACTGATCTGCCTACTCACTCTTTGAGGTGGTGCCTGGAGGTCAGGGCCATGGCAGGGTGGTGCTAGCCACCGAATAGGAGGAAGCTGGCCCAGCCAGAGCTGCTCTCAGCTCAGCTCAGTTTCCAGTGTATTTTACAGGTGAGGAAGCTGAGGCATAGAGCCGGAAGAGAGATGCCTCACAGTCTCCCACCAGAGCACACTCATGGGACTGAGACTAGAACCCAGGAGTGCTGCCTCCGTGTCCACTGGGCCATGTTGCTGTTCTCCCCAGCACCTCTCATTACCATGACATTCAGAAGGCCCCATGGTAAAGCAGCTTTCTGCTCCCCAGGAACATCCCAGGTCCTGTCCCTGCTCTGTGCTGACCCTGGATGACATTAGCATGGAGGCAGTAGCAGACTCATTACGTTCTTTAAGTGGTTTAGCCACTGAAGGGGACCACTGACCCCTCTAGTATCAATTGCACTGGTATCAATGCTCTGTCTGGCTGTTTAGTGGGACAGGAGATAAAGCAGAAACAGCTGATTGTAAGGGACCGTTCTCTCTCTGAAGAGGCTGAACAAAGAAGGACTTGCCTGACAGACAAGGGGCTGCCGTCCAGCCAGCGCCACTCCCCTTCCTTCTCTGAGTCGCTGAGGCCCAGCCAGTACACGTTGGGCTTAGTGGCGTGGTTTGACAAAAATGTCTATGTGGGGAAACAGGTGAAGAAGACAATTATGATCCGAAGCAGGAGGTGAGGTGGGTGACAAGGGGGATTCATGGGGCCTGTGTTCATGGGGACCTGAGTCATCCTAACTACAGCTCCCATGAGGCACTGCAGCAGCATTTCCAAATTAAAATGTTTCAGATTCCAGATGAAAATTTGCAGTATATAAATTTTTGTCCAAATGAAAAAAGCTGATTTTCTGGCCACTTGTACTTCAAATGCCTCAGCTCTGCCCTTTGCCCTGCAAATGTCCTCTTTGGAATGGGAGGCGAACACTGATCTGTTTGGGGAGGGACTGTATTTTTGTGACGTGTACAGCACCTAGCACCACGGGGCTCTGACTGGTACTTCTAGGTACTATCACAAATACAGATAAATGATAATAATAAGGCTGAATATTAACTACTGGACCCCAAAGATGCAGATAATTTTCAGTCCTTCTACAGCTGCTGAGGGTCTGCCTTTGGGGCCCGTGAATTCCATGCTCTTAGGTCTCCTCCAGGCAAGGGGACCAAGTAATCATCTTATAGTCCCTTTTAAGTCCCATTCTGCACCCTGGTTACTGGGGGAGCCTTAAATCCAGGCCTGAAGACAGGATAGCAACATACACACGCTATGAGCTGTAATTCTCGTGAGTCAGATTTTGGTTCTGGTGACTCCAGATTCACACCAGTACCCTGACCACTGCTGCACTACATGGGCATCATCCCAGCGCCAACTAGTCTCCTAAAGTCCTGTTCACAGCAGGCACCAGGCTCAATTTAAAACTTGAATTGGATTCTCCCTCAGGGCAGGATTCCTTCTATGAAGTCTCGATGAGGAATCTGGAGTGAGGTCTTCCCCAGGATATCAAAAGGCCTTCCCTAGTATAGTAGTAGTGAACTGTTGTGAAAAGCAATGTATGTCTGGGTCAGCAGCTGAAATACTCCTCAGGTCGGTAGTGATCAAATGTAATTTTTAGGTCCCATGGGACTCTGTGATTTGGATTCACAGGAGATTAGAACTCCCCCCCCGCATTAATTTTTATTCATATCGAATCATCCACAGCTGACACTGAGATTTATGTTCACAAAGCTCCCTTGACATTTTTCAAATGACTCTAAGAATCCAGGTTCTCTCAATTCTTCTTGAACAGAAAGCTACATTCAAAGATATTGCTAAATTCCCAGAGAACTTGGAACAGACTGTGATCTCAGTTATTCTAGGGTAAATCTAGAGTAACTTCAGGTTCACCCTGGCGTAACAGCACAGAATCTGGCCTCTTCTGCGTAATCCTTCCATTCTGCATGATCCACAGTAGGAATCTGAGTGGATGGCTTACCTGTTCCTGTTTGCTGTTAACAATAACCAGGTGAGATCCTTCATTGGTACAGAACTGCTTAGCATCCAACCAGGATTTACGCAATGTTGAAAAGAAGTAGCATTTTTTCTCAAAATGCTGCCAGCCAGGTGGACATTTTGTGCAGATGAATTCTGTGATGAAGAAAATTATGGGACAAGCCTGCATTAGGGAGTCAGAATGAAGTCCAACTGAAGTGTAAAAACTCATCCGTGTCCCCATATTCCTTTATTTCTAACATTCTCATTGGGTTCAAGCAAATAATTTTCACTGAATTTGCATATTCCCTGAAATTGGATTCTTTTCCCCTTCACCAGTTGCTCAAAAACAGTTAAACAAATTCTAGAATTCATTATTTGGACTTATTCATGAATCTAACCATGAAATTTCCCCGTCCCCTCCTGAAAAGCTTGCCAAATAGTTTGTTAAAAATATTCATACTCTCACATTCATAGAATCATAGAATATCAGTGTTGGAAGGGACCTCAGAAGGTCATCTGGTCCAACCTCCTGTTCAAAGCAGGACCAATCCCCAACTAAATTATCCCAGCCACAGCTTTCTCAAATCTGATCTTAAAAACCTCTAAAGGAGATTCCACCACCTCCCTAAGTAATCCATTCCAGTGCTTCACCATACTCCTAGTGAAAATGTTTTTCCTAATATCCAACTTAAGCCTCTCCCACTTCAACTTGAGACCATTACTCCTTGTTCTGTCATCTGGTGCCACTGAGAACAGTCTAGATCCATCCTCTTTGAAACCCCTTTCAGGTAGTTGAAAGCAGCTATCAAAATCCCCCCCATCATTCTTCTGCAGACTAAACAATCCCAGTTCCCTCCGCCTCTCCTCATAAGTCATGTGCTCCAGCCCCCTAATCATTTTTATTGCCCTCCGCTGGACTCTTTCCAATTTATCCACATCCTTCTTGTAGCCCAAAACTGGACACAGTACTCCAGATGAGGCCTCACCAATGCCGAATAGAGGGGAATGATCATATCCCTCGATTTGCTGGCAATGCCCCTACTTATACAGCCCAAAATGCTATTAGCCTTCTTGGCAACAAGGGTGCACTGTTGACTCATATCCAGCTTCTTGTCCACTGTAACCCCCAGGTCCTTTTCTGCAGAACTGCTGTCTAGCCAGTCGGTCCCCAGTCTGTAGCAGTGAATGGGATTCTTCCGTCCTAAGTGCAGGACTCTGCACTTGTCCTTGTTGAACCTCATCAGATTTTTTTGGCCCAATCCTCTAATTTGTCTAGGTCTTTCTGTATCTTATCCTTACTCTCCAGCATATCTACCACTCCTCCCAGTTTAGTAACATCTGTATACTTGCTGAGGGTGCAGTCCATGCCATCCTCCAGATCATTCATTAAGATATGAACAAAACCGGCCCCAGGACCGTTCCTTGGGGCACTCCACTTGATACCCACTGCCAACTAGACATGGAGCCATTGATCACAACCCATTGAGCCTGATGATCCAGCCAGCTTTCTATCCACCTTATGGTCCATTAATCCAGCCCATGCTTCTTTAATTTGCTGGCAAGAATACTGTGGGAGACCATATGAAAAGCTTTGCTAAAGTCAAGGATAACACACCCACTTCTTTTTCCGCATCCACAGACCCAGTTATCTCATCATTGAAGGCAATTAGATTAGTCAGGCATGACTTGACCTTGGTGAATCCATGCTGACTGTTCCTAATGACTTTACTTTCCTCTAAGTGCTTCAGAATTGATCCCTTGATGACCTGCTCCATGATTTTTCCAGGGCCTGAGGTGAGGCTGAATGGTCTGTAATTCCCTGGATCTTCCCTTTTTTAAAGAGGGCTCTACATTAGCCTTTTCCCAGTTATCCAGGAACTCCACTGATCACCATGATTTTTCAAAGATAATGGCCAATGGCTCTGCAGTCACATCTGCCAACTCCTTTAGCATCCTTGGATGCAGCGAATCGGGCCCCATAGACTTGTCTTTGTCCAACTTTTCTAAATAGTCTTAACCACGTCTTTCTCCACAGAGGGCTGGTCAGCCTCCTCCCCATGCTGTGCTGCCCAGTGCAGTGGTCTGGCACTGACCTTGTTCATGAAGACAGAGGCAAAAAAAGCATTGAGTACATTTGCTTTTTCCACATCCTCTGTCACTGGGTTGCCTCTTGCATTCAGTAAGGGGCTCACACTTTCCTTGATTTTCTTCTTCTTGTTAACATACCCAAAGAAACCCTTCTTGTAACTCTTAACATCCCTTGCTAGCTGCAACTCCAACATTCACCCTCTGTGGAGTGGTTTTATAAGTTACAGGCATTGTCACCCCTCTGACATGTGGTAGCAAATGGCATGGCCTGGTAGGTCGATTTCTCATTGAAAAATGAATCACTGAGTTAATATTTTCTTAGTATAACATGCACCCATAAACAAAAGGAAGGCCAATCTCCGATTTCAGCCCAGACACTGATGCCCAGTTTCCTGGGTTCAACTCTGCCCCAAGAACTAACCCTAGTTAGAACGTGTCAGGCAGGGAGCAACCTCCCTTGCTAGTTGCAACAGCTCTCTGCAAAAAATATCACTGTCTGAAACCAAGGACATAGCATGTCTTCAAAATCTGAATACTTCTGACGTGCTTGGAAGGAGAACTTGCAAGCTGATGTACAGCAGCACATTCTGGTGGCTTCTGGCATACAGCATTGTATCCATCTCATGTTAGGCTGCATTATGTATTTGGCCAAATTTTCAGCTGTGTCCATTTCCATTGGGTGGAGAGCAGGTATCAAGAAATGGATTATGGCTTCCTGAGTCTCTGGCTGGTTCTACACCAGCTCTGGTGCCCAAGACATAGAACCAATGAGAGACTGAGGGCCAGGCAGATGAATGGCATAGGAGAGATCTGCGCTGGCTCTACAGCCACTGGGGACTCCCCGCTGGGGAGCTGTGGTCAGTTTCCATGCAGAGGGAGCTGCATGTCATAGGCTTATTGGGAACCTGAAAATCAAATGTGCTGTTCCCTGTTGGCTTTCACTGATTCTGAGCATTTGCGGTTAACGCTGTCACTGGTTTCAAGCCCTATCTGCTGCCCCCTTACCTGTGATGTTCCGTAGCTCCTCCTGCGCTCTGCTCAGGACCTCCTGGAGTCTGTCATGGTCTCTTTTCGACTCAGCCAGCAACTTCGACATACTGTGCGTTAGGTTCGTTATCTCTGTGAGAGGAGGCAGAGGGTAGAAAAATGCCACTGGAATCAACAGGTTGATATTTCTGGGCTGGCTAAGACTTGCCTTCACAGCAACTGAAAATGTGTCCATCCACCCACAAACACACTATCTGTCCTCATCCACAGTCTTTGACCTATCTATGCTCTGATACTGGAGTCCACCATTGCATTGCATTGAGGGAATTTTTACCTCAATATGCTCACAATCAGGTAGCCCACACCCGACTTCTGAACATGGGCCTCTTCTATGGAAGTCTAAATCCATAGTCATGGCACTGACACCAGCATAACCAAGATCAGAATTCGGCTCCTGTTTGTACTGGAGGGGGCTGATACCAGAGGGGCTGAGCATTCTCAAATCCCTTCTGCAGGCCATGGGAGCTGTTATCTCTCACCAGTGCAGAGTGAACCAAAGCCCCTGCCACTCCCCACTCCCACATATCTACAGGGTTGGCAGGGACCATATGCTGGATGATTGGGGACCCACCACCACACTTCTCCCTCTGTCCAGATCACTGCTTCTTTACTTCATCTGAGTTGGGGTCTGTCTTGGAGGACACAGGTCACTGTCCCCACTCATCCCACTCACTGTCCCCAGTGGCTGTTTATGGGAGCCCCAGGCACATGCTGGGACAGACAAATTCCATCTAAGCCAAGGCTTTCCTTGCAGGATAACATTCTCAGCCAATGAGACAATGGTAGAAACGTGACCTCATCAGAACAAAATTTCATTGAACAATCAGTGATCGTAGGAGCAGGACAATTTTGTCCCACAACTTCTAAGAGCTGCTTCCACCTCCTGTGGTTGTCCCAATCCCCACAATAATCTGTCCTGTCTGTCCTGTGGTCAGATCCCCAGCTGATGTTTGTGTGCTCAGCTCCATGAAGTCCAAGGAGCTACATCAACTTCCACCAGCCCTGCAACTGACCCCATGGGCCCAAATCTCCCCTCCCTAGAGGCTAAGCACCAAAAAAGATCCGCCAAGTGTGATGAGAACTAGAAACGTTTCCTTTATCCTCTCACCTAAATAGTCCTGGTGATATGACAGATTTCTCTTGGCATCTCTTTTGATCATATCTCGATCCAGCTGGGCTTCGGCAAGACACTGGGACACTGTAGACATGAGACTTTTGTTAGCAGAGTAAAATTTATCAGCAGGGGAAACCCATATCTGCGGAGTCATCTATGCTGCTATAAAGTACCCTTTCCTCCGAGTTACCACCCAAGACTTCTGATGTCCATTCCCTCATGCTAGCTGTGATCCTCTGCTACAGGTGCACTGTGCTCAGCACAGGGATAGATTATTCTGGACACCAGCTCGGTCCTCTGTACAATGTAGAGCTGCTTTGGAGCTGCTCTCTGTTACGCTGAGCTGCCAGTGGCTCCGAGCTGTGTGGTGCAGTTGCTTCTGAAACACACTGGTGCAGAATGTGGCTGGAGAGTTCAAAGGGGATAACAAACCTGAGATGGAAAAGGCTCAGCCTTCACAGAGCAATGCAGGGGTCTGATTGCTGTGCAGAGCAGAAAGCTGCCTGTCGCCACAAGGAGCCTGCCTCGGTTTGTGTGTGGTTAGTACGTTGCAAAGATAAAAAGGAAAGGAATGCATTTGTCAAGCCCAAGCTCTCTTTGTGTTAATGTGGAAGAGGCAATTGTGGTGGTGCACTGTGCCATGCCCCCATTGCATTGTTCTCTCTCCCAGACATTCCTGCTCCTCTAGCGGGCTCCGCACCCAGCCCTTTGCACTGGCCCCAGCACACGGTTGAAAAAAGAAAATTTTTGTATGATTATTTCACAGCCCTCAAAATGTCACCACAAACACGGCCTGGTTATAGATTTTGATGGGATTTGTCTAAGATTTATGAGCACAGTTCCCTTGGAAAGCTAGCGGGAGTTATGAACAGGAGACTTACATTTCCCCATGATCACCACGAAGAGAGCAGTGGCCACCGCAATGCAAATCCCCAGGAGGACATACAGGATCACAATAGCCTTCCCTTGGGTGAAGTTGGAGAGGCACAATGCTGTAGGGAGCAACACTGGTTAGATCTCTCAATGCAGGATCAACCTCTTCTGATGTTACCCTCTAGTGTTATCCGGGCCTGTGATCTACTGGGCCACTCCAATCCTTGACTCTGGGAGCCAGCCTTACCCTGCTCTGCTGTGAGAACCCCCACTCCTGGGCTGTTCCCACACAACCTCTGGCATGTAAGCTGCTCTCGGGTACTTGCAAGCGAATGACATTAACCAATATCTTGAGTCCCAGAAACAACCCTAGGAACCTCTGTCTTGGAATGTCCAGTTATGCCTGCTGAATGCTGCAAGCTTATATAAGTTCATCAATTGAACAAAGAAATTGTTATATACCAGGCTTCTTATCCCAAGGGAACCTCTGACACACTTCAAACCAAATGCATTGCTTCAGGAAGAATAAACAAACAGATTTATTAGCTATAAAGATAGATTTTAAATGATAATAAGTCAAAGCATAATAAGTCAGATTTGGTTAAATGAAATAAAAGCAAAACTCATTCTAAGCTGATCTTAACACTCTCAATGTCCTTCCAAACTTAGAAGTCTCTCTCCACAGGCTGGCTGGTTACTTTTCAGTCAGGCTGTCCCCTTTCATCAGCGCTTCAGTCACTTGCTGCTGGTGGTGGTGGTGTCTGTAGATGTAGGTGGAAGAGAGTGAGCATGGCAAAATGTCTCTCCCTTTTCTTATGTCCTTTCTTTCCTCTGGCTTTGTCCCTGCCCCTCCTCTCTCCTCAGCTTCAGAGTCAGGTGAGCGTTACTTCATCGTAGTCCTAAACTGACCAAGGAAGGGGGTGACTCCCTCGAGGGTCTAACAGAGTCTTTTGTTGCTGCCTAAGCCAGTGTCCATTGTTCCTGTGAGGCTGGGCTAGGTTTATCCCATCCATGGTCCGACGAGGTGTGAACTACCTCTCTGTTCTTGGAGAGTTTTTACATGGGCTCGCTTTAAGCCACAAGGATACATTTTCAGCCTTATAACTATGTACGTGAAATTATAACCTGTAACCTTACTATAACATTACTGTACCATCACTATAACTACCATGTTCAGTGCATTATAAGCCTTCCGAAGACACACAACATGACAAACTTTGCATTGGATACCACACAGTCATTTTATTAAGATAAATATGGGGGTTTAGGGTGTTCCCTCGTGGTACTGAGTGTCCCACCTCCCCTCTTAGTTTACTGAAAGAGGGTCAGTCACTGACTGTCTCAAAGGCAATTTGTTGTTATAGTTCTCTTGACATCCAGCCATTAAGGCCATGAGGCAGTGTGCCATAGTTTCCAGTTTTTTATAGTTTCTCTGCTGTGGTAAACTTTAAACTTGTTTACAGGTGTTCATTGAAAAGTATCATTATAAGGTTTAACATCTGTGTCAAAATTCGTATTCCCAAAACTCAGCATTAATACCAAAAAACTTTATCACAGATGCGTATTTACAAGTATCTTTATGACACCATCCTCTGTTCAGATATTCTGTGTGAGGTTAGTTTGCTCATTACCCATGGTGTCCTTTGACTCTCTCACATGTAATCAGTCACTGGTTTTTCTTTCTGTCCAGTGTTTCGCTTTGTTTGCACTCTGAATTGAATCATGTTTCTGGCATTTTATAATCTCAGGGTCTGGCAAGATAGGTGTTCAGGGGGATCTTGCACATTGGCTGGCCCTTTGGGGAGTGGTCTACCAACCCCAAGACTGTACATATGAAGAAAATCCAGCTTCCCTTTTGCGGTTACCCGGTGTTTCCCCCTCCCAGCACTGAGTCCTTCTCTGCCCCCTAGAGGGCTATGATCTGTGCTCTCTGGGCTAGGTGTGTTTACCCTTTGATCCGATTCACCTTCTTCCAGCAAATTTCCCATAACTGCTCTCTGTGTCTCACTAGCCTGGGGAAAACACACCCCGCCCCCCCCCCCCCCCCGGTGACTTGGTTCGTCTGTATTCTGGCAGACTGCCACCAGGCAATTTCCTGGTCTCAATTCCTCTGCTGTCACAGGCGTTGGAGCTGCATCTTGATGTAAAGAGACACAGCTACTTCCCAAAATCCTTTCAGGAATAGCATCCTGAAAAGCTGGGATCTGGACTGGGGTACCTCCATCACCCCTTTCTCTGTCCCTAAGAAGTCAGCTGTGTGACGGCTCCCCTCCAGGAGGTGGGTCACACAGATCCCTCTCCAAACCTGGGTCACAGGTTGAGTGCCTGGGTGCCCAGATGCTGACCCCGCCATCCTCCTAGTGTCCTGGGCATCCTGCCCCAAGTGACTGGTGAGGAGACATGCCTGTATCCCCGCTATTCCTTCCCTAGTTTCCTTCTCTGGGCCCACTCCAAAGACACATTTCTCTGTGCTCCCTAGGAGGGGTCCGGTCTTTTGTTCAGCTGCAAAGTCAGCTAACAACTGGGACAGTTTCCTTCATCTCTGACAACCCCTCTCCCGCCCCTGTGCCTGAGGGCATGTTGCCTTCTGCTGGACAAGAGCTAGTCTCAGTCCTTCCCATATTTGGAAGCCCCCTGCTTCCCTGTGTTACAGAGTCACAGGAATCCTCACCCACCTCAGTGGTTCCTGAGATCCCCTGCCCCTTCTCTGGGCTCTCCTCTGGAACCCGTTGCTCTCTGCTCCCTAGAGCTGGGTTTGTCTCTGGTTCAACTGCAACCTGCTGGCAGCTAACAACCTGGACAATTTTCTCCCTGGCAGGCATTACACCCCCTTCCCTTCCGGATGTGGTGATATCTCCAGCTGCAGTGCAGGAGTTGGTCTCAATCACCCCCCACCTGGAAGCATGGGGCTTCCCCCAGCTGCAGACTCTCTCCTATTCTCTCAGCAGTTCCTGAGACCTTCCCCTTTCCTTCGGGGGTCCCAGCATAACACTCCCTCCTGCTGCAGGCAAATACTTTAACCTGAGCAACATGGAAAAAATCACTATCCAGGAGCAGGTCCAATAGGAGGTGTTCCATTACCCCCATAGTCAACACACTTTCCAGACCACATGGATTTTAGCTAGTGGTATGAGGAATCTGCTTTGCCCATCCCCACAACCTCTGCCATTTGGCCAGGCAACATACTGGCCTTTGGGACCACACTCTGCTTAACCAGAGAGATTTGGACCCCTGTATCCCTCTGCCCCAAGTATTCCTTGCCATCAATTTGGAGAGCCTTAACGTGCTCCATATCTGGTCCTGCAGAGGCTAACCTCACAGAACAATATGATAGGTTTCAATTGTTCAGAAGATTACTGTGTTGAGGACAGCAGAACTAACATGGGCTATTGGTTGCCTTCTTCCTCCTAGCACAGGGCATTTATTCCTCAGGTGATCAGTGGAATTACACAGATAGCACCTTTGGGGCTCTTCCACTTTTACAGGAGATTTGGGATAGGAGTTACCAATAGAGGAATGTTTTTTGGTAAGAGATTGTTTAGGCTCCCAACCCCCCTCTCTCTTCCCAGGGGCAAAATGGCATCCTCCCTTCCTACCAGTTTTAAACTCCTCTTTCTGTGGCCTGCCCTCAATAGACGCCTGATTGTGTTTGAAGGCATCAACTGAAAAAGCCATCTCATCCACAGACTTTACATCTTTGTCCTACAGACACTCCTTCACATCAGCCTTATGTGTGCTTAGGAAATGCGCTTAAGCAACAAGATCCATTATTCCCTCAAAACTTGCCACCTCTTTTCTCCTCACCCATTTTCCCAACAAATCTTTCATTTTATTTACATATTCCCCATTACTCAGACCAATATCCTTCGTAAGATTCCTAAATTTAAATCTATATGTTTCAGGGGTAATCTGAAAACTTCACAAAACAGTATCTTCAAATTAACAATAGTCTAAAGCATCTTCAATATGCATTCCATTGAATACATTACGAGCTTTACTAGTCAATTTTGCAATCAGGGTAGGAACTCTTTTATCCTCAGGGATTTCATGCATTACACACAGCCTTTCAAAGGCAGGCAGAGATTCAGCAATATCATCCTCTTCACTGTATGCAGGATTTAAGTGTTCCCATTTGCGGATTTTTGGAGTGATGGGAGTCATTGGGGTCGAGGGGTTCTGCTTCTGCCTCTCTAGCAGGTCCAGTTGGTGTTTTCGCTCTCTCTCTTTCTTCCCTCTCTTTCTCTTTTTCTTCCATGGCCCGTCTGTGTGCAGCTTCCTCCCTGGCTGCCTCTTTTTCTTTTATCTTCAGTTCTTTCAGTTGTTGTAATCTTTGGTGCCCCCTCTCCTTTTCTGCAGACTGAAACCTAAAAAGCTCCAACTTTGCAATTGCTTCACTGCTTTCACTCATTTTCTCGCTTTCCTGTTCTTACTTCCCTTTCCCAAAATAAGTAAACAGAAAATAACAAACTGTGACCTCCTCCTGACCTTTCTTAGCCACTGCATTTAAGACTCACTTAAAATCACAAATATCAGTGCTTAAAATGTGAGCTTCACTTCGAGTAACAAGCCCCCCACACACCCCTGCTCGCTGCGCCACCCCTCTGGTGTTGTCTCAACCAATGATCTGCTGGGCCACTCCAATCCTTGACTGAGGCGAGCCAGTCTTACCCTGCTCTGCTGTGAGAACTCCCATTCCTGGGCTGTTCACACACAGCCTCTGGCATGTAAACTGCTCCCAGCTACTTTCAAGCGAATGATACTAGCCAATATCTCCAGTCCCAGATGTAACCCTGGGAACCTCCAACTTGCAGTGTCCAGTTATGCCCACTGGATGCTGCAAGATCATATGAGTTCATCAATTTAACAAAGAAATTGATACGTACCAGGCTTGTAATACCAAGAGGAGATTCTGGCACACTTCAAACCAAATGCATTGCTTTAGGTAGAGTAAACGAACAGATTTATTAGCTATTGTTGGGGGTGCAGAGTTAACTTAATTTGCTTTAATTTATTACTTTTTTTTTTCAAAAATACAGCTTTTATTTTTGTTTTGGTTTTTTTTGCCCATTACTTTTTTGGGCTAAACTGAGATATTATTTAATTGGTTTAGCTTTAAATTTACAACAGGATTTATATACACATAGTAACAGTTTGAAACTAAAAAAATTAAAACAATGAGTGCAATGAACAGTAGGAGCCTAGTAAGTATTTGTGTAATTAGGTACTTTATAGGCCCTGTAAGATTTGGAAGCATATTTTTTAGCCAGTTAAAGTATTTTGGTTTTGGCTTGCTTACTTTACTGCAAATGTGGTAAAATTAAAATGCATATTTATTGTTAGCTTGGTAAGTAACTGTTTTGTTGGGGTGGTTTTTTGTTTTATACTTTTTTAACAAACTTTGTTAAACACTGACAATTTTTTTTTGCTTAAATTTTTTTACACAGTGAAGCTGTGGGGATTTTAAGGGTTAAAATATTAAACACTATTTTTTAATTTAATTTAAATATTAGGTGTTATTTTAGGAGCACTAACAACAAATTGGCTAGGCATACCTGGTGATTTAATTTTTTAGATATTATGGTGAATACTTTAATTTTACATGCATTTTTTTTTATGGACTCGGTTGGATTTAGTATGTGGAAGCCCACACTTTTTTGACCAGTTTATATGCGTGGAAGGAGCACTGCAAGTACTTGCATATTTATTTTGTAAGTTTTTAAGTTTTTTTTATGGCTACAAATTAGATGGTACTTTTGAAGCACTATTAAGGGCAGTGGGCCAAGCCTGATGCTTAAGATTACTTGAAATGGCCATTAGCTGGTTATTTAAAAAAATCTGCATTTTTGAACATGCTAGATTTTACTGCAATTTTTTTGTTTTGCTTTGGTGATGTTTAACACTATTTTTGTTAACAGCTTTTGGGTTATTTTACTGAGGGCAGAAATAACATGTAATTTACTAACTTTAGCTTGCACTTGGGTTAATTATATTTTAATAAGACTAGTAACTTTTTTAAGTGCCTTAATTATTTATTATGCTATTGACTTTTAAAAATATTTTAAATTGCAGCGGCACTATTTTATAAGTGTTTAATTTTTTTTTTAAGGAAACCTATGTTTTGTACTGTACTAATTGAATAGTGGCCTTTTTTTGAGCAATTAGGATATATGGAAGTGATTTAAAAGCTAAATAGGGGCAAAGTAAATTTTACAATTTTTAATGTGCCATTAAGTATTGTTATTTAATGTTTTAATATTTTTTTTAGAAATAGCATTATACTATATTTATGATTTAACAATTTTTTAAATATTTTTAAAAAATTAACATTAATAACATAAGAAGTATATTGCAAAATAATACAGATTAAATTATTAATTATTAGGATCATTTTAATACAAATAATTTTTTTAGTGGCAAAAATACATTTTTTAAATATAAGTTTGATTATTTACTAATTGGGTAACTAAATAACAATATGAACTTTTTTTTTTAATAAGCTGCAAACTTTTGGGACTGCTACCATTTTAGTTTTTAATTTATTAAATTTTTAGTAACATGTATTTTAAGCTTTGATTTTTGAGGCTTATTTGTAACAATATTAAATGTTTGTTTGTTTTTACTGAACTTTTTGATTTTTATTGTATGGTTTGCTTATATGATTTGTTTTGAACTTAAAAAATAATTTTTTTAGTTAATACTTAAATTACTAACATGTAATTGCCTTGGCCATTGGGTTTTATTAGAATGAATAGTATTGTTTGTGTTTGGGTATATTACAGGAGTGGTAGTGGTAGTGATACAGGAGCACTGGTTGTGGCAATAAGGCACTTTTGGTATTTTTTATTTGAAAGCTAATTAGGGAAAGCAGTACACACTGGAGGTATTTGTCCAAAAACACAGGGCACAGCGTGTGGAATAAATTTTAAAATTCAAACAATATTATGAGTCCTGTGGCACTTTAAAGACTAACTAAAGTTTTAGAGCATAAGCTTTCGTCGGGCATGCATCCGATGAAGTGGGTACTAGCCCACGAAAGCTTATGCTCTAAAACCTTAGTTAATCTTTAAGGTGCCACAGGACTCTTTGTCACTTCTGCAATTCCAGACTAACACAATACTATATTTTTAAGCATGGGTTTTACAAGTTTTTTTTTACCAATGTATAATTTTTTTGTTTTTTTACCAGGGTTAGTTTTTAAAGTTTTTTGTAGTTAAGAATTTTTAGACTTTGGCAGGTTTTGCAGAGCAAGTGGGGTTTTTTTTTGGGGGGGGGGGGTTGTTTTTTTAAAAAAAAATGTGGCTTAGCATTATACAGGGGAGAGGTTACCAGCACATCACCCTGTAGTGCTTTGGTTTTTGTAGCAAATGCTGAATGCAGGTTAGCTTTGTTAGTGGACAAGGGAGAGGTTACCAGCACTTTACCTTGTCCTTTTTTTCTGCTGTTTAGGAGGAGGAACAGAAGTATTAGAAGTAGGAACAAGCTAATTAGCAATTAATGTAGAATTATCTGGAGGCGGAGGAGTTTTTTTTTTTTTTTAATGAGAAACATGGGTTGAGACAGTTAGTTCTGGGCACTTTACTGCAGTGTTGGTAGTTAGCAGGGCTTGGAAGGGCCTTTTCAGTGTGGGGCCAGGGCATTTTTTTACTGGTGGAACTTTACATAGACCCAATTTTCTGATTTTAAGGTGTGTTAAGGCTGCTCAGGATTTTTGGGTAATGCTTTTTTTACCTGTGAGTAAAAGACTTAACACATTTCATTAGTGCCTGGCAGTATTTTGCAGACTTTACAACTGCTTGGGCACATTTAGCCCCCTTTTTCTTGGTTGTTAGCCAAGTTTTAGCTGTGAGTAGCATTCTTGAACAGGGCAGCATCTTATTTGAGCTTGCTAGCTGCAGTTTTGAATTAACTTGTTTTTTGGGGGGTGGGGGGGAGTTTGGCTTTTTTTAACTTTAAAAAAAAAAACCTTTTACTTTTTACTTACACACCTTTTTTTAAAAATGAACACACATACATTGCCCGTTATACCATACTTTAGTTTTATTGTTTAATGTATGCCACATACACTTTTTTAGTAAAATAACTTTATTACAGAGCTTTGGAGCAACAAGACAGGAGAAGCATACTGACTTTTGAGGATTTTATTTGGTATAACCTTTGGTGTTTAATAGCTTTTTTCCCTCCCCAGCCCTTTGGCTAGAAATTTGGGGTAGCCAGAAGGATTTCATGTGCAATATGGGGAGTGGGTTAACTTTTTATGTCTTTGCTTCCAAAGTCTATTGGTATTTAATTTTAATAACAATTTTTAATTAAAAAATTTGGCCAGTGAAATTTTTATTTTATTTTGGCAAGTGTATTTAAACCTTATTATTTTTTAATAATATTTAAAACATTTTGTATTTTAAATTGAATAAACAAATATTTACATTTTAATTTAACCCTTTTATTTGGTTTTAAACTAGACTGCCTTATGAAAATTTTAACACAAAACAGTTCTGGCCACAAGACAAACACCACAAAACAAAACATAGAACACAAAACACAATTTTTATTATGCCAGTAAGTGCATGGTAAATTGATTACTTTTCAGCTGGCATTAGCTTTTTTTGATTTTTTTTTGAAAGATAAAAAGAATATATGTTTACCCCTACTGGGCAGTTAGTTATTGATTAAAATATTTTATTTTTATACAAATACCCTTGTTAATTGCAGGCAAAACAGAGAAATTACACCTATTTTTCTGTGTTATTTTTATAATTAGACCAGATTTTAGTAACTTTTACCTTTTTAGTTAGGTAACTTGCATTAACACAGATGCTTTTTGGCTTGCTTCTGGATTTAAAGCTATTTACAGCTTAAAAATTTTTACTTAAAAAAAAGGACACAATTGTTTTTACTAGAATGTTGATGCTTTTTACCTTTAACTTCTGCTTTTTAAACACACAGCAATTTAAAACACCACTATTGTAATTGCTTAGAGTTTAATAGGATTTTAAATATATAGCATTACATATTTACATTTTTTAGCTAATTTAACTACATTATTTATAGTTAAATAATTGCAATTAAATAATTATTTTGCCTGGATTACTTATTATGAGGATTTATTTAGAGACATTTTAAAGACACCAAATTTTTTTTTCACTATTTTACAAAGTTTAAGTGCTTGATTTTTTTCAGCAACTACAGAGTTAACTTTTTATTAGTTTAAATTACCATTTGAAGTATTGTCTTGGGGATTTGAAATCCCCATGCTTATACTTACTTTTTTTTTTTTTTACTATGCCCTTAAAGTTTTTAACCTGTTTTTTAATCTCTCTGTCTGTTGCTTGCCTGCTTGCCTGGGCCCCATCCTGCTTTTTTTGCTGAACCATTTCTTTTTATGGACACAGGCTTTGCTTTGCTACCAATGTAGCAAGGAGGGTGGCTTCTTAACTAGCCCCTAGCCCTTTTGGTTTTTCTTCTTAAACATTTTTACTTACAAGGGCCACCCGAATTTTTCCCCGTGGGGCTTGCCACCTGGGCAGAACACATGGCCAATTGGCGTTCAACTATTTAATTTTCTCCGTGGCAAACACACTCCTGTTTCGGCGCATGCTGAGCAAAAATGGTTAAATTTTGACAAGTCCTTGAAAAATTGTGTTTAATCTTGAAGGACTGGTACCTGCTTAGCCAATGCTTCCTTTTCTGCCTGGAAGTTCTGTTTTAAGGCTTGCAACTTGTTCTGGGCATAGGTTTGAGTTGCTGCCTGGTTCGTGATTTATACTTTTTATTGCTTAATTTTAGTTATCAAGTACACATTTTTTCCTTTTTTCTCCAACTTGTCTTTATACCCCAGGCATGCTACGGCTAAGATCATGTGCACTGAGAATTATAGGCATGGAACGAGAGAGTCTCCGAGTCCTTTTTTCCACCAACGGATTTTTATAACCAGAAGTACACCCCACCTGTACTTTGCTTCCGCCAACAAGGGTGAAGAGAGGAATGCTAAACCCCTCTCTGGTTGCAACTGAAAGTGGGCACATCTTTAATTATGCAGTCCTTAACATATAACACCAACAGTGCCAGATTAACATTTTTGAAGCTTGTAAATTTTGTTGGTCTGTGTTGATTCTTGACCTTGGACGCAAAGCAGCTTTTTGTTAATTTTTTTATTTTAAGCTGCCTTTTAAATTAACCCGTTTTTTCCCCCTCCTTAAAGCCAAGGGGGTTAACAAAATAATTTAAAATAGGAAGACGTTCGGATGCTTTATTTTTTACACTCTGTAGCTTTGTAGCTTGGAGAGCATTTTTAAACATATGATTTTATTTAAATCGAAGGTACCTGTTAGTGGAAATTGTTTAAATGAATTATCATGCGTATAAAAATTTCAATTTTTTAAGTATTTACAAATATTAGTACTATAATACATATAATAAGCAAGAATACCCTTCGGTGGAACAGGGACAGTCTTGGACTGATTTCCACCCATTCTCTAAACGTGTTGGGGTGACCTGTCTGCTACAGCGGCTCATAAAGCTAAGATTACCACACCATACAAATTACTTACACACAGGAAAGATTTCTTGAGACCAGTTCACGACCCTCCTCCACCTTCTTCAGCGCAGAACGTCGGCTAGGCGCCGCATACTCAAATAGTCTTTGGTGAGATGTCAGACCAGTCAGTGGCTCATAAGCATGGAAGTCAGGGACACAAAAGAATAGAGGCACACAACCTACTTTAACTTATAAACTAAATACCACACACTCCAGGGAAAAGTCTGCGGTGGTAGCAGCTTATAAGTAGGAGAGGTTTTCATTTTCACACTTTTGCTGGGTTATGAGGTTCGACTTGACCCCTCTTGCATTCAGAACTCCCTCACTCAAAGAATGGAGGTCCTGGTGCGGCTGAAGTCAGCTTAAGCTTCAGACCCAATCAACTACCTACACTTTTTACACATCCCACACACTGTGCAAATTACTTACACATACCAAGGTCTATTTATTCATTTATATCATGATGCATTAATTTCCTGTTGTTTAGAGAATCTTACAGAACAGGTTTTTCACAGGTATACACATGACACAAATACACTAAGTGCTTTAAACTTAATTCAGCTGGCAATTTTCCAAACTGGCTGTAGAACCAGACGCCCCGATGGCAATAGCCCTTTCAGTCAATTGCAGGCTGAGTGAGTTTCCCCTACAACCTAGGACTAAAAACCAGACGCCCCCTGGGCGATAGACCTTTCAGTCTATCGCAGGCTGAGTGAGTCTCCCCCATAGCCTACGACTAATACAGACAGCAAATAGTACAGATTCCCAAATTGGCTGTAGAACCAGACGCACCCTGGGCGATAGACCTTTTAGTCTATCGCAGGCTGAGTGAGTTTTCCCTCAGCCTAGGACTAATACAGACAGCCAATAATGCAGATTTACGGATCCAGATATACAGATTTACGGAGCGCTTTATACCAGAAAGGTGAAATCAAATAGAACCCCTAGAGTAATTTGTACAGAAGATGACTCTTACCGCCCAGGAGTCGGTGGTGGGAACAGCGAGGAGGCAACAACGGGAGATTTTTGAAAAAGGATCTCTTACCCCTATTGCAGCGCTGCGCATTCTGTTGCTGCGTTCCCTTAGTCCACCACCGGTCCGGGAGTGCCAGCCATCCTGTTCGTGACGCCAATTGTCAGAGGTGACTTCCCTCCAAAGAATGAGGCTGGTGGTCACTTGTATTTGAAAACACACTTTAATCCGAGCATGAATGCCTGAGTAGTTCGCAAGGAGCTACAAAGTACAGGATGCCTTTTTATCAGAAAACATAATACATAGAATTGTTATACAATGAAGGGTTTTAACCTCTGAGGGGCTAGCAATTTTTATTTATAACTAATTATTTTACAATTTAAGCTGTTTACGCGCTTACTAGGCATTTTTTAGGCCTTATTTACATGCCTTAGAAACTTTTAATTTTATGACTTTGTTTATGTTTTTTATATTTTTTATGCAAGAATGCTGAGGCTTTACAAAACAACACAAAAGGGCGTTTTTAGACTGTTTAACATTTGTTAATCAGTATATATGTGTATGTGGCCTTCAATTAAAACACTCTACTATGCACATTCTCTTCTGAGAATGGGGAGCTGAAAAACAAGGGGGTGAAAAGTAAAAGACACAAAGGCAAATAACTTTGGTTCAGGTTTTTAGGCCTGTATTTAGCTAAACATAAAAACTGGCCTAGAAATATTTTTTTTTACCCCCACACTGTAAAGATAGATTTTAAATCAAAGCATAGCAAGTTAGATTTGATCAAATGAAATAAAAGGCAAAACTCATTCCAAGTTGATCTTAACACTTTCAATGTCCTACAAACTCAGATGTTTCTCACCACAGGCTGGCTGGTTACTTTTCAGTCAGGCTCTCCCGTTTGATCAGCGCTTCATTCCCTTGGTAGTGGTGATGTAGGTGGGACAGAGAGAGCATGGCAAAATGTCTCTCCCTTTTTTCATGTCTTTTCTTTCCTCTTGGCTTTGCCCCCACCCCCAGCTTCAGAATCAGTTGAGCATTACCTCATCACAGTCCTAAACTGACCAAAGAAAGAGGGCGACTCCTTCGAGGGTCTAACAAAGTCTTTGAATTCTTTCCTAGAATAGCAATACTGAAGGCACTGAAGTGATCCAGGAATGAGTTTACCCCCATGATAGGAAAGATGTTTATGTGGAAGGTGGGAATATCCACACTTAACCAGGACACTAGTTGGGAGAAAGAGAGAAACTCTCCTGAGTGTGGACACTGGCTAACCTTAAATTAGCAAAGCCAGGAATCAGAGACAGGCCTCCTGACTCCAGGGCAACTCCTTAGTCACAAGACCACCCTTCCTCAGACCAGCTCACCTTTCCTGCCTCTCCCAGGTGCTCTGCTCACTGTCAGTTCCACCTGCTCCGAGTTCTTCGATTTGTAATAGGAGCTGTCTGGCTGCATGGCTGCGGATTTCTCTGGCTCCTTGCCGTCTATGCTGTTTATATTGATAAGAGCTGTCATCACGCCTTTCCGGGGGAACGGATGCCTGTGATCATGCTTCCTATTCTCAGAATTGCCTGATCGGGGATTGTGGCCCAAACATTTCCTCTCCAGGTCTGCAGAATCACAGAATCTCTCTGGTTCCAGTTTCTGGTCCTTAGACTTCCAGGCTCTAACCTTGCTCAACTCCCATTGCCTTTGATCAGAGCATGTTGAAATCAGCACTTCGCTCCCAGAGGCTGCTCAAGACAATGTGCCACCTTAGGCAAAACTTCGATGTTCCATCCCCCTCCTCAGAGGCCTAGGGTGGCAGATTTGGCCCATTCACACCTACATCGTGAGGAAAGGGCAACAGTGCCACATTCCATGGTGTTGTGGTCTTGCATGACTTGGGGGTCGCCAGGCTAAATTTGCCACTATAGGTAGCTGCCCAGAAGGCTGCCACCATAGACTGCTCCCTATATTGCATGTACATAGAGCAGCCTTTGTGAGCACCTCACCTAATGGAGTCCTCTGCTATTTCTGGACACACTACACAGGATGGCAGATGGGGTTAGCAGAAGGCCTCATGGCCAGAAAAATGTCAGTTTCTCACCAATAATCAGATCAGATAATCTCCTGTGGACTTCTCAGGGTTTCTGGGAACATGTGCCCGGACTGCAGGGCATTGGAGCACGCTACCCAGCTGTAACCCTACCAGGGGTCATCCAGACCTGCCAGTTAAGAGTTGAGGGACAGTGTTCATGTTCTAAACACTGCTTGTGTAACTGAAAGAAGCCAGAAACTATATAGTACCCATCTTTAAAAATGGGAAGAAGTAGAATCCGGGGAACTACTGACCAGTCAGTCTCACCTCAACCCGTGGAAAAATCATGGAGCAGATCCTCAAGGAAACCATTTTGAAGCACTTAGAGGAGAGGAAAGTGATCAGGAACAGTCAGCATGGATTCACCAACGGCATGCCTGACCAGCCTAATTGCCTTCTATGATGAGATAACTGGCTCTGTGGATACGGGGAAAGCAGTAGACATGACATATCTTGACTTTAGCAGAGCTTTTGATATGGTCTGTGTAACGGCGGTGGCTCCTGCTGGTCGTCCGCGAATTAGCTCTTTTCACCAGTTCCAGAGTGCTCTCTGCCAGTGTCTCGCTGTCCACTGGCTCCGTGTTCCTCCTGGATCCCGGTGCCCTCTTAAATGGGTGCTGCCCCCTGGCAATACCCCATATTGTCTCTGGGTCTCCACTCCTGGGGAACCCTTAACTCTCTAATCCCCACCTTGCCTCAATCTGGGCTACTTCCAATCATCATCAAGCCCCACTCCCTGGGGCTGACTGCAGTGTAAGAGCCAGTCATCATAGGCAAGGGAGGGGGGTTGGATCTGCTGCCTTTCTCTGCCACCCGGTACCTCTATGGGGCTTTGGACAAGGCCCTGCAGCCTGGGGAGTTGCTGGCCCAGAGCTCCCCAGCTCCTCTGGCCTTTCCCCAGCCCTGCCTCACTCCAGGTACCCTGGTGCTCCCCAGCAGCCAGGCCCGTCTCACTCACCAGCTAGAAGAAGACTGCCTGGGCTCCTGGCTCACAGCCTTTTATAAGGCCAGCTGGGCCTGTTTGGGGCATGGCCCCCAGCTGCCTCTGCCTTCCCCATCAGCCTAGCCTCTGATCCCTTACTCTCCCCTGCCATAGCCCTCTGCGGGGATGTTCCAACCCCTTCAGGGCTGGAGCAGGTTACCATCCCACTACCCCGCCCCCCCAAATCCCTACTCCTGGGGTTTGTGGGGGAGTCATGGTCTGGGCTCCTCAAAGTTGGCCCTCCAGAGCTGCCCCTCCAGGGCTGCATGCTTCCTTTCAGAAGTCTCCCAGTTTTTGGCCATCTCGCGGGCATTGGCCTCCGCCCTTCGGCAGGCCTGCTCTGCGGCTTTGATCCGGGCCCTCAGGCCCATGTCTCCTGGACCTTTGGAGTTTGGGTCCATTTATTTTCCTGCCCTACGATCACATGGGTCCCAGCCTCTTGCTGGGCTCACTTGGTCTTGGTTTCCTGGGGTGCAACCTAGCTGCCAACGGTCTGAGTACCAACCTCTCGCTGGGTTCCCTCCGTCCCGGATGTCGCCTCCATCACAGTCTAGGTCCCGGCTTCTTGCTGGGCCCATTTTGTCTGGATTTCCGCTGGGGTGCTGACACCAGGACCCAACCAGGGATGATACCTGGGGTCTCCCCATAGAAAACCCCAGCATAGCAAGGATCTAGTCTCTCCTTATCTCCTGTCTCCAACCAGTAGTCCCGCCATCCTTACCCTGCCCCTTGTATTGTGGGTGGACAGCCTGTGCCCACGTTCTCCACCACATTGTAGCAGCACGACAACTCACCCAGCGGTGCCTCCTGCTGATCATCCAGGAATTAGCTCTTTTCTCCAGCTCTGGAGCGCCCTCTGCTGGTGTCTTGCTGTCCACTGGCCCCGTGTTCCTCCCGGACCCCGGTGCCCTCTTATCTGGGGTGCTGCCCATGGCAATACCTCCACACTCTGCCTCATGGTCTCCCCACCCTGGGGAACCCCCAACCCTCTAATCCCCACCTTGTCTCCGTCTGGACTACTTCCAGTCATCATCAAGCCCCCACTCCCTGGGGCAGACTGCAGTATACAAGCCAGTCGTCATAAGCCTATTCATACTGTTTTCATCATAACTAAATCTAAACAGTGACCTTTCCCCCTTAGAATGTACAAATACCTCCATTGCTCTTCCAAATCTTTTGGCTTTAAATATTCCCATGTCACATTTTTGCCATCTTCCTACCATATTTCAAATTCTACCTCAAAATTTTTTTCTTTACATCTGGTTTTGTTTGTTCCTGTTTTTCCCTTTCAGTCCCACGAATAGTCGAATGTATTATTCCCTTTGATCCATACCTCCATCCTAGAGGTGCTTACGCATGTATATCCATGTATCCCTTAATTTCCCCAAATATTCAAAAAAATAAAAGACAAAACCCATATTTCCACAGTTTTTGAATTATGAGGATCCTCAATATTGAAGCCATAGCCATTATTCCATAGGAATAATGTCCGATGCTTGCAGCCGTATTATTCTAAATTCTTACACTAACCTCGTCTATCATTGCTCGAGTTCTGTTACTATTTTTTCCTTCCTAAAATAGAACTCACACAACACAATTCCCTTAAGCAGCACAAAACGCAAAGCAATGTAATCATAAGCTATAAGCTAGTTACAGAAATTGTAGCACTATATCCACACTCCAAATCCAAGGTCCGTACAGGATAATCTCTGGTACAACTGAGCATTTCTTTCCCAGAACATTATTTAATCTTTAGGGCATAACTTGAATTGTGATGTGTGGAGCCACTTTCCTTTCTCCCCCTTGTTAATCTCACTACAGCAGGTGACATTTTATTCATGATGAAAAATGGTCCAAGTCATCTAGACTCCAGGACATGATTTTTAATATTAATTTCAAATACATTACTCTATCAGTAACTCCCTTATCCATTGGGTAACTAATACTTCCTTTTCTTCTCTTCTTCTCCTTCTCCACAATCTCATAGGCCTTCCAAAGACAATTTGTTAGGCTGGTAGCCAGTTCCCAATCGATCACTACTTCAGATGGCTGCCAACACCACTGGCAATTTATTGTCCAATCTTTGCCAGTTTCTTTCTACTGTCCCTGCTGATCATAGGGGATACGTAGTTGTTGCTTTATTTCTAAAGCTTTTAATACACATTTAATTACTTCTCGTACAAAATGTGGCCCATTATCTGAATCAATTACTTTTGGAGTTCCATATCTACTAAACACTGCTTCCCACAAATTTTTGGCATTGGTCTCCACAGTATGATTTCTGGTGGGAATAGCCTCCACCCATCCAGAAAAGGAATCTACTATCACTAGTAAATACTGGTCCCCCCTTTGAGTCTTAGGCAATTTATCAATGTAATCAACCTGTAGTCTACTCCGTGGCCCCACAATGCTTTGGTGCAACAAGGGTACCGAATTCAGTGATCTATTCCTGCACACCTTATGCAGTTTTAAAAAGTTTTCTACGTCTTTTCGCACCTTAGGCCATGCTCCAATTTGTTTTACCTTAAAGAGAGTATTCTCTTTTTCTTGGTGGGCCATAGAGTGAAACAGGTTAATAATCTCTTCTCTTTGAAGTTTGTCAGGTACCCACTTTACCTCTCCTCTTTTCTTATTCACCACATATCCACCTTGTATATTCCAGTTTTCCCATCTTTCCTCAGGTTTAACCTCCTCTTTTATGGCTTGAGCTGTAGTAACGACCATAACTCTCAAAGGTTCCTTTGCTGCTAATTTAGCTAAAGCATCCAATTATAATTCCAATATCTTTCATTCCCTTCTTGGTTTTGGTGACATTTAATATGTCTGTGATGGGGCTGAGCAGCCCTGCACTGGTACCGTGGGGGTTAACCCTTCCTTCTTAGCTGAGGAAGCCATGCCCCGGAAGCTCTGCTGGGCATGCTCCAACTGGAGACTAGGTATAAAATCCTTCAGGGCAGCTCAGTCGGGGTGACCGCCAGAAGGCAAGAAGGCATGCCACTAGCTCCTCCGGTGGAGCAGCCAGGACCCCAGGTTCCAGGGGCCAGCCAAGCCAGGACATGACCTGTGGCCCTGCTCGAGGATGGCCCTGGAGGGGAACAGACTGGAGGACCCCCCAGAAGTGGATGGCAAGGCAGTTTGGGTAGGAAGAGACCCAGTGGAGTTTTAAAGACACACAGCGTTGGAGCCACACAGATGCTCAGCGTGTTGATCCCTGCCGAGCTAGGGGTAGGGGGAGCCCCGCCATCAGGAGAGCTCTGGGTCAGAACCCGGTAGAGAGGGTGGACCCAGGTCCGCCTACCACTTCAGCCACTAGGCTGCACTACCCCGCCTGCAAGGGGGAATATGTGGACTCTGGATGCTAGGCCATGCTGCTCCGAGGCTTGGGGAAGATATATGGACTCTGGCCATTGGGCCATGCTACCCTTAGACTTGGGGAGGCTATAGGGACTCCGACCGATAGGCCATGCTGACCTGAGACTGAGGGGAGAAGTTGTATGGACTCTGGCCATAGGGCCCAGCTGCCTGATACCAGGGGCGCGAGATATAGACTCTGGCCATTGGGCCACACTGCCCAGAGATTTGGTGAAGCCATAAAGGCTCTGGCCATTGGGCCATACTGCCCTGCGATTGGGGAGGGTATATGGAGAGAAGCCATTAGGCTGCCTCTGGATGCCCGCAGGGAGATGGGCGTAGGGATTAGAGAGTGGCTAGGGTCTGACACCACACCACACCCCTGCCGCAAAGGGGCGCTGAGGTGCCAGACCCGCCACAATGTCTTACACTTAATTTTCCTTTGTGTTTTTTCAACCAATCATAGATAGATTTCCAATCCTTTTTTTGGACCAATTTTTCTCCTCAGCTGTTGACCAAGAATTCTTTTTCCAAGTCCCAATCCAGTATAACAGTCCTTGTACCACAAAATCTGAATCCAAATAGACATAGACAATCTGCAACATTATTTTTCTGTTTAAGCAGATAACTAAGAGCTCTGACCTCTGGTCCCTGAACTGAAGTCATACTCATAGAACCAGAAATAGTTTCCCCATCAATTTGTACAGTCGGATATCCTGTATATTTCTTAGAGTTCACTTCGTATGAACTACCATCTCTAAACGAAATTACCATCTTTTTATCCGAGGTTTAACGCTTCATCCCCCGGGGGTGCTTCTTCATCTAACTTCGGTTCAGTTTCTGGAAGTGGCATTCTTGCCCCTCTCCTTCCTTCAGGAGAGTATATGGTAACATCATTGCTTGTTTGTGCCCAATTTTGGTCCCCCCACTACAGAAGGGATGTGGACAAATTGGAGAGAGTCCAGTGGAGTACAGTGAAAATGATCAGGGGCCTGAGGCACATGACTTATGAGGAGAGGCTGAAGGAATTGGGGTTATTTAGTCTGCAGAAGAGAAGAGTGAGGGGGCATTTGATAGCAGCCTTCAACTACCTGAAGTGGGGTTCCAAAGAGGATGGAGCTCGGCTAGTCTCAGTGGTTGCAGATGACAGAACAAGGAGTGACGGTCTCAAATTGAAGTGGAGGAGGTCTAGGTTGGATATTAGGAAACACTATTTCACTAGGAGGGTGGTGAAGCACTGGAAGGGGTTATAGGGAAGTGGTGGAATCTCCATCCTTAGAGGTTTTTAAGGCCAGGCTTGACAAAGCCCTGGCTGGGATGATTTAGTTGGTGTAAGGTGTGCTTTAAGCATGGGATTGGACTAGATGACCTCCTTAGGTCTCTTCCAACCCTAATATTTTATGATGTTATGATTCTGATAACACTGCTCTACAGCCAAAATGCTTCTGAAATAAATGTAGTCAAACTTTACTAATTCTGGGTCACTGAGAACGAAAATGATGCTTACAAGTGTTGATTGGCTCTAGTTTTCAAGATATGCTATTGGGTCAGTATATACGACCCTTGACATGGGAATGGCGGAGGATAAGTGCGTTATAAAGGGAAGGGATCTCAATTTAAACCAGAAATGACTAAAATACATCTTTGACTGGATCTACGAATAAATCTATGACTGGGTTTGGACAGTACTTGCCTTTTAAGCAAAACAATGAATGACGCAATCTGAAGCTGGTATTGCGTCATACATGATATGAATTGCATCATGCTATTCCTAGAAGTCATGGATGATGCAATCATAACGAAGCTTACATCACTCTGCTGAACAAATTGCCCTCTATCAGCTCTAGAAATTATACAGTGTCGTGCTCTCTTATTTGTCAGTGTTTGATTTTGCAAAGGGACACATTTCTGTTTAGCCAAAGTGAGCAGAAATGCCTCGTACTTGTGTGAACAGGGCAGATAACTTCTGCTATGTTTGTGGTGAAGTGACTTTTGCATCACAAAAGCGCAGTATAACCACTATGGTTAAGAAAGCCTATCACCTTTATTTTGGCTGCAAAACTGGAGATCAGGACAAGAGGTGGGCCCCACACATATGCTGCAACACTTGTGCAACAAATCTTCGCCAGTGGTTGAACAGGAAAAGGAAATCTATGCCTTTTGCAGTGCCAATGATTTGGAGAGAGCCAACAGATCATACCAGCAATTGTTACTTCTGCATGGTGCCTCCAGTTGGGAAAGGTGTGTCAAAGAAGAAAAAGTGGACTGTGCATTATCCAAACATTCCATCAGCTATACGCCCAATACCCCACGGAGAAGGACTGCCGGTTCCTGATGCACCAGAATCATTCTCGCTTGAGTCAGATGAGGAAGAGGATGAAACTTCTGGTCCTGAACCATCAGTGTCACAGGACCCACATTTTCTCCCATCCTCCTCCTCTGAACCACACCTCATAACACAAGCTGAACTGAATGACCTTGTCAGAGATTTAGAACTACCCAAGAGTAAGGCAGAGCTGTTGGGCTCCAGACTACAGCAGTGGACTCTCCTGGCAGGTGATGTTAGGGTTTCCATGTTCCGTGACCGTCAAAAGGATCTTGTCCCATTCTTCTTCATGGAAGGTGATCTTGTAGCCTGCAACAACATCGATGGTGTGATGGCAGCCCTCAACATCATTCACGATCCAGATGAGTGGAGACTCTTCATTGATTCATCAAAGACGAGTCTTAAAGCTGTTTTGCTGCATAATGGCAATGTTTTGCCATCAATTCCGGTTGGTCATGCAGTCCATATGAAGGAAACCTATGACAACATGAAACAACTTTTGAGGTGCATAAACTATGACCAACATCAGTGGCAGCTTTGTGGCGATTTGAAGGTTGTTGCTCTCTTGCTTGGTCTGCAGACTGGATACACAAAGTACTGCTGTTTTCTCTGCAAATGGGATAGTCGTGCAAGAGATTCCCACTACATCAAGACAGATTGGCCACTCTGACAGTCATTGGAGCCTGGGAGGAAAAGTGTTCAGCATCCACCACTTGTTCAATCAAGGAAGATTTTGTTACCACCCTTACATATCAAGCTGGGTCTGATGAAGAATTTTGTCAAGGCCATTGACAAAACACAAGCAGCTTTCAAGTACCTCCGTGGAAAATTTCCAAGATTAAGTGAAGCTAAGATAAAGGAAGGTGTCTTTGTTGATCCTCAGATTCGTGAACTTCTTCGAGATGATGCATTTGACCATGCACTGCATGGCAAGGAAAAGACGGCACGGAAAGCCTTCCAGTCAGTGGTGATACATTTTCTCGGAAACAAGACAGACAACTACAGGTTGTTCGTGGAAAACCTCCTCAAGGCATACAAAAGCCTTGGTTGCAACATGTCACTAAAGATACATTTTTTGCACCCTCATCTAGATTTTTTTCCACCGAACTGCAGAGCAGTGAGCGACGAGCACGGCGAGCGATTTCACCAGGACATTGCAACAATGGAGAAATGCTATCAGGGCAAATGGAGCCCATCAATGCTTGCAGACTATTGCTGGACAGTGACAAGAGATGCTCCATTTAATGAATACAAGAGACAAGCCAAGAAGCGCTGAGTAGACACTGCATAGGACTAAACTATGTACATAATAGTTTTTTGCCTTTTGTTTCATAATGCATTTTATTTATATAACCCTTTTGCTGATTTTTAAAGTGTTACATAAACAGAACAGGTGAAATATTATCATGTAAAGCAACCATAAACACATGAAAAGACCTAGGTTTACAATTTATGATTAAAACTCTACTATCAACACAATATACATAGACATAAAATGTAAAAACTTAAATATCTTAGAAACAGTAGCCAATCAGTTGTTTTAATTGTCATATTTGAATTCAGCACATCAAAATACATAATAAATATCACATTTTATCTCTGAAGCAGACGACTTCTAAAAAATTGTAGACCAGTGTAAGTAACATCTCTGCTAGTTAACATCAAGGTCCATTGGGCCATTCTCGTATTTGATACTCCTTTCCCCTGCAGTTTCCCTAATAAAATATACTTCAGGGGAGAGTGAGGTGTTTGTATTATAATAGGGGCTGTGCCAGTAGTCAGGGCAAAAGCTTTGAGGGCCCACACAGCAGCTAAACCTTCTCTTTCACAGATCCCAAACTGCTGTTCCATAGGAGTTAATCTTCTAGACTCATATGCTGTCGGTATTAACTTCCTGTCAATTTCCTGCATCAGCATTACCACTCTACTTTGTTGGGTTGCTGCCAAATTAATCACAAACGGCTTGTTTATCTCTGAAAATTTCAGTGCTGCAGCTTACATCGTGACTTGTTTTAAATTACAGGAAGTGTTTTCTCGTTCAGGCCCCCACTCCCATTCTACGTTCGTTTTTAGTAAACTCCACGAGGGTCCAGTTATAGTGGCAAAATTCCCAATGTGTTTTGTTAAACTCTCCTAAACCCTCCTAACATCACTCTCAACGCATGAGAATCCTCTGGCCTTGGTAAATACATTAATGATTTCATCTTTTGTTGATCTACCTTGTTCCCTTTGGGTCCTGAATTTTCTTGTTTCCTTAGGGTCACCCCCATATAATTCACTCCCCTCTGAATGAGGAGACCCGGCTGCGGGAATGACCCAGCCCCAGGAGCCAGGCGCCACACTGTGGATGAGACCCGGTCCCTGGAGCCGCGCTGAGGTTGAGACCTGGTGCTTGCAGAGGAGCCACTCCTCCTGCTCCCGGGGCCGCCACAGCACTTGCAGGGGAGCCACCAGGGCTGGCTGGCTCCTCCTGCCTTATTGGAAACCTCCAGGCTAAGACCAGAGGAGTGCAGAATGGGGCTCCACTCTGGCCAAAGGACCCAGACAGTCAAACGGAGTTTATGGGTACCTGACCTTACATAATTGGGATTGCAGAGAGAGTAGAACCTGAGGACGCTGGCTCTGAGACAGGGCTGGAGATAATAGGGCTCAGTAGGAAGAAGTCCATGGAAAACAGCAGAGAAGAATTGAAGTGAGCGGTGTGCGACTGCTGTGCATAGAGTCTCTGCGTTGGAGCGTGGAGTAGTTGGCGGGCCCAGGTTCCCCTACCAACCACAGGTAAAGTGGCATAAACCCAAAGAATAGGATTGGTCTTATTTGGGAGCCCAAACAAAGGGCTGAATTTAAAAGGCCCAGAGATGGGCTGAAGACCCTAGCAAGGGCAAAGAGACTGGCTATTTATTGGACTCTTTAATACCCAGGAAGGGGTTCATTTAGACATCCTGACTTGCCTGGCGAGCCAAGCCACTGAAGATTAGGCAAGGTGTGTCAGCAGCCTGCAGGGGGCACCAAGAGCAAGATAAAGGACAGCGGTACCACATCCCACCACTCAGAGGTTAGTGCCCCTTTAAAGGGCTAAACCAGGGGTGGGCAAACTACAGCCCGCGGGCCACATGTGGCTCGCCGGCCCTTTTTTACCCAGCCCGCGAGCTTGGCCCCAGGGGCAGGGCTAATGGCCCCGCCTTCCCGGTCTGGGGTGCCAGGTGAGCGCGGCAAGCCTCGCGGCCCCGCGGTTCCGAGCCGGGACGCTGTGGGGGCGCGCGCGGCAGCCTAGTGCAGCCCGCCACGGGGACCCGCGTTCCCGAGCTGGAGCGCCTGGAGCGCCACCAGCTGTGGGGCTTAGGCGCCGGGAGTACCGCCCGCCGCGGTGTCCCGCACTCCCGGGCTGCGGCCAGGCCGAGCGCCGCCCGCTGCAGGGCCCAGCGCTCCCCAGCGCCGCCGGGGCCCCGGGGCGTCCCCAAGTGTCGCCCGGGGCGGGGCCCCACGCTCCTAAGCGCCGCGGGCCCCGCGCTCCCGGGCCGAACACCGCCAGCTGCTGGGGCCCCGCGCCCGGCTGACTATGGTAAGTGGCGGCTGGGGCTTAGGTAGTGGGGTCCCGGGCCGTGGTTGTTGGGGGGATGGGCTGGGGTGGTGGTGGTTAGGGCATGGGGTCTTGGGAGGGGACAGGGAACAAAGATCAGGGGGGCTTCGATAGGGGGTGGGGTCCTGGGGGTGGTTAGGAGTGGGGAGGAGTCCGGGGGTGGGTCAGGGAACAAAGAGCAGGGCAGCTTAGATATGGGTTTGGGTCCTGGAGAGATAATTAGCCCCCTCTGAAAGCGTCCTGACTCTATCAGGAATGGGGAGCGGGGATTGGATGGGTCCTGGGTGCTACGGGGGGTAGTCAAGGGGCGGGAAGTGGGTGGGGGTTGGGTAGGAGGCAGGGCCAGGCTGATGGGGGAGGCACAGCCTTCCCTACCTGGCCCTCCGCACAATTTTGAAACCCAATGTGGCCCTCGGGCCAAAAAGTTTGCCCACCCCTGGGCTAAACCAATCACAAAAGGGAGGGTAAAACTTGAGAAGATATTAACACAGCACAAAATCAAGTGGTTGAGAACAAAATTAATCATGGAACCAAAGGACCCGAAGAGAAGGAATTCTTTAATTTCCTGTATACCGTTGCTAGGAGCCTAGGTAACAAAGGAGGAATTGGAATTGCTCATTTATTAGCATAAATTGGATCTAGATACTGAAACCTGGTGGGATGATTCCCATGATTGGAATGTTAAAATCAATGATTATAACCTCTTTAAGAAGGAGTGAGGGCGGGAGTCACATGTAATGCTCGAGCCCTGAGGGGAACAACCCCGCCCTGGGCCACAGTATGCAAGGGAAATGGATTAGAAAGATGGTTCAGTGCCAGTCAGCTTCTCCACCTCTGCTTTCCAGGATCCTGTCCCATAGCTCCCATACCTCGCTACAATAGCCACCCAGCATTTAGAACAGTGATACTCGGACCTCAGCGACTCAGGAGCCAAATTAGCCATCCCAGTTACGCAAAAGAGCCACAGTAGGGTGAATTCATTGTTTCATTTACTATATTACTATTCGTATTTAAACAGTATGATGGGAAATATTTAGTTTTCTATCTAAATATATATATTATTCTCACAGCAAATAAGTTAGTAGCTTAATGCAAGTTGATAACTTAATGAGTTAATAACGTGGTAAAAGAATCCAGATTGGTTAATAATAATTAAATCACAGTGTTTTAATAGCATGTGCTGCGGAGAGCTGCAGGAGACACATTAAAGAGCCTCTTGCAGCCCCCTAGCGGCAGTCTGAGAATCACTGATTTTGAGAGATGATAGCTACTGAGCAGTCCCACGTGGGGCAGGCTGCCTGACACATCCCCTCCCTGCCGTGGATTCAGGGACTCCGCTAGCACTGCCGTTCGCAGATCCAGTTCTCACTCACAGAGCAGATGGCATCGTTCCACTTCCCGTCGAAGCGCAGGCTGCCACAGTCCTCCCCATGCTGCCCAACATTGTTGGGTTCCCCGGCCCCCCAGAACCTGAGAAGCAAACCAAAGCCCCATGGAATTAGAGGTGGGTATGGAAGTTCTACAAGGGAGGTGGGGTACCAATAATTTTGGACGGAAGGACCCTGGTGGATGCCAACTGCTTCATACAGCTCTAGCTGCCTTTAAAAGTCACCATCCAAAGAGCAAGGGGTTGTCAGGCCTGGTGGTGCAGTAGGTGGGTAAGAGGGAGATGGATGGATGGAAGAAGGCAGAGGATGGGTGGCTGCCCAGGACAGAGCAACTCCCACTGCTAGATGCCGTGTATCCCAGCACCCCTGCAAATGCTCCACTTGCTCCGGACTTCCAAAGGCTGACGCTGCTGGCAATCATGTCTCATCCCATCCCCAATCTGCCTGTGGGTCTTAGCAGCAGAACAGAGTCCACATGTGTACAGCATCTCTGGTTTGAAAACTTCCTCCATGCAGCTAGTGTGAAATGAGCCAGCTCATAGGGGACAGGTCTCCACATCACAGACACCAATGGGCACTGGCTGGTCTGATAATTTGAGCAGAGAGAGTCAAGGTGGGCATAGACTGATCTGCCTACTCACTCCTGGTGGTGGTGCCCGGACGTCAGGGCCATGGCAGGTTGGTGCTACCCACTAACTACTGGGAAGTTAGCCCATCCAGAGCTGGTCTCAGCTTGGAAGACATCAGTTTCCAGTGCATTTTACAGGTGAGGAAACTGAGGCATAGAGCAGGAAGAGATATGCCTCACAGTCTCCCACCAAAGCACACTCATGGAACTGAGACTAGAAGCGAGGAGTGCTGCCTTCTAGTTCACTGCCCTGTCCACTGGGCCATGCTGCTGTTCTCCCCAGCCCTTTCCTGAGCATGACATTCAGAAGGCCCCATGGTAAAGCAGCTTTCTGCTCCCCAGGAACATCCCAGGTCCTGTCCCTGCTCTGTGCTGACCCTGGGTGACATTAGCACGGAGGCAGTAGCAGACTTATAACGTTTTTTACCTGGTTTAGCCACTAAAGGGGACCAGAGACCCCTCTAGTATCAATTGCACTGGTATCAATGCTCTGTCTGGCTGTTTAGTGGGACAGGAGATAAAGCAGAAACAGCTGATCGTAAGGGACTGTTCTATCTCCAAAGAAGCTGGACAAAGAGGGACTTGCCTGACAGACAAGGGGCTGCCGTCCAGCCAGCGCCACTCCCCTTCCTTCTCTGAGTCGCTGAGGCCCAGCCAGTACACGTTGGGCTCAGTGGCGTGGTTTGACAAAAACGTCTAATTGGGAAGACAGGTGAAGAAGACAATCAGGATCCCAAGGAGAAGGTATGGGGGAAGGGGACGGGATTTCATGGGGCTGGTGGTTTTGGCCAGCAGAGTTTGTAGCTGTAGATTCTCACCCCTCTCCATTTTTCCAACCCTTTACACTAGGGCTGGCCACTGGAGATTTCTCATGATACACCAGGCACTCCCATCATGCATCACTTTCTTTCTTCAAGAGGAGTTGTGCATCATGGGAGATGTAGACTGACTGGGTGGCCTGACCTCTGAAGAATGGGGGCCTGAGGCACTGAAACTACAGCTCCCATGAGGCACTGCAGCAGCATTTCCAAAGTGAAATGTTTCACTGTTCAGTCAAAAATTTGCAGTATATGAATATTTTCCCCCCAAAATGAAATTTTCTACAGGAAAAAAAGCTTATTTTCTGGCCACCTCTATTTCAAATGCCTCAGCTCTGCCCTTTGCCCTGCAAATGTCCTGTTCAGAATGAGATGTGAACACTGGCCTGTTTGGGTCAGGGACTGTCTTTTGTGATGTGTGTACAGCACCTAGCACCACAAGACTCAGACTGGTACTTCTAGGTGCTACCACAGTATAGATAAATGATGATAATAATAAGGCTGATTATTACACTGCTGTACCCTGAGGGCTGCTGATAATTTTCAGTCCTTCTACAGCTGCTGAGGGTCTGCCTTTGGGGCCTGTGAATTCCATGGTCTTAGGTCTCCTCCATGCAGGGGGATAAAGGAATCATCTTACAGTCCCTTTTAAGTCCCATTCTACACCCTGGTTACTGGGGGAGCCTTGAGTCCAGGCCAGAAGACAGGATAGCAACATACACACACTATGAGCTGTACTGCTCATGAGTCAGATTTTGGTTCTAGTGACTCCAGATTCACACCAGACCCTTGACCACCTCTGCACTATATGTGCATCTTCCCAGCACCAACTAGTCTCCCAAAGTCCTGTTCACAGCAGGCATCGGGCTCAATTTAAAACTTAAGGCGGATTCTCCCTCAGGGCAGGATTCCTTCTGCAAAGTCCCGATGAGGAGTCTGGAGTGGGGTCTTCCCCAGGATATCAAAAGGCCTTCCCTAGAGTAGTTGTGAGCTGCTGTAAAAAGCATTTTACCTTAGGGTCAGCAGCTGAAACTCTGCCCAGGTCAGTAGTAATCAAATGTTATTTTTAGGTTCCCACGAGACTCTGATTTGGATTCACAGTGGATTAGAACTACCCCCCCCACACATGAAATTTGATTCACAGTGAACCATCCACATCTGACGCTGAGATTTCTGTTCACAAAGTTCACTCAACAGTTTTCAAATGACTCTAAGTATCCATGTTCCCTCAATCCTGCTTGAACAGCGAGCTACATCCAAAAATATTGCTAAATTCCTGAAGAACTTGGACAAGACTGTGTTCTCACTTATGCTGGGGTAAATGTAGAGTAACTCCAGATTCACCCTGTTACACCCTGGTGTAACAGCATAAAATCTGGCCCCATGTGCTTAATCCTTCAATTCTACCCGATCCAAAGTAGGAATCTGAGTGGATGGCTTACCTGTTCCTTGTCAGTGTTAACAATAACCAGGTGAGACCCTTCATTGGAACAGAACTGCTTAGCGTCCAACCAGGATTTAGCCGATGTTGAAAAGAAGTAGCAATTTTTCTCAAAACGCTCCCAGTCCCGTGGACATTTTGTGCAGATGAATTCTGTGATGAGTAAAATTATGGGACAAGCCTGTATTAGGCCTTATCTACACTGCCGGCTGGATCGACGGGTAGAGATCAATCTATTGGAGATCAATTTATTGCGTCTTGTCAGGACATGATAAATCGATCCTCAGAGACACTCTCATCGACTCTGGAACTCCAGCTCGCCAAAAGGTGCAAGGCAGAGTCGACAGGGGAGCCCGCTGTTGACCGCTGCCACCGTGAGGATGTCAGGTAAGTCGACCTAAGATGTGTCGACTTCAGCTACGCTATTCATGTAGCTGAAGTTGCACATCTTAGGTTGACCCTCCCCGCTAGTGTAGAGCAGGCCTTAGAGAGTCAAAATGCAGTCCAACAGAAGTGTTCAAAACTCAACCTTGTCTCTATACTTCTTATTTACTTCTGCCATTCTCACTGGGTTCAAACAAATAATTTTCACTGAATTTGCATATTCACTGAAATTCGATTATTTTTCCTCCCTTCTTTTTCCAGTAGGCGCTTTCAACCAGTTAATGAAATTCTAGAATTTATTCAGTATTGGGACTTATTCATGAATTTTACCATGAAATTTCCCCGCCCCCTCCTGAAAATCTTGCCAAATAGCTTGTTTAAAATGTTTATACTTTGACATTCATCCTCTGTGTGGTGGTTTCATAAGTTACAGGCATTGTCACCACTCTGACATGTGATAGCAGATGGCAGAACCTTGTAAATTAGTTTCCCATTGAAAAATGAATCAGTGAGTTTTCCTTTTCTTTCCTTTCCTAGTACAACTTGTTGATTTTTGAGGGTTTTTTTGATTTTTGAGTTTTCTGATTTTTGAGTTTTTTTGATTGATTTTTGAGTTTTCCTTTCATTTCTCAGTATAACGTGTTGATTTTTTGCTCTCTGCACTAATCCTGGAAAAGAGGTGCCCATAAACAAAATGAAGGCTAATCTATGATCTATGCCCAGACACTGACGCCCAATTTCCTGGATACAAGTCTGCCGCAAGAATTGACCCTAGTAAGAGAGTGGGAGGTAGGGAGAAAACTCCCTTGCTAGTTGCAACAACTCCCCCCACCCCTCCAAAAAATATCACAGCCTGAAACCAAGGACACAGCATGTCTTCGAAGACTTAATACTGCTGACATGTTTGGAAAGAGAACTTGCAAGCTGATGTACAACAGCACCATCTGGTGGCTTCTCCCGTACAGAATTGTATCCATCCCATGTTAGGCTGCATTATGTATTTAGCCAACTAAGGCCAAGATTATCAGCTGTGTCCATTTCCACTGGGTGGAGAGCAGGTATCAAGGAACGGATTATGGCTTCCTGAGTCTCTGCCTGGTTCTACTCTGACTCAGTGCCCAGGGTGTAGAACCAATGAGAGAATTGGGGCCAGGCAGGAGAGTGGCATAGGAGAGATCTGCGCTGGCTCTGCAGCCACTGGGGACTCCCGGCTGGAGAGATGTGTCAGTTTCAGTAAAGAGGCAGCGGAACAGGCCATAGGCCTATAGGGAACATGACAGTCGAATGTGCTGTTCCCAGTTGTCTTTAACTAACTCTGAGCATTTGCGGTTAACGCTGTCACTGGTTTCAAGCCCTGACTGGTGCCCCCTTACCCGTGATGTTCCGTAGCTCCTCCTGCACCCTGCTCAAGACCTCCTGGAGTCTGTCATGGTCCATTCTCAACTCAGCCAGCTCCTTCAACATACTGTGCGTTACATTCCTTATCTCTGTCAGAGCAGGCAGGGGGTAGAAAAATGCCACTGAAATCACCAGGTTGTTATTTCTCAGCTAGCTCAGACCTTCCTTCACAGCACCTGGAAATTTCTATCTATGTGTCCGTCCATCTGCAAACACACAATCTGTCCCCATTCACAGGCTTTGACCTATCTGTACTTTGATATTGGAGTGCACCATTGTATTATGTAAGCACCTCTGCTCTCCTGGGCTCACTGATTTCCCTTTAAGCCATACGTTGGGTTCAGTGAGGGAATTTTTACCTCAGTAGGCTCACAATCAGGTAGCCTGCATTCCACTTCTGAATCGTGGGGCTCTTCTATGAAGGTCTAAATCCATTATCACGGGACTGACAACAGTATAATCAAAATCAAAATCTGGCTCCATTTTCACTGGATAAGCCTGATATCAGAAGGGCTGAACATTCCCAAATTCCTCCTGCAGGCCATGGGAGCTGTAAGCTCTCAGTAGCACCGAGTGAACCAGAGACTCATGAACTGGACTCAGGATAAAACCCGGGAGGGCCCAAGGGAACAGGGTGCAACTGATCCCAAACTAAAATGGGATTATCCACATAGGGCTCCCTGCTCCATTCTCACACTTCGCCTTTCTCATCCTCCTTCTCCCCTTCCATTTCCGTTTGCCCTCCACACGGGAAGATCAGACCCAGGAATCCCTCTGCAAGGAAGTAGCCATGATCAGACATTGGAAGGAAAAGGATGTTTCTCACCTCTGGCGTCCTGGAGATGTAACGGGTCTTTCACATAATCAGCTTGGATCTCCTCGATTGCCAGCCTAACCCCAGCCAGCTCCTTGGAGACTGCAAACAACGGGGCAGAAAACAAATTTTGTACATCGGAGGGTTAAAGGGAGAAACCCCACCCATGTGCAACCCCCAGGATTTTATTGCAGGTCTTCGTTTGACAGGTTTCTTCAAGCTCCCACACCTCGATTTATGCAGTTAGGGGAGAGTCTCAGCTTTCATTAAAAAAATAATAATTTCTACCTCTTGCGGTAATGTGACCCAAGCGTGACCCTAAAGTCTCAGAAACCAGAACACAAATAAATGAAGCCCAAAGTTTCCTGTGTTTTTAAAAAGCTCATATGAGTTTTAAGCCAGTCTCATGGGCTTGACTCATGATCTTTGAATGCTGGGGTTGGCAGCACAAAGGAACTGTTTATGCCCAACCTCTTGAGAAACATCAGCAGAACCTACCATTAAGAAGTTGACTGTTAAACACGTTGAATTCTTTGGACACCTTCAACTCTAAAAGGAAGAGGAGAGAATGGAGAGTTTCCATTTTAAATAACAACACAGCACTTCATGCGACCCCACCCACACACTCCACCTGAAAGCACTACGAAAGGACCATTCATCCGGGACTAGGTGCAATTTATGGAGCAAGTGCAGTTGTTGGCAAGGATGTAAATGAGTTTCATGTACAGCTATTGCTGATTTTTATTACAGTGCTGCCTACAGGCCCCAACTGAGATTATGGTCCCTTTGTGCCAGGTCCTGCACAAACCCGAACTGAGATTGGGTACCATTGCTCTGGGCACTGCATAGACACACAGCGAGAGACAGTTCAAATACAAATAGACAAGAAATGTTACCATTTCACAGATAGTAAAACTGAGGCACAGTGAAACGAAGTGAATCGTTCAAGGACACACAGGGTGTCAGCGGCAAAACTGGGAACTGAAGTCAAATTTTGTGAGTTCAAGCCCATGCCTAAGCCACAAAAGCAGGCAACCTCTACACAGCTGGGGCTCAGACCTCCTTTTGGAGCAGCATGATCTGATTACTAACCCACTGTTACTGTGATGTTCTCAGTGCCCATGACCTGCTGCACAGAGACACTCATGCATTCCAGGTGAGTACAGGCTCATTACAGCGTTTAGAGTCCCAGGGCAAATTTACACCAGTTTTATTAAGAGAGATCCAGTCAATGACCCATGCAGGGGAACTGTGGTGGAAAAAAAAAGGTCAGACCCAGGACTGCATGAATGCAATCCAAGGGCAGCAGGCACACCCAGCATGAGGGCTCCCGTTGGCACTGCCCCTGTGCAATGATCCCATCTGTAAGTGGGTTGGCAGGGGTTATTTGCTGGGTGTTTGTGGGGGACCCACTACCACACTCATCTGGCCCCGACCATATTCTTGCTTCCTTTCTTCAGAGGGTCTGGGGAGTGTCCTGGAGGAGACGGGTCTCAATTCTCACACTCCCAAGCAATAGTGGTCTTTATGGGGGCCTCAAGCAAGTGCCTACTCCTGGTACAGACCATTTCCACTCATGCCTATGGCTTCCCCAAAGGTAACACTCTCAGCCAATGAGACATGAGGTAGAATCATGACCTCATCAGAACAAAATCTCATTGGACACTCAGTGATCTGAAGATCAGGGCAGTTGTTGTCTACACCTAAAGTGCTACAGCAGCTGTGCTTCAGTGTAAACACTCATTACCACAGGAGGGCTTCTCCTGTGACTGTAGTTAATCCATTTTCACAAGAGCCAGTAGCTATGTTAATGGAAGAATTCTTCCGTCAACCTTGCACTGTCTATGGCACGGATTAGGTCAGCATAGTTACATCTGTCAACAGGGTAAAACATCACACCCCTTAGAGATGTTGCTATGCAGATTGCTAGCTTTCAATGGAGACCAGCCCCAAAGATCTGCTTATACTTCCTGTGATTGTCCTACTCTCCACAATGATCTACGGTCCTATATGAGCTGTGGATCACATCCCCAGCTAATATACATTGGTTAAGCTTCACTGAAGTGATTTCTACCCACCAGGAATCTGACCCCATGGGACTGACTCTCCTCTCCATTGAGATGCAAGAACCCCAAAAGAAGTGTCAGATCAAAGGGAGAGAAATGTTTCCTTTATGCTCTCACCGAGATAGTCCTGGAGATCTGACAGATTTCTCTTGGCATCTCTTCTGGCTGTATCTTGATCGAGCTGGGCTTCAGCAAGACCCTGGGACACTGTAGGCATGAGACCACTTGATAGCAGAGTAAAATTTATCAGCAGGGGATAACCCTTATGTTTGGGGACATCAGTGCTGCTGTAATGTGCACTTTCCTCCCAGACACCACTCAAGACCCATTGCAATAACTGGGTCTACAACTTTACCCTCCTTGTGAGCTCAACTGTGAAAAGTATCAGAGGGGTAGCCATGATAGTCTGGATCTGCAAAACTGACAGAGAGTCCTGTGGCACCTTCTAGACTAACAGATGCTTTTGATCATATGCTTTCATGGGCTAAGACCCACTTCATCAGATTAATGTCTAGGCTAAGACCCACTTCAGCAGATGAATGTCAGTTGGCATTCATCCGATGAAGTGGGTCTTAGCCCACGATAGCATATGAGCCAAAACATCTATTAGTATATAAGGTTCTACAAGACTCTACGTCAGTTATGAAAGGTAAGTGAAAGTTCATCAAATGTCACAGTAACACAGGGGAAAGGTGCAAAAGGGAGACAGAAAGACTGAATTAGTCCAAACGAAAATGCCTCTTGATAGAATCAAAGAGTGTGGTTTGGATCATGCCTGTTAAACAAGACAAATCTGAGACCAGAGACTCCAGCCTTGGAGACCCATGGAATTGGTGCCTATGTCCACCTCAGTTCACTGGGCCATACAATGTTTCCAACTCCCATGATTTTTTCACAAGTCTCAGAATATTTGATCAGCTTCTTCAAGCCGCAGCTCCTAGATTCATGTCACTAGGAAAGAATGTCAGCTTCCATTTTGAAAAGGTAAGTCTATGGCCCTCATGGTTGCAGAGAAAAGCTTAAAAATGAGATCTGACCAAGACCCTAACTTCTCAGAAACCAGGAGATGAATAACATGAGCCAAAGATTTATCATATTTTTTTAAAAACTCATGATTTTTAAGCCAATCTCATGGGCCTGACTTGTGATTTTGAAGATTGGTGTTGGCGATACTCATTGGTTATGTTGCGATCTCTTGAGAAACACCAGCAGAACATACCGTTAGCCAGTTGTTTGTTAAGTGCACTGAATTGTTTGGACATCTCCAACTCTAAACGGAAGATGAAGGAATGGTTAGTTTCAATTTTAAACAACAACAACAATTCAGTACCTTGTGCTGCCCCACCCACATGCCTGCCCATGGGGAGCATCGGATCATGGCCATTCATCCAGAGCAGTGTGAAAATTATGGAGCAATGGTAACGTGAAAGGGTGTCCCTGGCACTTTATGGCCCCCTGATGGAGGTCCTAAGGTCCTACTACGCCCTGGCCCCAGGGAGGAGCAGCAAAGGTGGGTCCTGCAAGACTGACTGGAAAGGCTGCACAGAAGCAGCCAATTAGAGGGTCAGATAAAAAACACTGCAGGGGCTGACTGCAGGTTAGTCCCTGGCTGGGGCCAGAGTCGTGAGGAACAAGACTGTGCTCTGGCCAACGGACTATATTTGTCAAACCTAGGAGCTGAGAGCTTTAGCCCTAAGTTAATGGACAGAGGTGAAGAGACCAGGTGGGAAGAGGCCCAGGGAATGTAGCAGCAACCAATTAAAGGAGGCCATAACTAGTTGCTGTTTATAGGGTCCCTGGGTTTGGACCTAGAGTAGTGGGCAGGCCTGGTGTCCCCACCTGCACTAGTAAAGTGGACTAAGCTGCAGGAAGGGGACAAAGCTTGTTCAGAAGAGAGGGATTCAAAGGGCCAGGGATGGGACGGAAGCCTCCAGTGAAGGCGACACTTTGTTGAACTCTTTGCTACTTCAGAAGGTGTTCATCCATTTTTGACTGTGTGAACTGGCCAGAGAATGGAGCCATTGAATGTGACAACCAACAGAGGGCGCCAGGAGCAGGAGGAAATCTTTCAGTACCAGATGCAGCAGCATTACAGGCAGCAATTGGTAAGGTTGTAAATGAGTTTCATTTATTATTGTGTCAATATTATTGTCTCGAAGCCCCAGCTGAGGTTCAGGCCTCCTTGTTCCAAGTGCTGCACAGACCCTAACTGATATCGAGACCCCATTGCTCTGGGCACTGCACAGTGACAAAATGAGAGACACTCCCTTACCCTGAACTGAAGAGCTTACAATACAAATAGACAAGAAATGTTACCCATTTCACAGATAGTGAAACTGAGGCACAGAGAAATGAAATGTCAGCAGCAAAACTGGGAACTGAAGGCAGATCTCCTGAGGTCCAGTCCATGCCTCAGCCACAACAACAGCCAACCTCTACTCAGCTGGGTGCCCAGAGCCCATTTGGAGCAGCAGGTTCCGATACTAACCCACTGTTACTGTGATATTCTCAGTGCCCGTGACCTGCTGCACAGTGACACACAGGCTGTCCAGCTGGGTGCAGGCTCATTACAGAGAGGAAAATTAGCAAATGAACAACAGCGTTTATTTTGAGAGATCCAGTTAGTGACCGTGCAGGGGGATTGTGGTGGAAAGAACAGGTCAGACCCAGGACTGCACTGAGGCAATCCAGGGGCACCAGGCACACCCAGCATGGTGGTTCCCATTGGCCCTGTACAATGGTCCCACCCCTAGGTGGGTTGGCAGGGACCGTCTACTGGAAGACTGGGGACCCACCATCACACTTCTCCCCCTGTCCAGATCACTGCTTCATTCCTTCATTTGAGCTGGGGTCTGTCCTGGAGGACACACATTTCTATCTCCACTCACGCAAGCAGTGGCTGTTTACAGGACCTCCAGGTACATGCCTACTCCTGGAAGAGACCAGTTTGTGTGCTCAGCTCCACTGAAGTCCAAGGAGCTACATGCGCTTCCACCAGCCCTGCAACTGACCCTGTGGGCCCAAACCTCCCCTCTCTTGAGGTGTAAGGATGGAAAAAGATCCACCAAGTCTGACAAGGAATAGAAACATTTCCTTTATCCTCTCACCTAGATAGTCCTGGTGATGTGACAGATTTCTCTTGGCATCTCTTCTGATAGTATCTCGATCCAGCTGGGCTTCAGCAAGACCCTGGGAAACTATAGACATGAGACTTTTGATAGCAGAGTAAAATTTATCAGTAGGGGAAACCCATATCTTTGAGGACATCCATCCTGCTGTAAAATGCACTTTCCTCCCATTTACCACCCAAGTCTTCTGATGTCCATTCTCTCATGCTAGCTGTGATTCTGCACTACAGGTGCACTGTGCTCAACACAGGGATAGATTATTCTGGACACCAGCTCGGGTTCTGGCTTCAATGTAGAGCTGCGTTGGGACTGCTGTATGTTACACTGAGCTGCCAGTGGCCCCAAGATGTGCGATGCAGCTGCTACTGAAACGCAGGGGCGTGGAATGTGGCTGTGCAGCTCAAAGGGGCATAACAAACCTGAGGGAAAAGGCTCAGCCTTCCTAGAGCAATGCAGGAGTTTGCCTGCTGTGCAGAGCAGAAAGCTGCCTGCTGCCACGAGGAGCCTGCCTCGGTTTGTGTGTGGTTAGCAGGTTGCAAAGTTAAAAAGGAAAAAAAAATGCATTTGTCCAGCCCAAGCTCTTCTTGTGCTAATGTGGGAGGGGCAATTGTGGCAGCGCATTGTGCCAGGCCCCCGTTGCACTGTTCTCATGCCCAGACCTTCCCTCTCCCTCCCACTCTTGAAAAAAGAATATTTTTATATAAATATTTCACAACCTTCAAAATATCACCACACACACACGGCCTGGTTATTGATTTTGGGTGTGATTTGTCTGAGATTTACGAGCACAGTTCCCATGGAAATCTAGTGAGAGTCATGCCAAGGACAAATCCCACCTCTTTGAAAATCTGCTCACCTTATCTCAGAGGTGAGTGAAAGGTACCTAGCAATGGCAACTGCTCCATAATTAAGGTGGCAGCTGAGCCTGCATTCTCTGCCCAATTTTGTGCCCCACTGGTAAAATCCATGAAAAACTAGTCAGAGCAGCCTCACTCTTGGCAGGTGACACCTGAGGCTGAGGTAGAAACGACCAGCAGACTTACATTTCCCAAGGTTCACGAGAATGACAGCTGTGGCCACTACAATGCAAATCGCCAGCAGGACATACAGGATCGCAATGGCCTTCCCTTGGGTGGAGTTGAAGAGACAAAGAGCTGTGGGGAGTAACACTGGTTAGATCTCTCAATGCGGGATCAACCCCTCCTAACATTCCCTTGGGGAGAGACTCCAGGCACTGAACATGGTTCTCTACAAGAGAAGATGACAGAACAAAGGGAGGGGAGGGATTCACCACAGGGTAAATACCTAGAGGTAGTTCTCAGCCCTCCCTGTGTTCCAGTTTCCATCTTGGGAATCCCTATACTGTTTTTAAGAATCAGAGGAGCAGCCGTGTTAGTCTGGAATTGCAGAAGTGACAAAGAGTCCTGTGTATATATATATACTCTTTATACCGTTTTTGGCAGTATGGAAAGGGCAGGGTGAGTGGGACCCCCACATTGAGAAGCCCCTGCCTTAAAGGGAACATGACAATCCTCTCAGGCTCTAGCGGGAAGATATGGGAAGACTCACAGGACCAGTTTCATGCTTGGAATAGCAACACTGAAGGCACTTGCATGACCAGGGATGAGTTTGCCCCACGATAAGAAAGGAGTTTATGTGGAAAATGGGAATATCCAGATTTAACCAAGACACTAAGTGGGAGAGAGGGAGAAACTCCCCTGATTGTGAGCATGGCTCACCTTAAATTAGTGAAGCCAGGAATTAGACACAGACATCCTGACTCCGGGGCAGCTCCTTAATCACAAGACCACCCTTCCTCAGACCAGCTCACCTTTACCGCCTCTCCCAGGTGCGCTGCTCTGTCCTTGCAATGCCAGTTCCAACTGCTCTGAGTTGTCCCATTTGTGATAGGAGCTATCCGGGTGCATGGCTGCGGATGTATCTGTTCGGCTCCTTGCTGTCAGTGCAGTTTATATTGATAGGGGCCGTCATCGTGCCTTTCCGGGGAAACGGATGCATGTAGTCACGCTCCCCATTCTTACAATTGCCTGGTCAGGGACTGTAGCCAAACCATTTCCTCTCCAGGTCTGCAGAATCACAGAGTCTCCCTGGTTCCAGTTTCTGGTCCTTAGACTCCCAGGCTCTAACACTGCTCAGCTCCCATTGCCTTTTAGCAGAGAATGTTGAAATCAGCACTTCTCTCCCGGAGGTTGCTCAAGACAATGTGCCACTCTAGGCAAAACTTCGATGTTTCATCCCCTTCCTCATAGGCCTAGGGTGGCAGATTTGGCCCAGTCACCCCTACATCGTGAAGGAAAGGGCGGCAATGCCAAATTCCAGTGCATGGCACTGTGGTCTTGCATGACTGGAGGGCAGCCAGGCTAAATTTGCCAGTGTAGGCAGCTGCTCAGAAGTCTGCCACCATAAACAGCTGCCTACATTGCGTGTTCCTAGAGCAACCTCTGTGAGCACCTCACCTGATGAGTCTTCCACTATTCCTGGACACACTAGACAGGATGGCTGGTGGGGTGAGCAGAAGGCCTCATGGCCAGGAAAATGTCAGTTTCTCAACAATAACTGGCGTCACACTCACTCTGCCAACTGGAAGCTTGTGGCATCGGCATCTTGATCCCACAAGGGCAAATGAACACTTGAAGAACTTAGGGGACATTCTACACCAACCTGGACACCTCAGGGTCTGCTGGATCAGATAATCTCCTGGAGACTTCTCGGGGTTTCTGGGAACATGTGCCAGGACTGCAGGGCATTGGAGCTCGCTACCCAGCTGTAACTCTAGCAGGGGCTCATCCACACCAGCTAGTTAAGAGTTTCGGGGCAGCGTTTGCTCTCTGAGCACTGCTTGTCCAGCTGAAAGAAGCCAGAGACTGTCCCACAGATGGAACCAATGCCAAGGTACTCTGCTGAGGGGCAGTTTGAGAGGGCAGGCAGACTAGCCATGCAGGGAGAAGTAGCCAGGATCCCTTCCTTCTACTTGTAATCCAAGAGCGGCCATTGCCTCATAGTGACTCCTTGGAGACAGCAACTCAGCATTTCGCTGATAACGCTACATACTCTCGCTCAGACCAGCACAAAATCCACTGGGTCAGCGATTACACGATCCCAAGGACGCTCATGAGCTGGGCCCTACCAAATTCACGGTCATAAAAAACACGTCACGGAGCATGACATCTGGCTATTGCAGAGGGGTTTCAGGATTGCCACCCTTACTTCCGCACCAGCACCTTCCTGGAGGTGGGAATGAGTCCTCTGCTGGGCTGCCCTTAGCCCTGCCCCTCCCTGGCTTCAGGCGGAGAGCTTGAGTGAAAGGGGGTTAAAGAGGCCTTGGGTGTGTGTGTGTGTGTGTGTGTGTGCGTGTGTGCGCGCGCGCGCCAGCAGCAGTACACAAGTAATGGTGGCAATACCATGACCCCTGTACAATAGCCTTGCGATCTCCCACAACTCCCTTTTAGATGAAGACCCCCACAGTTTCAACACCATGAATTTCAGATTTAAACATCTGAAACCATGAAATTTACACTTTTAAAAATTCCAGAGCACGTGTACCAAGAAATGCTGCTAAACAGCCAGCAATCATCTGGGGGAGTTCCCCTGCCTAGTTCTATGCTGTGTAAATTTGGTGAGATGTTTGTGGCAGTGCCTGCAATGTGCCAGGTTCTTTCCAGAGATGGAAGAAGGGACAGTCCTTGCCCTGAAGAACTCACAGGCTAAGGATGGACAGGCAGAGAGGGAGGGGCCGGGGAAGGGGAACAGCCAAACTGCCAAATGCTGGTTAGCAAGATTCACTAGAGACAGCCTGGCAGAGAGGGAGTGAAGTGTGCACAGGGTTGGAGCCTGTGGGATTGGCTGTGGGAGGTCATGCCGTGCATAGGCGTCTGCCTGGAGAGGGACATGGGGTGGCTGTACCAGCTACAGACAAAGCTGGGGCATGGGCAGAGCAGAAGGCCTGGGGCAATTGTACAGGGGGCAGATAAGACCGAGGACATGGGTGGAGTGGGGGTTGCAGATGACTGTACGAGAGGGAGATTAGGCTGGGACATAGAACAAGGGGCGGAGTTACTGGACAAGGGCAGACAAGGCGGGGGACGGGGTGGGAGGAGAGGCACGGATGTTTACACGAGGGCAAACAAAACCATGAGCATGGATGGGACGGCGCGGGGGATCTGGCGACGGGGGGTTATGAAGCTCAGCCAGAGATAAGCAGGGAGCCTCACTGTGTCTGGGCTTTGTTTCCTGTGGGGCTCCATGGTTTGGTTCCAGCAGCCTCTGCACAGAGTTTCCTCAATTTTAACATTAGGGTCATTTCTGATGAGCTTCCTCATTCTAGTTAATTTCCCTTTTCTTTGTCCCAGAGCTAGTTCTGGGCACAGTTCCATTCCTGAGTGAGTGGAGGTGTATTACATAGGGCCAGATCCTTAGCTGGCGTAAATGGGTGTATTGCCCCCAATGGAGGGCTAGAGCCGGCATCAACCCAGTCCCGTCTGGCCCTTTAGTGGGACAGGAGATAAAGCAGAAACAGCTGATCGTAAGGGACCGTTCTCTCTCCGAAGAGGCTGAACAAAGAGGGACTTGCCTGACAGACAAGGGGCTGCCGTCCAGCCAGCGCCACTCCCCTTCCTCCTCTGAGTCGCTGAGGCCCAGCCAGTACACGTCGGGCTCAGTGACGTGGTTTGACAAAAACATCTAGCAGACTCATTACGTTCTTTAAGTGGTTTAGCCACTGAAGGGGACCAGAGACCCCTCTAGTGTCAATTGCACTGGTATCAGTGCTCTGTCTGGCTCTTTAGCAGGACAGGGGATAAAGCAGGAACAGCTGATTGTAAGGGACAGTTTTCTCTCCGAGCAGCTGAACAAAGCAGAACTTCCAGGGGAAGGGTAACGCAGTAGTTTGAATCTTGGTCTACTAAACCCAGCGTTGTGAGTTCAATCCTTGATGGGGCCATTGTGAGTTTTGGGGCAGAAATCTGTGAGTGAGATTGTGGCCTGCATTGCAGGCAGGCACACTAGATGATCATAATGATCCCTTCTGACCTTAAAGTCTATGAGAACTTGCCTGATAGAGAAGGGGCTGCTGTCTAGCCAGTGCCCCTCCCCTTCCATCATTGAGGTCCAGTTGGTACATGTGGGGCTCAATGATGAGGTTTGACAAAAACATCTATGTGGGGAAAACAGGTGAGGAAGACGATTGTGATCCTAAACAAGAGATGAGGGGGTTTCATGGGGCTGGTGTTTGTGGCAAGCACAGTCTGTTGCTGTAGATTCTCCCCTGTTTTTCCAACCCTTTGCATTAGGGCTGGCCAGCCTAGATTTCCCATGGTGCACCAGACACTCCATTCAAGAGGAGTGAATGTTGTACACTATGGGAGATGTAAACTGACTGGGTAGCCTGACCTCTAAAGAATGGGGGGCCAGAGGCATCCAAACTACAGCTCCCATGAGGTACTGCAGCAGCCTTTCAAAACAGAAATGTTTCAGTTTTCAGTTGAAAATTTGCAGTACATAAAAAAAAACATTTTCTAACCAGCTGTACTTCAAATGCCTCATCTCTGTCCTTTCCCCTTCAAATCTGCCTTTCACAATGGGAGGGGAACACCGGCCTGTCAGCTGTTTGGGCAAAGACCATCTTTTTCTGATGTGTGTAGAGCACCTAGATAAAACAGGGCACTGATTAGTGTTTCTAGGTGCTATCACAATACCAATAAGTGACAATAATAAGACTGAATATTACACTGCTGTTTCCTGAGGGCTGCAGGTAATTCTCAACCCTCCTACAGCTGGTGAGGGCTTGCTTCTGGGGCCTGTCAATCCCATGTCCATAGGTCTCCATGCAGGAGGACGAAGGAATCATCTTACAGTCCCTCTTAAGTCCCATTCTGCACCCTGGTTACTGCGGGAGCCTTAAATCCAGGCCTGAAGATGGGATAGCGAAATACACACGCCAGGAGCTGTACTGCTTGGGAATCAGATTTTGGTTCTGCTGACTCCAGATTCACAACAGCACCTTAGACACCTCTGCACTACATGGGTATCCTCACAGTTTCAACTAGTCTCCCAAGGTCCTATTCCCAGAAGGCACCAGGCTCAATTTAAAACTTGAGGTGGATTCTCCCTCAGGGCAGGATTCCTTCTACAAACTCCAGATGAGGAATCTGGAGTGGGGTCTTCCCCAGAATATCAAAAGGCCTTCCCTAGTGTAGTCATGAGCTGCTGTGAAAAGCATTTTACCTCTAGGTCAGCAGCTGAAATTCTGCCCAGGTCAGTAGCAATCAAATATTATTCTAGGTTCCCAAGGGACTCCATGATTTGGATTCACAGGGAATTAGAACTGCCCACCCCCTGACTCACACATGAAATTTGATTCACATCGAACCATCCACGTCTGACACTGAGATTTCTGTTCACAAAGTTCACTCAACATTTTTCAAATGACTCTAAGTATCCAGGTTCCCTCAATCCTGCTTGAATAGCAAGCTACATCCAAAAATATTGCTAAATTCCTGAAGAACTTGGACAAGAATGTGATCTCAGTTATGCTGGAATAAATGTAGAGGAAATCCACATTCACCCTGGTGTAACAGAACAGAATCTGGCCCCTTGTGCTTAATTCCTTCCATTCTGCATGATCCACAACAGGAATCTGAGTGGATATCTTACCTGTTCCTGTTCACTGTTAACAATAACCAGATGAGACCCTTCATTGGTACAGAACTGCTTAGCATCCAACCAGGATTTATGTTATGTTGAAAAGAAGTAGCAATTTTTCTCAAAATGCCTCCAACCAGGTGGAGATTTTGTGCAGATAAATTCTGTGAGAAGTAAAATTTTGGGACAAGTCTGCATTATAGAATCAAAATGCAGTCCAACTGAAGTATAAAAACTCATCTGTGTCCCCATACTCCTTATTTACTTCTGATATTCTCACTGGGTTCAAGCAAATAATTTGCACTAACTTTGCATATTCCCTGAAATTGGATTCTTTTTCCTTCTACAGGCTGCTCATAAGCAGTTAAAGAAATCCTGCAATGTATTTGGACTTATTCATGAATTTCACCATGAAATTTCCCTGCCTCCTCCTGAAAAGCTTCCCAAATAGTTTGTTGCAAAAATTCATACTTTGACGTTGTAGTGGGACGGCTGCCCCACTCCATGAGAAATTGGGTTAGAACAGACCAGAGGCTGCACAGACTGGCAGCCAATCAGAAAGGGCATGTGGCGAGCCAATCAGGGCCAGGCTGGGCCCTATATAAAGACTGCCTAGCAGAGGAGCAGACAGTCTCCCCCTGACTAGCAAGGGAGAAGGACTCACTCCTGAGGCAGTGCAGTGCAGTGCAGTGCAGTGCAGTGCAGTGCAGTGCAGTGC
>ML677403.1:4300402-4325122 GCA_007922305.1 Dermatemys mawii
AGTGCAGTGCAGTGCAGTGCAGTGCAGTGCAGTGCAGTGCAGTGCAGGCTTAGGGGAGCAGGGAAGAGCTCTGGCCCATTACCTGCCAGGCTGTGGCCCTGACTAGAGGGCTAAGAAGGTGCAAGGGGCTAAAGGGGAAGTGGCCCAGGGAACACAGGCTAACAAGGGGAGAGAAGGATGGCAGAGAGGCTGCTGCTAGAGGGTCTCTGGGTCAGGACCCAGAGTAGTGGGTGGGCCTGGGTCCCCCCTTGTACCTTACCTGCCCATGGAGGAGTGGCTGAGATGGATCGCAACAGGCCTCTGAGGCAAAGGGCTAGACTTTGGGGTTGTGGTTAGCCACTGAGGGAGGTGCTAGGCAAAGGAAGGTTGTTAACCCATCCCAGAAGGGGGTGAGAATGGAGTGGTGGCCACTGCCAGAGGGCAGCGTCTTGAAGCAGACAAGGACTATCCTGAAGCAGATGCCACCAAGTGGGGAGCAACATGGGTCCCAAAGAAGCAGAATGGAGTAGCTAATGAGTCAACAGTTGGCAAGAGCTGATTCCCCGCCTGACTCGCAGGAGGCGCTGCATGGGTGAGTCAAGACCCCGGTACAGACATTCATCCTCTGTGAGGTGGTTTGATAAGTTACAGGCATTGTCACCCCTCTGACATGTGGTCACAGATGGCAGGGCCTTGTAGGTCGGTTTCCCATTGAAAAATGAATCAGTGAGTTAATATTTTCCTAGCAGAACTTGTTCATGTTTACTCTGCATGAGTTCTGGAAAAGAGGTGCCCATAAACAAAACACAGTCCAATCTCTGATCTCAGCCCAGACACTGATGCCCAGTTTCCTGGATACAACTCTGCCCCAAGAACTGACCCTAATTAGAGAGTGTCAGGCAAGGAGCAAACTCCCCTTTGCTGGTTCCAAAGGCTCCCCGCAAATAATATCACAACTTGAAACCAAGGACACAGCATGTCTTCAAAGACTGAATACTGCTGACATGCTTGGAAAGAGAACTTGCAAGCTGATGTACAACAGCACCATCTGGTGGCTTCTGCCATACAGTATTGTCTCCATCCCCTGTTAGGCTGCGTTATGTATTTAGTCAATTAGGGCCAAAATTATCAGCTGTGTCCATTTTCATTGGTTGGAGGGCTGATTTCAGGGAATGGGTTATGGTTCTCTGAGTCTCTGGCTGGTTCTACACCAACTCTGGTGCCCAAAACATAGAACCAATGAGAGAATCAGGGCCAGGTAGAAGGGTGGCATGGAAGACATCTGTGTTGGCTCTACAGCCACTGGGGACTCCTAGCTGGGGAGATGTTTCAGTGAAGGGGGATCAGAGCAGACCATTGGCCTACTGGGAACATGACAGTCGAATGCGCTGTTCCCTGTTGTCTTTAACTGACTCTGTGCATTTGCGGTTAACACTGTCACTGGTTTCAAGCCCTATCTGGTGCCTCCTTACCTGTGATGTTCCGTAACTTCTGCACCCTGCTCAAGACCTCCTGGAGTCTGTCATGGTCCGTTCTCACTTCAGCCAGCAACTTTGACATACTTTGCATTAGGTTCTTTATCTCTGTCAGGGCAGGAAGGCAGTAGAAAGATGCTACCGGAATCAAGAGGTTGATATTTCTCGGCTAGCCTCAGACCTTCCTTCACAGCAGATGGAAATGTCTGTCTATGTGTGCATCCATCTGCAAACACACTATGGGTATGTCTACACTATAATATTAGGTGATTTTATAGAAGTCAATTTTTAGGAAGCGATTTTATCCAGTCGATTGTGTGTCTCTGCGCTAAGCACATTAAGCTGGCGGAATGCGTCCTGAATACCGTGGCTAACATTGAATTGCAGAGCGGTGCATTGTGGGTAGCTATCCCACAGTCCCCCCCATTGGAATTCTGGGTTAAGCTCCCAATGCCTGATGCAGCTAAAACATTGTCACGGATGGTTTTTGCACATATCAACAGTCTCCCCTCCCTTGTTCCATGAAAGCAATGGCAGACAAACATTTTGTGCCTTTTTTCCTGGATTAACCATACAGATGCCATAGCACTCACTGCAAGCATGGAACCCGTTCAGCTCACTGCTGCAGTTGTGAGCATTGTAAACCCTTCACAGCTTGTGCTGCAGTATTTGCAGAACCTGGCGAGGAAGCAATGCCAGCGTGATGACGATAGTGATGAGGACATGGACACAGACTTCCCTCAGAGCATGGGATGTGGCAATTGGGACATCACGGTGGCAGTGGGGCAGGTTCATACAGTGGAACACTGCTTCTGGGCCTGGCAAACAAGCACAGACTGGTGGGACTGCACAGTGTTGCAGGTATGGGATGATTCCAAGTGGCTGTGAAACTTTCACATGTGTAAAGCCACGTTCCTGGAACTTTGTGACTTGCTGTCCCCTCCCTGCAGCACAAAAATACCAAGATGAGAGCAGCCCTCACAGTTCAGAAGCGAGTGGTGACAGCCCTCTGGAAGCTTGCAACACCTGACTGATTCCTGACTGACCGGTAGCAATTCGGAGTGGGCAAATATACTGTGGGGGCTGCTGTGATCCAAGTAGCCAACACAGTCACTGACCAGCTGCTATCAAAGGGAGTAACTTTGGGAAATGTGCAGGTCATAGTGGATGGCTTTGCTGTAATGGGGTTCCCTAACTGTAGTGGGGTGATAGACGGAACACATATCCCTATCTTGGCAACAGACCACCTTGGCAGCCAGTATGTAAACTGCAAAGGGCACTTCTCAATGGTGCTGCACGCACTGGTGGATCACAAGAGACTTTTCACCGACATCGATGTGGGATGGCCGGGAAAGGTGCACGATGCTTGTATCTTCAGGAACTCTGGTCTGTTTGAACAGCTGCAGGAAGGGACTTACTTCCCAGACCAGAAGATTACTGTTGGGGATGTTGAAATGCCAATAGTTATCCTTGGACACCCAGCCTACCCCTTGCTTCCAGGCAGTCTGGACAGTAGTAAGGAGCAGTTCAACTATAGGCTGAGCAAGTGCAGAATGGTAGTAGAGTGTACATTTGGATGTTTGAAAGCTCACTGGCACTGTTTCTGACTAGGTTAGACCTCAGCAAAACCAATATTCCCATTGTTATTGCTGCTTGCTGTGTGCTCCATAATATCTGTGAGAATAAGGGGGAGATGTTTATGGTGGGGTGCGGTGTGTTGAGGCAAATCACCTTGCAGCCGATTTTGCGCAGCCGGACACCTGGGTGATTAGAAGAGCACAGCTGGGCATGCTACACATCAGGGAAGCTTTGAAAAACAGTTACATGACTGGCCAGGCTATGATGTGACAGTTGTGTGTGTTTCTCCTTGATGCAAGCCCACCACCTTTGACTCTAATTCCCTGTAAGCCAACCGTCCTCCCCCCTTCAATCACAGCTTGCAAAGAAAATAATGTAATTATTGTTTTAAAACCATGCATTCTTTATTAATTGATTGAAAAAGAAGTGAGAACTCACAAAGTAGCCAGGGTGAGGTGGGAAAGGAAGGGAGGAGGGAAGGACAAGGCCACATTGCTTATTGTAGCCACACCACAAATCAAAACGTATTGAATGCCAGCCTTCTATTGCTTAGACAATCCTCTGGAGTAGAGTGGCTGGGTGCCCAGAGTCTCCACCCTCCACCACCTGTGTTCTTGGGTGTCTGGGTGAGGAGGATATGGAACTTGGGGAGGAGGGCAGCCAGTTATACAGGGGCTGCAGTGGTGGTCTGTGCTCTTTCTGTCTTTCCCACAGCAGCTCCACCAGATTCCTGAGCATGCCCGTTGGCTCCTCCATTAGCCTGAGCATCACATCCTGCCTCCTCTCATTGCAGTCACTTAATTCTTTCCTGGATTCTGCCACTGTTTTCCTCCATGCATTCAACTGTGCTGTATCAGTGCAGGAGGACTGCATGAGCTCGGAAAACATGTCATCACAAGTGTGGTTTTTTTCGCCTTCTAATCTGCAATAACCTGTGGGATGGAGATGAAAGGGGGAGCATAGAAGCATTTGCACCTGCGTGAGGAAAAAAATGAGAGTAGAATTTTAAGAGATGTTTCTGAGAACAATTCTGATTCACAGTGAATCAAGCAATTCACAGCAGAAAGCACGTGTGCTTTAGGTACAAGGTCGCATTTTGCCTTTTATATTGAGTGCCTGCCACACACACAGCTTGGCAACAAAATTTGTTTTCCATACAGCCATGGTAAACAAGGGTTTGTGGGGTTGGCTTCTTTTGCCTTCATAACGTGGGGATGCTTTCAAACTGCGGCACCCTCCTTTCCCATATCAAGCAATGACAGATGACTGGATGAAGGGATGGGAGGGATTCACCACAGGGTAAATACCTTGAGGTAGTTCTCAGCCTTCCTTGTGTTCCAGTTTCCATCTTGGGAATCCCTATATCGTTTTTGGCAGTATGGAAAGGGCAGGATGAGTGGGAGCCCCACATTGAGAAGCCCCTGTCTTAAAGGGAACATGACAATCCTCTCAGGCTCTAGCTGGAAGATTTGAGAAGTTTCATGCTTGGAAGAGCAACACTGAAGGCACTGGAGTGACCCAGGGATGAGTTTGCCCCACGATAAGAAAGGAGTTTATGTGGAAGATGGGAATATCCAGATTTAACCAAGACACTAATCGGGAGAGAGGGAGAAACTCTTCTGATTGTGGCCACCGGCCAACCTCAAATTAGCAAAGCGAGGAATAAGACACAGGCCTCCTGATTCCCTGGGAAGCTCCTTAATCACAAGACCACCCTTCCTCAGACCAGCTCACCTTTACCGCCTCTCCCACGTGTGCTGCTCTCTCCTTGCACTGCCAGTTCCACCTGCTCCGAGTTGTTCCATTTGTGATAGGAGCTGTCCGGCTGCTTGGCTGCAGATGTCTTTGTTCAGCTCCTTGCTGTCGATGCCATTTACATTGACAGGAGCTGTCATCATGTGTTTCCAGGGGAATGGATGTCTGTGGTCACACTTCCCAGTCTCACAATTGCCAGGCTAGGGACTGTGGCCCAACCATTTCCTCTCCAGGTCAGTGTAGAATCATAAGACTCATTTGGATATATACCATTGAGGCCTGCTATAAATGATGCAACTGAAGGCTGAAGCACAGATTTAAGGTCAAAGACTCTTAGAATTCCTTGTGCAAAATCAATTGTATGTTCCAAGAAAAATGCAGAAAATCATCAGAAAAGGAAACAACACTAAGTGGACTGATAAAAAATTGTATAAGAATTGCAGGAAATAGCATGTTTGGATCATGGTGGCCCGCCCAGACGTATTTCTTTGGAATGGTGCAGGTGGAAAGCCTAGAAAACAAAGGCAAAGAACTGATGACGTGAGAGAATGGACTATAACTGGATGCCTATGATTTCTGCAAATCAGAATCATGTATTGATCCAGAGTCTTGTATGGATATAGATGTGATTTTTGCTGTCTCCCTGTATATTATGATCTTATCCTGACAGAAGGAACCTACACTGGCAATTGGGACCATTCTAACTTTTGGACTCAGGTAACGTATGTTTGGGATGTGAATGTGGAGCGAGTAAGATTTGTTTTGTAATCAATAAAGAGCATTTAGAGTATTATATACCAACACTGTGTCCAGTATCTGCTTGCTCCTCATCCTGTAGGGAGACCTATATTGCAGGTCTAACAAGTGGCCGAGAATGCGGAGGGGAGAGATATTAAGGAGTGCTGGATTTTGAGACAGGGTCTTACAGTGTTGAGGGAAAGGGTGTCCTTATATAAGACTAATAAGGGTGACTCCTTATTTGTGAGGGGAAAAAAACAACGCGTGGCGAGATCCCACGCGGTGTTAGTATAATAATGTTTAAAACACTGTTTAAGGAGAGAAGTAAAGGGTTGGAAGAGGCACCCCAGTGGACTAAAATTAAAGCCCCTTTTCTGTTAGAGAAGGAGATTTGTTGCATTTGGGACATGCCTTTGGATGCAAGGAGCAGCAGAACTGGATGTAACATTTGATAGCTTAGAAAACAGGTTTGAGAAAGATGTACAAGCCGAATGCCAGTCAAAAGCAAATGTCTGTAGTATGGCTGTTGTGGCAAGCTGTAAAAAGGCAATTGCATGTAAGGGAGAAATCTGTGCAGAGTTTCAAACATTACAAGGTCATTTTAAAACTTGCCAGGAAAATTTGGAGAGGGAAGTGAGGTAGGCACAGATAATGCTAACTCAATTAGAACAAATTGGGAAACAAAATAGGGGACTTGTGAAAAGAATGATGGATTGGGAAAAGATTAAAGCAGGCAAAGATAAATTAGATCATCAGGTGATAGGAATGAAACAGTTAATTCGAGATTTGACTAATGAAAAGGAAGAGGAGATCACAAGTGTTTCTCCCAGTTGGTGCCAGTACACTATAGCAGCGTTGAAAAAGCAAGTGAAACTCCAGGAGCTGCGAGTTGCGGCTGTGTGTCAAAAAAGAGATTTGGATTTGGGTTTGGATTCCAGTGATATTTGGTATGGGAGGACCTGCGAGGGGATCAAGAGAAAAGGGAATTTGACCAGCCTGGAGACAGGCTTTATGCTAAGCTGAGGCAGAGCCTAAGTCAGAAAAGTCTGTAGCAGTGATAGACTGCAGATCAACCACTAAGGATGCAGCGGGGGAGATACAAATATTTCTGTGAGTTCATCAGATTTATAGTTGATGGTAAACTCATTAGGCTCAGAGAATATGAAAAATTTAGCTACATGGCTAGTACAGTGGGCAGGGAGGGATAGCTCAGGAGTTTGCGCATTAACCTGCTAAACTCAGGGTTGTGAGCTCAATCCTTAAGGGGGCTATTTAGGGATATGGGCCAAAAATCAGTTGGATGAGTTATTTGGGGATTGGTCCTGCTTTGAGCAGGGGGTTGGACTAGATGATCTCCTGAGGTCCCTTCAAACCCTGAGATTCCAACAGAGAATTTTAAATATGAGTGAAATTTAATAAGACAAGGAAGACTTGTAGCACCTTAGACACTAACCAGTGTGACGGAGTCAGACCAGAAGGATACAGGAGAGAGCTGGAAGGCAGGTACATTAGTCTCAGGATGTGCAGGTCCCTGTTCCCTGGATAGCCAAACAAAGGCTATTCCAGGCCAATCAAGACACCTGGGGCCAATTAAGAACCTTCTAGAAAGGAGTAGAAACAGCTAGCCTGATTGGGACACCTGAAGCCAATCAGGGACTGGCTGAAACCAGATAAAAACCTCCCAGTTAGTCAGGTGGGTGTGGGTGTCAGGAGCTGTGGAAGGAGGTTGTGCTGTTGGTGAGACTGAGTGGTGGACAACATATCATCCAGAAGGAAGGAGGCCCTGAGGTAAGGGTGAAGTGGAGTATGAAGAAGCGGGGACTGCTGTGGGGAAGTAGCCCAGGGAATTGTATTGTGTTTTGTGGATAAAAGGTCAGCCATCTTAGCTGATACTATTAGGGTCCCTGGGCTGGAGCCCGGAGTAGAGGGTGGTCCCAGGCTCCCCGCTTTTTTTCCACCTTCCATACTGGCCTGTGATGAAGGTAACTCACTAGGCGGTGACTCTTGCCAATTATACTGAGAAAAGGAGGTCACTCTGTGGCCTAGATGAGTTTCTGAGGCCCCTAAATCTGCCAGGAAGCGCAGGAACCACAAGTACAAACTTGGAGCTTTGTCACACCAGTTTATTTCAACATAAGCTTTTGTGGGCTATAGCCCACTTCATCGGATGCACAGAAAGGAATAGAAGTAAGATGTATTTATATACACAGAAAGCAAAAAAAAAAAAAAAGGTGTACATTACCATACCAATTCTAAGAGGCTGTTTAATTTGGATGGGCCATTATCTGGAGGAGGAAAAAACCTTTTGTAGTGGCTCTGTCTGTCAGGTGATAAGAATCTTTGAATCTTTCCATTCTGTGCATCTGATGAAGTGGGCTATAGCCCACAGAAAGCTTATTCTGAAATAAACTGGTTAGTCTCTGAGGTCCACAAGTCTTCCTTATCTTATTTACGGATACAGACTAACACGGCTGCTAATCTTAAACCTGAAATTTAATAGTTAATCAGGGCAGCTACAACTGGAGAGATTAGACAGGCAGTAGATGGAATGTTTGGGAGAGACAGTCAGAAGCACACCAACTGATACCACAATTTATTATGCTGTTAGGGAAAGATAAAGATCAAAGCAGAGGTGAAACCAGGGCGGACCGGCTTCCTCAAGCTTCCCAGGACCCTCTATATTGCTGTCAGAGCCCTGCTGCTGGAGCCCTGGTGTAGCGGCGGCAGGAGCCCCGGGCCCTTTAAATTGTCCCTGGAACTCTGCTGCCAGGGCCCTGGGATAGCAGTGGCGATTTAAAGGGCCCAGGTCTCCAGCTGCCACTATTGGAGCCCAGGGGGTTGCAGGACTCCATCTGCAGTTTAAAGGGCCTGGGGCTCTGCTGCAGTAGTGGCAGCTAGAGCCCCGGGCCCTTTAAATCACCCCCTTTAAATCACCCCGAACCTCAGGGCTCCCAACCAGCTGGGAGCTCAGGGTGGAGCGGTAGATACGCTGGAGAGTGGGGATAGGATACGGAGGGACCTAGATGAATTAGAGGATTGGGCCAAAAGAAACCTGATGAGGTTCAACAAGGACAAGTGCAGAGTTCTGCACTTAGGACAGAAAAATCCCATGCACTGCTACAGACTAGGGACCGAATGGCTAGGCAGCAGTTCTACAGAAAAGGATCTAAGGGTTATAGTGGATGAGAAGCTAGATATGAGTCTTGTTGCCAAGAAGGCTAAGGGCATTTTGGGCTGTTTAAGTTGGGGCATTGCCAGCAGATTGAGGGACGTGATCATTCCCCTCTATTCAACATTGGTGAGACCTCATCTGGAGTACTGTGTCCAGTTTTGGGGCCCACACTACAAGAAGGATGTGGAAAAATTAGAGTCCAGAGGAGGGCAACAAAAATGATTAGGGGACTGGAGCACATGACTTATGAGGAAAGGCTGAGAGAACTGGGATTGTTTAGTCTACAGAAGAGAAGACTGAGGGGAGATTTGATAGCTGCTTTCAACTACATGAAAGGGGGTTCCAAAGAGGATGGATCTAGACTGTTCTCAGTGGTAGCAGATGACAGAACAAGCAGTAATGGTCTCAAGTTGCAGTGGGGAAGGTTTAGGTTGCATATTAGGAAAAACTTGTTCATTAGGAGGCAGTGAAGCACTGGAATGGATTACCTAGGGAGGTGGTGGAATCTCCTTCCTTAGAGGTTTTTAGAGTCAGGCTTGACAAAGCCCTGGCTGGGATGATTTAGTTGGGGGATTGGTCCTGCTTTGACTAGTTGGACTAGAACCTCCTGAGGTTCCTTCCAACCCTGATATTCTATAATCATTTGATTCTATGATTTAAAGATCTCAGAGCTCCCAGCTGATCCTATTACAGCCCTAACCCTGGGCTCTTAAAATCCTGATATAAAGGGTCTGGGGATTTAAAGGCCCTGCTTCTTCTGGTAGAGGCTGTAGCCCTTCCAGTTGAGGCTCTGCCCTCTCCTCAGGACTCAGGATTTACTGGCACTCCATTCAGTTGTTTTCACCCCTGGATCAAAGGTCCATGAAGGTGTTATTCAGTGCAAATTACGTGAAGCCTGGAGATTCAGCCAGGTATTACCTGTTAAAGAGAGGTTTCAGAGTGGTCGCCGTGTTAGTCTGTATGAGCGAAAACAACGAGGAGTCCTTGTGGCATCTGTGACAAAGTTCCTTCTCTGCCTAGTTGGGTCCTGCGCTTATTGGTGGATTTACTTGCCTCAGAGATTCACGACAGCCATCAGTTTGGCCAGTTTGCCAGTGACTCAAACCTGCTGTTCACTTAGCTAACCTCTTCACTGGCCAGCCTGGGGAAAAAGAGAACAATCCCCATAGTCTCTGCTGACTCACCTAGTGGGTCGGGGAACAGGCCAGAGACCTTCCCCTCTGGTGGAACCCACAGTCCAGGTCAAGACCTCTGGTATCAAGTAGGGAGTTGGGAGGGAGCCCTGGCCACCCTCTACTCGGGGTTCCAGCCTAGGGCCCTGTGGATCACCTGTGTAACAGCTACAACTCCTTGGGCTACTTCCCCGTGGCTTCCCCCAATACCTTCCTCACCACAGGACCTTTCTCCCAATGCCAGATAGTGTTTGTACTCCTCTGTCCTCCAGCAGCACGCCCTCTCACTTTCAGCTCCTTGCAGCCCTCACTGATTGAAGTGAGGTCCTTTTTTGGCCCTGATTAGTCTGCCTGTCTTAATTGCTTCTAGCAGCTTCTTAACTGGCTCCAGGTGTCCTAATTAGCCTGCTGGCCTTAATTGGTTCCAGCAAGTTCCTGATTGGTCTGGAACTGCCCCTGTTACCTTATCCAGGGGGAAAGGACCTGCTTAGTCTGGGACTAATATATCTGCCTTCTGGCACTCTCCTGTAGCCATCTGGTCTGACCCTGTCACATACTGTAGAGATTAATAAATTTATTTGGGCATAAATTTGTTAGTCTCTATGGTGCCACAAGGACTCCTCATTGTTTTTGCTGTGAAAAAGAATAACATTGAAATTCTTGACTGGAGTAATACAACCGGAGATTAATCCCAGGGCACAAGTTGCCAGACATTTCATAGCTGGTTCTTTGATGGCAGTTGATTTGAATCAGAGGGAATTTTGGAATGACGTGTTTGAAGGATTAGACAGAAATTTATTAGCGATGTCTACTAATTTGGTGAACCAAGCAGCCCAGGATGAGGGGTTAACTCTTGTGAATGTCCTGGAGCACTGGATAATGTGCCAATGAATGATGAAAGGGGGAAGCCAGGTAGAAGGATTGAAACCCAGTGTACCTTTTGTTGAAGGAATAACATATTCAAATGAGAATACTTATAGATCAGGATACTGTGAGAGAGGAAGAGACCATAGTAGAGGACAGAACACACCACCTCATGAAGGTAGAGGGTGGAATAATCAAAAGGAGCCCCAGAAGGAAGGAGGTGTGATTCAGAAAATCATCTGAAGGTATTGCAAATTGAGGGGAGTAAATATGGATAAGTGGGATAGGAGACGTACTGATGAATTGATCAAAGAAATGCAAGGATGGAAGAAGAAATGTTTAAGGAGCAGAAAAAGGTTGCAGCTATGCATGCTGAGGGTTCAGAGAAACCTGCTCTATAGGGATGCCTTGATGACATGTTGTTCCCACTGGAAATGGGTCCTCAGGAGTGGGAGATGGTAACTAGATTAAGATGGGATTCAAATGGGAGGCCAAGGACAACTGTGATTGTGGGAGATAATGGACCCAAAGGTGCCCTATTGGATAGTGGGTCAGATGTAAATATTGTAAATATAAATTGTGATTGGCTTGATTTGTGTCAGAGATCATTACAGCACCCCCTTTATTGGGGAAGGAGTGACAGGAAAATTGTATCAGTCAGTAGAAATAGCTCTACCCAGAGAGAGAGAGTGGGGAGATTTTTGTTGTAAAGAACAAATGCTTCAGTTAGATCAGGCAGCTGAGCCTGTAATATTGGGAACTACTTGTTTGAAGAGGAATCAGTTAGTTTTGGATTTAACTAATGGAGTTCTGTGGCATGTGCCCGTCTGGATGGAAAACGTCCTGACAGCAGGATATGTTCTAAGAATATGTGCTGCAGAAGCAGTGGAGAGGATTGTACGGGTTCAACAGGAATTGTGGGTAAAGGAGTTTCCCAATGTATGGATTAAGAATAAAGCAGAATGTGGTAAAATCGAAGCATGTGCTAAAATCATGAGGGACGAAGTGCCACCACAGAAATAATATAAATATCCAGTGCAAGCAGAGGCAGGAATTGAGAAAATAACTGAATCATTAGCTCGACAGGGAGTGACTGAAAAGGGAAATTCCACATACAATAGCCCAATTTGGCCTGTCTTAAAAGCCTCAGCAGAGTGGAGATTATTAATTTGTCTACAATCCACTGTCAAAGCTACCCCCACATGGCGCCAATAGTTGCAGATCTACCTCAAGTGATGGCAAGAATACAGGGGGTCTCTAAATGGTTCTCTGTCATAGATTTGGCAAATTGTTTTTTGCTATTCTATTGCATCCTGATTCTTGGGCCTGCTTTGCATTTACTTTTCAGGGACAACAGTACTTATTTAAAAGAATTCCCCAGGGCCCAACTAGTGCAGAGGAGAGTGAATTATTTGGAGGTGACCCTAGGGGAACAAGGAATTCAGGACCCTAGGGGAACAAGGTAAATCAACAAAAGGTGAAATCATTAATGAATTTACCAAGGCCAGAGGATTCTCATGCATTGACGATGTTAGGAGGGTTTAACTATTTAAGGAAACACATCTGGACTTTTGCCACTATAACAGGACCCTGGTGGCTTTTACTAAAAACGAAAGTAGAATGGGAGTGGGGGCCTGAACAAGAAAATACTTCCTGTAATTTAAAACAAGCCAAGATGTAAGCTCCAGCACTAAAATTTCCAGAGATATACAAGTCGTTTGTGATTACTTTGTCAGCAACTCAACAAAGTCTAGCAGGACTTTGATGCAGGAAATTGACAGGAAGTTAATACTGATAGCATACGAGTTTAGAAGATTAACCCCTATGGAACAGCAGTTTGGGATCTGTGAAAGAGAATGTTTAGCTGCTGTGTGGGCCCTTGAAGCTTTTGCTCTGACTACTGGCACAGCCCCTATTATAATATAAAAACCTCACTCTCCTCTGAAGTATATTTTGCCAGGGAAACTGCAGGGGAAAGGAATATCAAATATAAGGATAGCCCAATGGACCTTGATGTTAACTAGCAGAGATGTTACTTATGAGAATAACAAACCAGCAGTGATGTAACCATGTGCCAACCTGACAGAAGGAGAGGAGCATGAATACCCACTTCCAGAAACTGAACCGAAGTTAGTTGAAGCACCTCGGTAGATGAAGTGTTAAGCCTCGGAGAAAAACGTTTGGTTTACAGATGATAGTTCATACCACGTGAACTCTAAGAAATATACAGGATATCCAGCTGTACAAATTGATGGGGAAATTATTTCTGGTTCTATGAGTATGACTTCAGTTCAGGGAGCAGAGGTCCTTCAGGAGGTCGAACAAGCCTTCCCCATGTGCTGAGGCAGGACCAAGTGCACCTAGAACATTCCTAGCAGGTTCCAATCTGTGCTTAAACCCCCCAATAACAGGGATTCCACAGCCTCCCTCGGTCACCTGTTCCTGTGCTGAACCATCCTTAGAGTTAGAAAGTTTTTCTCAGTAACTAACCTAAATTGATCACAGCCCTCTTTTAACAACCTTCTGCATATTTGCAAATTGTTATCATGTCTCTCCTCAGCCATCTCTTGTCTGGACAAAATATGCCCAATTCTTTGAACCTTTCCTCAAGGTCATGTGTTCTAGACCTCCGATCATTTCTGTTGCTCTCTTCTGGACTCTGTACAGTTTGTCCTCATCCTTCTTGAAGTGTAGCACCCAAACCTGGAAATGGTTCTCCCGCTCTGAGTAGAGCAGAACAGTCACCTCCCATCTCTCACCCACCCCACTCCTGTTAGTACATCCTTGTTAGTACATCCCATTTGCCTTCTTTCAACAGCATCACACTGCAGACTCACATGTGAGTAAGAACATCCAGCTAGCTTTGTACCCTTCTTGTGGTAGTTTCATCTAGTCTATATTTCCTTAGTTTGAGTAGGAAAATGTCATGTGGGACTGTGTCGAAAGAATTACTAAATTCAAGATATATCATGTCCACCTCTTCCCCAATCCACTAGACTGGTAACCAATCAAAGTAGGAAATTATGTTTGGCATGACTTGTTCTTGACAAATCCATGTTGGTTATTACTTATTACCTATTAGCCTCTAGGTTTTAATAAATTGGTAGTTTAATCAGTTGTTCCATAGGTTCTCTGGTTTATACTTCCCTAAGAGCTCCTTTTAACCTTTTTATGAAGTTTGCCCTTGTTACGAACCTCACCCTTCCTCCATGAGTTCTGGAAGATAATCATTAATGGTTCAGAGATTGCTTCAGCTAGTTTCTTAAGTACTCTAGAGTGAATTTCATCAGGTCCGCAGAGTTGAAGAGATCTAATTTAGTTAAATATTCTTCATCTGTTAACTTATCTATTATTTATGTATTCTGGCCAGTGTTCCTTCCCTCTCGTTAAAATTAAGTGGTGTGAAATATCTGGTCACAACTAACGTTTTAAGTTTGAGATGCCCATACTGAGTGGTTGGTTACTAACATAATGGTCAGAGATGTCCGTGTCCTGGGGTTGTTAATGACTCTTGCTGTAAGTAATCATCTAAGGTGGCCCAGCTATAATGCCTAAGTCATTTTCTGAGAAGTAGCTCTTTTTAATAATAAACAGAAGAACAGATCTTTATCCAGATCACAGTGTGGCTCCTTATGCATGAGATAGTGTTGTCCAAGTCTCAATTGTGATTGTAGCTCTTGTCTGCAGCTGTCGTCTTGGAGCTGCAGACAGAACATCAGTCCTGTTCCAGGTGGTGCCATAGTAACAGGGTTAACACAGGAAGATGAAAGAGGCAGCTAATGACTATGTTTGACATTGTTAAAGGGCGGGATGTGGGTGGTCAGGGCTAGTGGTCAGAGCAGGATCTGACAGCCAAGAACTGATTGCCTGCAGACTGGCTCTGCTCCAGGCCCTTTTGGTCCTTGTCAATGGTCCCATATGGCAGGGGCTTCAAGGGAGTGATTCCTCAGATCTTGGGGCTGTCCAGTCCTCCCATCCTGGTGTCCATACGCTCAAGGTGAAGAGAGGCAAAGAAATACACTCAAGCTCCTCCTCCTATCATCACTCTCATGTGTGGGTCTTACCAGGTCCCCTTTGCTTGTGGCCCCTCCTAAGGAACAGCTCTGGTCCAATCAGTGTCACAAACATGCTTCTTCCAAGTAGATTGACCTTCCACTGAGGAAAAACACTGCACACACATGTGAGTTTTGCTTATATAAAGTCAGATTCTGCTCAGTGAATTCTCCTTTCTCAGGAAGGTGTTTTCTGGTGTTTAACTCTGTCCTGTCTGGATTGTGGTGAGCAGTGGGGTATGGTTCACCTGCCTTATTTTGTCCTCTCTCTGCTTTAGAGCAATGCATTCCCTGTGGCTAAAGAAATTTCTTTGCTCTCCTGTTTGCCATTGGCCAGTGGACTCTATGATGGCATACATACTGGAGTCATTAATTGGGGCTCCATTATATTGTCCAGCCAACAAGACTTTATTCTTCAAACCTTCTTCATTCAAGTGCCCTCCTGAAGACAAGTGTAAATTCAGCTGTCCCTCCCTGTAGGAGCATTGGAAAAGCTGTTTTGAGCAGGGGCCCTGTAGAGAGGCTTCATTGGGGTTCATCCCTCTCTGGGGTAGCAGGGAACTACACCTTAGTCCTTACACAGCCCCTTGGGGAATCAGTCAGGCTTCAGGAGACCTGGCTCAAGCCGTCCGACAGGGGGCTGAGCTCACACGGGTAACAATTAATAGATAATAAGCCCAGATCCTGGGTTAGGGTGGGGTAGTAAAGAGTCCAAGTCTGAGGCCCTCTGACAGGGGCTGAGCAAACAGAGGTAAATAGCACAGGCAAGCTTCAGCCTCCAAATGGCCTGGGATAGCTCAGTGGTTTGAGCATTGGCCCAGAGTAGTGAGCTCAGTCCTTGAGGGGGCCATTTAGGGATATGGGGCAAAAATCTGTTACATGATTTAATTGGGGATTGGCCCTGTTTTGAGCAGGGGGTTGGACTAGATGATCTCCTGAAGTCCCTTCCATCCCTGATATTCCATGATGGTCCTTGCCTGCTGTAGCAGAGCGGCAACTCACCCCGTGGCGCCTCCCGCTGGTCTGTCCGGGAATTAGCTCTTCCAGCATCTGGAGCGCCCTCTGCAGGCTGTAGTCCCCTTTGCTACTGGCCCCGTGTCCCTCCCTGGACCCTGGTGCCCTCTTCCCTGGGCTGCTGCACTGCTGCAGTACCCCCACAGTCTCACTCTGGGTCTCCCCTCCCTGGGGAACCCCCACCTCCTCACCCCACCTTGCCTCAGTCTAGGCAACTGCCAGTCACCACTTGCCCCCGTTCTCTGGAGCAGACGGCAGTGTCATTGCCATTCATCACTGGCAAGGGGGGGTTGGCCTGCTGCCTCCACTACTACCCATGGGCTGCCCCCTGCAACCCCAGTACCCCTTGTTGGACCATCTCCTAGGCCCTGCAGGCTGGGAGTTTCTAGGCTGTAGCTTCCCCAGCTCCTTCTGCCCTGCCCCAGCCCTGCTTCCTTCTAGGTACCCTGTCAAGCTCCCAGCAGCCAGGCCTGTCTGCCTCTACAGCTAGAGGAGACTCTGTGTCTCCACCAAACTCTAGGCCCTTCTATCAGGGCCAGCTGGGCCCTAATTGATGCAGCCACAGCTGTGGCTGCTCTGCCCACTCACCCTGGGAGTTTGCTTGTTCCCAGCCACAGCCCTTTGCAGGGCTGTTTTAAGCCCTTCTCCTGGAGTGGGGCAGCCGCCCCACTGCACCTGCCATACGGTGAACCGTAAAGGCATAGGCTGTAGCATCAGGTACCAATGCAGTATTATTGCCTTTTGTTTAGCCACTGAAGTGGGGCGTGGTCGGTGACTAAGGTGAACGTGGCTCCAGGAAGGTAGTAATGTAGGGCATTACAAGCCCATTTCACTGCGAGGGCCTCCTTCTCCACACCGCGTAGTTCTTCTCCCCTGGAAACAATTTTCAGCCAATATATAAGATCAGATGGTCTTCTCCATCTATCTCTTGGGATAGGACGGAGCCCAGTTCTACCTCCAAGGTGCCCATTTGGAGGATGAAGTCCCAGTCAAAATCTGGGCTATAGAGGACCGGTTCATGGCAGAGACTCGTTTTGAGTTCCTGAAAGACATCTTCGCACTCCTAGCTCCAAACCACATGTCGAGGGCTGTCCTTAGTTAAAAGCCCGGTCAAAGGGGTGGTGATGGACACAAATTGGAGAATAAAGCACTGATAGTTGCCAGCGAGCCCCAAGAACTGTCACACCTGACACTTTGTGGTGGGAGGCGGGGCAGGCCCCCGGGGCCTGGACCTTTCCCACGAGGGGCTTCACTTGTCCACTCTCAATGGTGTACCCCAGATAAGTTGTCTTTTTCCAATGTGGCATTTTTTTGGGTTGGGTGTCAACCTGGCTGCCCACAAGGATCTCAGGACTGCAGCTACCCCTACCAAATGATCCTCCCAGTGGCGGTTATAGATGACCACATCGTCCAAGTACGTGGCTGCATAGTCTCAATGGGGTTGGAGGGCACGGTCCATCAGCTGCTGAAACGTGGCTGGGACCCCATAGAGGCCAAAGGGCATTTGGGTGAATTGGTACAGACCTGTTGGGGTGGTAAACGCGATCTTCTCCCTGGCAGCAGGATTGAGGGGGACCTGCCAATATCCCTTGCTGCGGTCAAGTGTGGTGGGGAAGCGAGCCTCCCCTTCCCGACCAAGCAGCTCATTTACGAGAGACGTCGGATGCATGTTGAACTTGGAAATAGCGTTGATGCATAGGAAGTCGATGCAGAAGTGCTGCTTTTATTGTGGGGTTTTAAGATCATGTTGAACAAACACCTACTAGGAATGTTCTAGGTGCACCTGGTGCTGCCTCAGCACATGGGGATGGATTGTTTGACCTCCTGAGGTCCCTTGCAACTCCACACTGAAGTGATGCTAGGCCCTCTGCACTGTGATCAGTTTCCTGCATAGGGTATCAGGTACTCAGCAAAGCAAATGCTTATGGGGCTGGGAGAAGTAGTAGGGCAGAAGGAAAAAGAGCAGGGCATGCTGAGAAGACAGTGCTTTCCTGCATGCAGCACTGTTAGATAATACAATAAAATGCAACGGGGCATGAGTTGACTTGGTTTCCTGTTTAATTTCTCCAAGATAAGGAGGCTGCAAAGCTCAGAATCCTCAGAACTCGACCTGCCCTGACAGCGTCTGAGCCACCATGGGAACCCGAGGTGATGTGTATCCATTGGGTGAGTGGAACAAAGTCCATGGACTGAACTCGGGTGGGTCTAGGAGAGTTCAGAGCGACCCACGGGTCTATCTGCATTGGGGCTGGAAGGTGAATGTTCCACCTCGAGAAGACATAGTCGCGCTAGCTCTCATCTACCTAGAAATAGAAGAGTCACCGTGGTGGTGTGAGGCACTAACCGCCCTGAGTCCGTACCTGTGGTCTTGGATGGGATCTTAGTCGGGTCAGGGAGCCTCTCCTGTTACTTGCCCAAATGCGGCCATGCTTCTACTTTTAGCATGCCAGCCCGGGTATGTCTCCTTGAGCTAGAATTTACATCTAGGCATACTGGACATTAGTGTAACATGCAATTTCCTCTGCTCTCTCCAATGCTTACGTTGCACCAACTGAGACTCCATCCAGACTCACTGAAATGTCCTTAGAATTACTGGGCCAGATCCCTGGGGCTCATCTGAAATGGGCTTATCTGAGATGGGCTTCCTATCAGACCAGAGCGTGGAGGGGTCCCAGATGGCTTTACACCACTTTCACAGCTACTGAATCCCAGGGGATAACTGCGGATCAGTCTGGTCCCTGGAAGCAGAGTAGCCCAAAGCCTTCCCTGATTCCTCCTCAACTGTCTGTTGCCCCAAGGGACCATTCCAGCCACTGGCAATAGCCAGAGTGTAGAAGTACGTTGGCCATATCACTCACGTCTGGGAATGCCCACTGTGCTGGGGGCTGTAACATAGAGCCATTGCACAAGGGGAATTTCCGGGTAGCTGTTTGAGCCAGCTTTCTGTAGTGCCACAAAGCTGGGGTTTGAAATATTACTGCAGTAATAATAGTTATTAATTAAAGAATTGACTTCACTGGATTTACACCAGAATCACAGTGGGGTAAATAAGCAAAATTTGGTCCATAGACAGGGGCCAGGAGACAGAAGGGAAAATGCAGATATGACATTACGCCCCATATTCTTCATAGGAAATTATTATACAAATCTGGCATCACAGATGTGTTCTATGCCAGATGGGTCATGTGGGGTATCATTGGAAAGGTTCTGATTTACTGAATATGATTATCCTATTTATATGCATGTATCAATTCTGTGTCTGAAGTTAGGAATATTGACTATGTAACAATTACAAGAGTTTACACCTGGGGAACATCCACCGAACAGTTGCAATCAGCCTTAATGGTCCATTTAAGATGGCAAGAGAACTTTGAAGATGCTAATCTCCCACCTTCCTGAGAAGCTTCCTGGGATGCTGCTTTGACATTCCAGGGTGATGTGATCATGTCACCTGGTACTGGGCTACTAGTATTTTTCCACTAATAGGAGGTGGGGATCAAACTAGGAAACAAAGGATTCCTGCCATTTATAAATCCTATTTAAGGCAGGGAAGTTTCTGGGCAGTAAAGCAGCTTTCTCCTCTGTAACTCCCAAGGTGTACACATTGTCAAGCCACTTAGTAAACAGAAACTGCACAGCTGTAGCGCTGTAAAAAAACCACCTGAACAAGATCAGTAGAGTGTTCTGTGCCAGGGCTACAGTGCCGCGGTGCCAGTGTAGACACCCTGGTCAATTTACAGCGTGGCAATTGACCTCCGGGAGGTGTCCCACAATGCCTGTTCTTGCCTCTCCGATCATTGGTTTGAACTCCACTGCCCTGCCCTCAGGTGACCAACCATCATCCCCACCCCATAAATTCCTTTGGCATTTCAAAAGTCCCCTTCCTGTTTGCTCGGTGACGTGTGCAGTGGTCTCAGTGCATCTTTCCAGGTGGCTGTGCCTGCTCCATGCACCAGACGATCCCCCACTTGGAGCAATGCCGAGCTGCTGGTCCTCATCAATACTTGTGGAGAGGAGGCTGTCCAGTCCCGGCTGTGCTCCATCCATAGGAATTATGACACCTACGGACAGATTTCACGATGCAAGACAGAAAGGGGCTATGACCAGGACACATTACAGTGCAGGGTCAAAGTGAAGGAGCTGTGGAAAGCCTACCACAAGGCACGGGAGGCAAACCACTGCTCCGGTGCTACGCCTACGAGCTCCAGCGAGCTCATCAGACAGTCCCCAGAGTGTGGCTTTCCTCATCCGAAAGTTCTGCAGCCACTGCTCATCATCCCAGACGCGCATGACAATATGATTCCAACACTCAGTGCCTGTTTCCTGAGCCCAAAGGGGTATTCCACTATGGTCAGCACTTCTGTGAATGCCAGAAGAAATCTCGTATCATAGCTACAATGAGTGGTGAGATCAGTGTCGCATTCCTCTTGCCTTTGTAGTTTAAGGCATAACTCCACTGCCACATGTGATGTGTTGATCAGAGCGAGCAGCCTATTGGTCAACAGTTCAGGATCCAATCCTGCAGCCCGAAGAAGCAGGGTGCACAAAACACAAACCGCTGAAAGATGGCACCAAATGTGGACAGAAACACAGAGGTTGCTGGGATGCAAAGCAATGCGTCCCAGGGCACTGGGACAGGACCCAGGATGCCCCGTGACTGCCTCCGCCTTCTCACATCTCTTAGCGGCAGAAGAGAAAGAAGTGCTCTGTGGAATAGCTGCCCAGAGCGCACCGCTCCGAATACTGCTGCAAGTGCTGCAAGTATGAACATGCTGTTGCTCAGGCAGCTGACAGTGTGAACACACAACAGCGGTTCCCATCACTTGGAATCGACAGACGGGCTCTCCTCTCTCAAGTACTGTGCTAGTTCCATCCCCAGCTATGGGCTGGATGCAGGAATCCTTGGGTCAGTCTCTGACCCGTGCAGTGTGAGAGGCCAGATCAGCCTGTTCCCTTCCTGGCCTTAGAATCTCAGAATTAACGGCTTAGCCTTTGCTCCCGTCATCTCCCCAGCTCCATCGTCCTCCATAGAGTCTCCCCCGGGGGAGATCGACCGTAGGTGAATTTCAAAGCCGCGCCCCCTTTCTAGGTTCCTTCCTAGGAAAGCACAATGGGGTTCCAGCACCCGCTGTGCTTCCCCTTTGAACATCACTCGGCCCATGGGTCCCTTATCTGGTTCTTTGCACCTGCCTGTGGTTAATGACTCAGAGTAAAAGGCTATAAATAAACACCAGCAGCAGGCGGCAGATCTGGGCCGATACCTGAGTGAAAAGAAGATCAAAAGTGGCCTGTATTGTCTTTTCGCCCCATCCCCGCCTTGGTGCTTCCGCTCTCCAAGTGGGTTTGTCCATTGCATGGATGCACTGGGTGACCATGGGTAAGTCGTTACCCCTCACCGTGCCTCAGTTTCCCCATCTGTAAAGGACAGAGAATGTTTTTCCCTTTGCCTATTGCCATGACCCTTTTGGGTCACAGACGGGCTCACTGTGTGTCTGTGCAGCACCGAGCGTGATGTGGCCCTGATCGCAGTTGCCTCTGGGCAGCACCCGGCACAATGGGCAGGGCTGGATTTCCGATAAGGGACAGTAGGCATGTGTCTAGGGACGTTGCTATTCTATGGGGCACCTAAAAACTCAAGTTTTGCCACACTCATGTCCCAGCAGGGGGCAGGGCCAGCTGAGGGGAGCCAGTCCCACGCCGCTCTGCTGCTGGAGTGCTCCTCACTCTGCCCGGCAGACAGCGTCACCTCCCAGGGGGCCAGTGAATGTGGGCTTGGGGGCAGGGGTGGGGAGAGTGGGTCTCTGGTGGAATTCATGGGGCAGCTCTGGGCTCTGGACAGAGGAGGTGGGGGATAGTGGGCAGAGGGGTGCTGGGTGACAGGGCACCTAAAAATTAGAAGTGGTGGGGTTCCCCTGCTGCCCGTGGCGGTTAAGAGCTTCTGGACAGCAGGGGACACTGCAGCTCCCGGCTGCCTCCAGATGATGGGCGCCCCCCGAGCTCCCTGACTCTGGGGGCTCCTAGTCTTTGTTGCTAATACACACAATAAAAGTCCAGTTTCCAACTGGAACCAGTTAAAAATACGAACAGGGATCCCACCTGGGGCTGATTTCCCAGAGCACCAGGGGTCTGCACTTTTCATTCCACCAGCGTCAGGGCACTGACTGGCCATTGGCCCAGGATTGGCAGGACTGGGGCGCTGGGGGTGTGTGCAGCTGAGTGGGGTTATCATCTGTCCATGGTGCCTGACCCTGTCTCTTCCACTCCCAGGGCTCTGCATCACCCTGTGCCTGTGGGGCACCGTGGCCCAGAATAATAGCACACAAGGTAAGGCTGACTCCTCCTGGCTAATCTTCCCGAGCGCTCCCAGGTGCCCGGGGTCTCACCCTCCGCCCCCTCCGGTCCCTTTCCCTTGTGGCAGGAGAGCAGAGTCAGGGGTCTGGTGAGCCGGGAGCAGCCCCTTGGGGTGGGCGTCTTGGGGTGGGTTTATAGAGCATGGTGGGTGTGTGCAGGGGAGAGGAGAAGGTGCCCTGTGTAGCCCTCCCCTTCCCTTCCCAGCCCCATGGCCAGCAGAGAACAGACCCTGGGGCCCAGGGCTCTGCACTGGGGCTGGAATGGGGGCAGATCCCCTTTGTAGCCAAGGACCGTGTTATTGACCAGCCCGAATCAAATCCCTGATGGCTCAGACATTAGAAGTGGCATTTGTAGGTGCCCCCCCGCCCGCCTCCAATATCAGGATGAACTGACACCTGGGACCCATGTGCCCGGCTGGGGGGCGTTTGGGATCCGGACTCTGAGCCCGGAGCCCAGCTCTGCTGCAAATCTCAAGACGGGATTGGGGTAAATTCCCATTGACCCAGTGGGGTCCCCCAGTGCTGCACCCACCCAGTTCTGTCTGCTCCCATCTCAAGCCCTGCAGCCGGCTGAGCTGCGCTGGGTCCTTCCCCTCACGCTGGTCAGGGGGGCGGATCCCAGCAGAGCCCCCAAGCCCCGGGGATCTAAAGGATCCAGGAGCCCCCGTAGGCTGGTCACAATCTGGGTCATGGGAGGCAGCTCAGGATCCAAACTAGCCTCGCACCCGATTCCACTCTCAGTCAACCCAGAGCAGAGCCGGGCAGGAATTTCCCAAGGAACAAATTTATGCCAGAAAATATGATGCGGTTCAGAGGAATGTTTGGTTTTACTCAGGGGGAAAAATTGCACTGGATGGAGGTGAAATAATTAACAGAATGAATAATTCCCATTTTCTGGTTGGAAACGAGGTTTCGGTTTGAAATTGACACTAACGAGAGTAACGATGACAGCAACAAAAAGGAGAAAAATTCAGTGAGATCGAAAACGTTTCACTTGAAGCGACGCCCGGCTCCAGCGGCTCTGCCTGTCTGTGCCGGGGGCACCCGGGGAGCCAAGGCCTCCTGGGCAGCCGAGGGCAGCTTGTTGCCAGGCTGTGGATGGCGTCGGAGCCGTTTGCCAGGCACCCAGGGACAAAAATCAGTGAATGGGGCGAGCGAAAGGAGTCGACCCCACTGTGTGTGTGCAGGGGGGGAGGAGCCGCTCTGCACTGACTGACCCTGCCCAGCTCTTCCCGCCCCTGCAGATACCACTGAGGACTGCAACATCCATCTCATCTGCCCATCAAACGCCACGTGTGTGAACAACACCCACTGCACCTGTCTGGATGGATACCGGCCAAGTGGGAATCACGTCTTCTTCACCGACATAACGGAGATCTGTGACGGTAACGGGGCTCCCAGGTTGTCCTGGCGGGGCTGGGACAGAGCAGGGCATTAAGACCCAGAGCAGCCAACTCCACTGACTCCAGGGCCTGTTGGGGGTGCTCAGCCCCACTGGGGAATGGTGGGGGTAGCACGAGTGAGGGCCACTCTCCTGGGGATCGAACTGGAGGTTGCCACAGTGAGCAGCAGGAGTCAGGAGTCTTGGGCTCTGTGAATTGGGCACAGGGTTGGGGGGCCCATCACACTGACCTGTCTGAATCCCTGATCCTAATCAGTCCCTGGGTGTCAAGGGGAAGAGGGGCCCCCTGGGAGCAGAGTGGAGCAGCCCTGGCTATAATCCCCCCTTACCACGCAAGGATCCAAGGAGGGAGGGGGGCAGACAAGAGCCAGTTTCTCATCTTCCCCTCAACACACAGAGAGCCTGGAGCCCCCGGGGGACGTCTCCCCACCCTCCCCTCACATGGGGGATCGTGGTGTTTGTGGGGCTGAACCACCCCTCCCACCCCACCCCTGTACCTGGGACAGTAGGCTCGGGCGTGTGGGAGCTGTTTCCGACATTCCAGCCACAGAAATGGATAACTGAGGATCAGGGCCTTAATCACCAACCGCTCAGGGACACGGTCGCCTGGGTCCCATCACCCAGCTTAGTGCAGGTGGTTTGGGGGGTGATACGAGGAATGTCTCCCTGCCAGGACTGTACAAAGCATCCCCTCTTGCATTACAGATATTAACGAGTGTGTGGAGACGAGCCCGGCAGACTGCGGACCCCACGCGAACTGCATCAACGTGCCTGGGAGTTACTACTGCACCTGCATGGATGGCTACGAGCCCAGCTCTGGGAAAGCCAAGTTCATGAACACGAGTGAGAACACCTGCCGGGGTGAGCTCTCCCCTGACCCCCACCGAACCCTGATCAGTCCCCTTCCCCTCCCCCCACTTCCCCACACCTCTGGGCTCATTCCAGGCCTGATGCTGCACCAGAGGCTGCTCCTGGCTGCAGCAAAGGCTCCAAATCCTCTCACCGGGTCTGTGATCAGCCGTGAGCCTCAACTCCTGCCCCAGTGCGTGGGGCCAGGATCCCCCCCGCTCCGCCTTGGTGTTTGGATTGGGCCCCACTGTGATTGCTCAGTCAGGGCAAACCGCAGAGTGCGGGCAAAAATCCCCCAAACTGCTGGTTGTTTCTAATAA
>ML677403.1:4375122-4427491 GCA_007922305.1 Dermatemys mawii
GAGACAACCGGAAACACCCCAGTGGAGGGACAGGCTGGGCTGGGGAGTGATGAGGGCCTAGAGGCTGCACTCCCCCAAGTAAGGCTGAGACCCAGAGGGATCCCGTCCATGGGGGGCAGAGGGGCTGGAGCACCATCCCAGACCAGTTCCCAGCTCGCTGCCCCCTCGGGCAAGACCTCTGCCTGTGTAACCCTAGGCCCTACCCAGGCCCCCAGGTTTCCCCTCCTTGCCCCCAGCAGCAGGACCCACCTGTGCACAGGGTCGTGTTCTCATTGGAGGGGACGTAGCCGGCCCGGCACTCACACCGGTAGCTCCCGTTGGTGTTGATACATGTGGCATTGGGGCCGCAGATACCTGGGGTCTTGCTGCACTCGTCAATGTCTGGGAAGAGATAGCGGGTGTGTGTGTGGGGCGGGGGTCACATGATGCAGCAGGTCACTCACTCCAGGCAGGGATCGGGGTTTTCTACCCAGGGACTGGTTTGTCCGTGCAGAGATGCCCTCATTAAGGCCAGCCAGCCCCTGAGGAGCCTGCAGCCCTGTCTAGGGCAATGAGATGGAGGAGCAGAGCTGGGACAAAATCCCCTGGAAGTCAATGGTGCTGCACCAATTTATGCCACTGGGGCTCTGGCCCCCACTCTGTGCCCATTTCACATACAGAAGCACTGAGTGTGTGGTGATGGGTGGGGGATGGGCGCATCATCAGTGATTCCCATGACCGATCCTCCCAGAACTCCCAGCCAGCAACAAGTGCTGGAATTCGACACTGCCGGGGGGAAGAGATGCTCGCTCATGGCAGCCTCTCTCACCCCATCCCCGGCCTGGCCTGGCCCCTGCTCCGCTCCCAGAGCCAGACATGGGCAGGTTGGTGACTGTGGCTCTGAGACGACCGGAAAGACCCCAGTGGACGGAGGGACTGGGCTGAGGGGAGGGAAGGGCCTGAAGGCTGAGCTCCCACCCCACAGCCAGGGTTGAGACCCAGAGGGACCCCGACCATGGGGGGCAGAGGGGCTGGCCCAGCATCCCAGACTAGTTCCCAGCTCGCAGCCCCCTTGGGCAAGCCCTCTGCCTGTGTAACCCCAGGCCTTGCTCAGCCCCCCAGGTGTCCCCCCTCCATGCCCCCAGCGACAGGACCCACCTGTGCACTGGTTCATGTTCTCATTGGAGGGGACATAGCCGACCTGGCACTCACACCGGTAGCTCCCGATGGTGTTGTTACATGTGGCCTTAGGGCCGCAGATATGCGGGGTCCTGCGGCACTCGTCGATGTCTGGGAAGGGATAGCGGGGGTGAGGGAGTGTCAGACACAGCACGGTGGCTGAATGACCATGGAGGCACCCCCCCACCGATTACAGGGGGCGTGGTCTGTTGGTCAGTCTGTCTGCTCCATCTAACCCCCCCACCCTATTCTATTCTATTCTCCTTTCTTCCCTGCTATTTGCAGGGCCCCAATTCCTGTGGTGAAACCCCTCCCCCACACCCCAGACTGGGGGGCCCAACCTTTTTCATACCAGGACCCCGGGATCTCCTCCCTCCACCAGCCCTGAGACAGCAAGGTTAAGAGGGGGCCCGATCAGCCAGTTCAACTGCAAAGGGGAAGTGACTTAGGCTGCGTGCAGGGCGCTAGCTAGGAGGAAGCTCCCCTGGGAGGGGACAGGTGGGGCTTCTATACAGCCTGAGGGCTGGGCCCAGTGGTGGGGCACTGAGGCAAGGGGGGCTAGGAGCCACGGGGAAAGGGTTTCACTAACAGGCATAGGAGAGAGGGTATGACTTTGAAAGGCTCCCCTAGAACAGGGATCACAGCGTGATCATGTGGCTAGTCCTGCATGGCTGGTAAATGGGTTGTTTGGGAGCCAGCTGGATCCAGGGGATCCCCCTATTCCCAACATTGCGCAGTGAGCAGCGGCCTGACAATGTCCATTCCCAGACCCTGCTGTGACCCTCGGCCCAGGGCCCTGTGGGGAAAATCCACCGAGCCCTGGGACGAATGATGCCAGCTCGACACTCGCTGCCCATCCGGCCTGTGGCAGCCGAAGCTGGAAGAGACCCGCCCAGCCTGACCCCCAGCAGAGCTCCAGCCAGAGTCGCCAGCCAGCGGTTCCCCAATCCGGCCCCAAACGGAGGGGACTTTACTACCCTTGCTGGCTCCTGGGGCCTTTCACCTCGGGCAGATTCTGATCTGAGAGACGGGTCCCGCCCTGCCCAGCACAGAGAGCCCTGCTGTGATCCAGCCAAACGCTGGAGGGCCGGGCACCCGCCAGGCTGCCAACGCGGGTCGCTCCAGCTGCCAGGAAAAGGGGAGTAGACAGAGGATATCGGGACTCCATGGTGCAGCGGATCGCTCACCCCAGGCAGCAATCGGGGTTTTCTACCTAGGGACCGGCTTGTCTGTGCAGAGAGGCCCTCATTCCGGCCAGCCGGCCCCTGAGGAGTCTGCTGTCCTGTCTGGGGCGATGAGAGATGCAGAAGCAGAGCTGGGACAAAACCCCCTGGAAGTCAGTGGTGCTGCACCAATTTACACCACTGGGACTCTGGCCCCCACTACGTGACCATTTCACATACAGAAGCACCGAGTTTGTGGTGATGCCTAGGGGACGGGCGCACCATCAGTCATTGCCATGGGTTGGAGGAAGCGGTTGAGCTGCTGTGGAAACGGACATGACCTATTCTCCAGGAAATCCCTGGCAAGAAAAAATGCTGGAATTCAACATTCAGCTGCTTATTGACCCAACACTTTATCTGTCCAATCAAGAAGCAGAGAAAGACCATGGGACTCAGGCAACCAAATGTCAGTGACAAGTGACAAGTTTTCAAAGTTTGCCAATAAAATCAAACATTTATCCACCCAAACAGTCGAGGGCTCGGCCAGTGAACGAACAGGCTTGAATCAGCTGCAGAGCTGTTCAGCTGACTCCCCCTGGTGTTCAGATCAGCAGTGGCGCATCAATCACCATCCCTGGGGAGAGATGGGTGATGATCCTATCTGAGGAAAAAGAGGAAGGGACACAGAAGAAAGCTAATCCTTGTGGCTATAAACCCACTTTGCCTGGACATCAGCAAAGATGTCAATACTTGGGGAGATTTAAGAGTGCTTAAAGATCCTTCTCTTGGGTCGTGTTCCAGCAGCTCTTTCTCAGAGTCCCCTTCTCTCTCGTTTGCTATTTCCAGCTACACCTCTTGTCACAGTAAGAATTTCCCCCACTTGCAGTCTCCTGGGTAAGCACCAGCAGTGTACATTGCTAACACTTCTCTATGTAGTGGATTGGCGGTGGGGAAGGGGTAAAGGTGTGAATGTGGAATGGAAGGTTCCTTTGCAGGTTACGAGAGGTCGAGGGGAAAGGAACGGGTTAACTTGAGAGTTCAGCCGGGCCCAGAGCTAAAGAGAAAGCTGCCCAGCGCTCAAGGTCGACCCACTGAAACAGACACTCTCTGGTGCCAAGCAGCGAGAAATTGCTTCTCAGCCCCTGCTGGCCATAAAAAATAAAAACAAAACCAAACCGAGCTGAGGAAGTTGCTGACAACTGAGGAGATCACACGTTTGCAAATGTTGGCCCAGTGAGACTCAACAGTCTCCCTTGCAACCCTGGAGCCAGTGTGTTATGGAAAGTCATGGGAGCTGTGGAGAGCCGGTTCGAACTGGCACAGAGAGCATGGGGAATGGGGGGGGGGGAGCCCTGGCCAACACACTCCCAGGAACACCCAGGACTTAAAAACCCTCCTGAGAGCGGAAGCAAGTTGGAGACCTAGAGCGGAGCCCAGATGACCTGTGCACAAGGCAGAACTCTCGTCCACACTTCCTCCTCTTCTTCTTATGTTACACCCAGGCCTGGCCAGCCTTGGGTTGTGCGTGTGAAAGTGGGTTAGGACTCAGGCACTAATGTCTTCTTCCTTCCTCTGTGTGACGTGGGGCGTACCCAGGCACTCACCACTATTGTTTGGTTAATAAACTTTTAAACTTAGGCACTTGGTGTGCTCCTTCCTCTCCACCCCTAAAGATCCCGCGGCCTCAGCCTGATCACCTGAAGTCTCAGGCAGATTGGTAACATAAATCTGTCACACTGTAATGGGGCTAGCCAACCCCACACTAGCCCAGATGGTGTTAAGCCTGGCAGCAGAAGTCCCTCCCCTACAGTACTGGGCATGCTCCAAGTGCTCACAGAGTATTAAAGGAGGGAGCTCAGTTCATTCCAGGCTGGCAGCCATAGGAGAAGGACGTGTCTGGGAAGCTCCTTCAGAGGACCAGCCTCAGCCCTTGAAGGTGCCAGGATCCGAGGCTTCTCCAAGCCTGCCTGAAGTCCAGCGATATGAGCAGGCAGGAGGCGGCGACTGACCCGACAGCTCATGGAGGAGCCAAAGACGCCTGGGAGACGCCAACGATGATGCCGGTAGGAAGAGACCCAGGGAGGGTGGTGAAGTGGTACCTCCCACCTGGGGAACCTCAGTGTGTTTCAGTTGCACCCTCCGCTGAGTCAGTGGTAAGGTGCTACGCCACTGTTAGGGCCATGGGTTGGGGCCCGTGGAGTTGGGTGGGCCCAGACCCCCCCTAACTAGGCCGCCGCACCACTAGGTGGGTGGCCCTCCTCTATAGACCCTGGCCGCTGGGCCGCATCACCCTGCAACCCAGGGCGAGTCTATGGACTCTGGCCGCTAGGTCGCATTACCCTGCAATGAGGGCTGCCCTATAGACTTTGGCCATTAGGCCATGCTACTCTGGCCCAAGGGGCAGGAACACTCACACACACCCTTCCCCTCAGTTGTTATTTGCATAAATGCAGCATCCAAAGCGCTGCTCACACACTGCCATGAAGAGCTTCTCGTCTAAATAGACAAGAGGTGGGAGAGAAAACTGCGGCAGGGAATTTCCCAAGCACACGGAGCAGTAACAGAGCTGGGACCAGAATCCAAGTCTCCTGAGTCCCAGTCTCATACTCTGCCGATTAGACTGGTCTCTTTCACCTTGTTTCCTCTGTAGAAGGCCAAGAATGTGTCTCCCCTGCCTCATCATGCAGATTTTACCCTCTTCACCCCCTCACTGAGAGGTGCTTTGTGTCTCCTGGCTCACGGCCGGGAGTGTATCAGGGCTGGAAAAAATCCCTTGTTCCTTTGGCAGGAAACTCAACTTCTGCTCCATTGTTAAATGGGACTCCGGGAGGTGGGGCTCTAAGGCAACACCACACATTAGCAACACTGCAGACAAGACAGAAACACCATGCCTTTGCCACATCTGTTTCCAGCTCCCGTTGTACCTGTGCAGATCTGAGACGTGTCCTTTAGACTCTTCCGAAATCCCCAACTGCATTTACACATGTAAATCCCTGGCATGTTGATGCAGTTCCCGTGGGGCTCACAGATTGTGGGGTTTCGCTGGCACTCGTCAATGTCTGCAAGGAGAGAGAAAGTGCTAGGCCAGGCTGATCTAGGCGCTGAACCTTGGGCACTGGGGTGATGCTACTGGGGGATAATCCGGGCGTCCGATATACACCGTGCCCCAGGGAGACGGGACTGGTTAGATCCATGAGTTCAGTTACTGGGTCAGCGGATAGGAGCAAGTTGTCTGTTGTCTGGAATGAGCTGCTCCAGCTGGGAAGGGGAAAGCAGCCCGGCCAGGACATGCGCCTGCTGCCTGCTAAAGCTACCGAGTGGATATGGCGATGTTCAGTGCTGCAATATCAGTGCAGGCGGCAATGCCTGAGTGAGTCCCCCACCCATGGAAGGGACAAGTGGGGACTTGATTTGGAGGAGGAGGATAGAGAATAACACAAGCGCTGCTCTATTGCCTTGATATCAGGCAATGGGGTGACCTCCTCTGCACCCATGAGCTGCCCTGGGCACCCCCTTGCACACAGGACAGAGCAGACCCAGAGGGGTTCAGAGACAGGCCATGAGAATGATCAGGGACCTGGAAAAACCCTCTACGGAGAGAGATTGAAAAGCCTGGGACTGTCACCTTAGAGTGAACATAAGAGGGGATGTGCTAAGAATCTATAAATGACTGACAGGGATAGAGAAGGGAGATGGGGAACTTCTATTCTCCCCACCTCATAACACGAGAGCAAGGGCCAGTCAGGGAAGTGAGAAGACGGGAAATTGGAAACTGAGCCAAGGAAAGGCTGTTTTGCACAATGTGCGATTGGCCTGTGGAACTCCCCACCACAGGAGTCAGTGCGGCCAAGAATTTAGCAAGATTCAAGGAGCAACTGGACATTCATATGGATGATGAGAACAGCCAGAGTGGTCCCAGTTAAAGGGCACAAACGTTTGGGAAGAGAGAAAACTTCCTGCTGTGGGGCTTCAGCCCATCTGAGTATTAGAGATCAGGGAGTGAGAGCAGATTATCCCCCAGCTGCCACTGCAGGGCTCTTCCACCATCCTCTGCAGCATCTGGCTTGTCCCATTGGAGCCGGGATACCAGGCTAGATGGGCTCAGCTCTGATCTCGTCTGTGCTGTGCAAGTGCCAGCGTTACGTGTGTCTCAGCCTGGCCGGTGCCACGGTTTTACCTCTTCAGAGGCTGAGCTGCTCCCGGGGCCGACTGACCCCTGTGAGAACCGACCGGCTGCATCCTGCCAAGTGCTGCCTCCTCTGCCCTCAACCCTGCGACCACTCGCGGGTTCTCCTGAAAGCACCAAGGCGGCTCCGCGTTCCCAGAACCTGCTTTATTCCGGGGACGACGTACAATCGGGTTCTGCCCCCGAAGGCTCCAAGCGTCCATGGGGGATGGGAACGGAGCTTCCAGTGTCCTTATCCGTCCTGTCCTGGTTCGACTGGGGTGTTTATAGGGGGTAGCGCCGCAGCTGGGGCCCCGTGGTGCCAGGCGCTGTCCACACATCCAGCCACAGCCGCTGCTCCAAAGCACTTTCCCCAGCTCCGACGCTCTGTCTGCTGAAGAAGGGGAGCCAGGCGCTGGGTTCTCGGGGGTGTGGCCAGAGCTCCCCCCCACCTCGGGCACACGAGTGTCCTAAGGCTTCCAAACTCGCTCTGAGTTGCAGGGAGCTCTGAGACTGGGTGTCTTCAGGGGCTTAAGTACCTGGGGAATTGACGGTAACAGCTCCTGTGGAACAGCTCCCCATGGGGACACTCTGGTCTGGAGTCATCAGTGGTTTCCCCAGAGAACAGCGATCACCATCAATTCCCCCCGGGGGCAGCCCTAGGGATTCTCCACATGGCTCCTGATATCAGCTATCCCCGGACAATCCCCGGGACGCTGGCTGAGATACCCGCGGCGCTGATTTCTTCTTGTGCCCAGACCGGCCCCAGGACACTGGCTGGGGTTATCCCCCGGGCCTGGGGCTGGGCGCAGAGATGGCTGGGCCAGGTCTCTGCCAGAGAAAGCGTTTGAACGAATGGGTTCCTGAGTTCTCCCCGTTCTACGGGCCCGGTGCTCTGTGCCCCCCAAACGTGGTGTAAAGGGCGGTTTCCATTGGAACGGCCGGCTGGGACTTGATACGAGCTCTAACTACTGGCTGAATGTCGCAAACAAGGGCTGGGAATGTCCTGGCCCCTTCTCCGGTCAGGCCGCCCTGTCTGCTTAAAGGGGGCATAATAGCCCCCCTAGAAAACACCCTCCCATTCAGAGGGCTCCCTGTCCATGTGGAACTAGAGAAGGCTCTGCTCCCAGCCCTGAGGGAAGAGACAGATGGGGGGCATGGCCGGGGTGCCTTGCGCTGGGGCTATTCCCTGCTCCCCAGGGCCCATGGGGCAGAGTGCACGGTGCTGTACGTGCACCAGAGACGAGACATCTTCCCAGGCTCAGGGGCAACAGCAGCCTGGATTCTGTGGGCTGGGGACAGCAAGGGGCCCCACCCGTCTTCTCGGCGCCCCCTTGCAAACCTAGGGGGTTATTCCCAAACCAAACATTGAGGTGTGGGGGGATCCTGGCCCCACGCACTGGGACAGCAGTTGAGGGTTAAGACTGATCACAGCCCCGGTGAGAGGATTTGGAGTCTTTGCTGCAGCCAGGAGCAGCCTCTGGTGCAGCATCAGGCCTGGAATGAGCCCACGGGTGTGAGGAAGTGAGAGGAGGGGAAGGGGACTGATCAGGGTGCGGTGGGTGTCAGGGGAGAACTCACCCTGACAGGTGTTCTCACTTGCACGCGTGAACTTGGCTTTCCCAAATGTGGACTCATAGCCATCAGTGCAGGTGCAGGAGTAATTTCCAGGCACGTTGGTGCAGTTTGCGTGGGGTCCGCAGTCTGGTGGGCTCGGGCCCTGACACTCGTCAATATCTGCAACACAAGAGGGGACGCTCTGTACAGTCCTGGCAGGGAGACGTTCCTGTAACTCCCACTTGTCCTGAGCTGGGTGATGGGACCCAGGCAACCGGGCCCATGAGAGCTTAAGAATCACAGGCCTGATTCTCAGCTACACTCGGGCTACACTTGCCTGCTCTGGCAGCAGAACAACCACTCCAGAATATGGTTTATTGAAAACTGTGTTAGCATCACAAGCTCTCACTTTACATCTCCAGGGGCTTTCCTGGACCTGCTGGCGAACTAGGAGGCTCAGGTGACAAGCCCGTGATCTGGATTTTCAGCGTGTGTCTGCCAAAGAGCCAGCCTAGAGCAAAGTGGGGTCAGTTGTGCCCGTCTGCCTTCAGGAGCAGCCTGCTTTGTCTCTCTCTCTGTTTGGGGACCTCGTGTGCAGGGTTCTGGATTCTCAGAATAACCCTGTGTTGAGCTGCAGCCTGCCAGCAAGAGGACGTGATGCTTTGTTTTAACTGTGTGCGTGTGCCGTGAACATAGCAGAGGGAAGGGGCCCTTCAGACCCCGGAACAGTCACTGTGGCCTCTATGGACCAAGCCCCAAATGGGCCAAGATTTGGGGAGATTTAGGAGTCCATGTTAAATGCTGAGTTGCCCAAGGGATGGGAACACTGGGACTTGGTAGAAATCCCCCTCAGGTTCCAACCACAGAGGAACACACAGGAATTGCCAGCCTGGGTCAGCTGCAAGGCCCATCTACCCTGGTATCCCGTCTGCAATGGGTGCTACAGAGGAAAGTGTAACAGTCCCGCAGCAGCAGCCGGGGGTTAATCTGCCCCCATGAAGGTCTCCTCCTGGTCTCTAATAGTCAGGGGTCGGTTTAAGCCCTGAAGTGGGAGCTTCTCCCTCCCTCCCAGAATTATTGTCCATTCACTAGCACAGCTCCAGGCATTGTCGCTCCCCATAGAAACAGCCAGTCCCCCTTCAACACTCGACACATTCACAGCCTCCATGCCGCGGGAGCAGTGAGTTCCAGAGGCTAATGCTGCCCTGTGGGGAGGAGTATTTCCTTGTATCCGCTTTGAATTTGTCTCCTTTCAATTCACTTCAATCCACAGATGCCCCCTGGCTCATTGGTCTTTCTAAAGCTCATGATTTTGGAAGCTAATCTGATTTTTGTTAATGCCTGGGATTGTTGTCATGACTTGAACCGTGCACTTAAGACCCACTGGAGGTGAATTCAGGGCGTAGCTGTGCAGGGGTGGAGCTAAGCACGTGCTTTGCTGAATCGGGGGCTCAGGGAGCAGCACAAAGCGATTTAGCAGCTGGGAGCTTCCAGCGTCCCCCAGTGGAGACACCAGCATGTGGGTTTCCCCTGCCAGGGGACTTGCATTGGTGCATGCGCCAGATTTACCAGTGCAAAGGGGTCTCCAAATCCACTGGACTGTGAGCCCAGGGAGACCTCTCGGTCTGTGACCAGGACAAACCTGCCGCCCTTGGGGAGCAAAGTGGAGCTGTCCAGCCCGTGTGTCCCTGCGCCAGGCCGCTGGGAGCCAGGGTGTGTCAGGGAAGCCTGGGACTGGGCTGGCAATGCCAGTCCCAGCACATGCCCCCTTCAGCGCTGCCCACGCAGGGAGCTTTGGGGCAGGGGGAGGGTCCCTCGAACTAGCAGCTGCGCCTCATGGAGGCCAGAGGAGAACATGGCTGCCTGTCCCTAGCAATAGCTCAAGCAATAGGGGACAGGGTGCGAATCCAAGAACCTTTGGCCCAATTCCCAGAGCCGTTTCTCTAGCCACTTCCCAGGCTCAACAGGGCACGAGCAGCCCAAATGCTGTGAGTTGGGGCCAGCAAGGGTCCCCTCTCCTCTTCCCACTGCATCACTGCAGAACGAGGAGTTTGCTCCATGGGTCTGTTTCTGACCCCGCGGGTTTATTCCCATCCAAGCGCTGGGCACAGGGGTGAGCCCGGCCCCATGCTCTGCGGGAGCAGGTGAGGGTCACGTCTTGTCACAGCTTCTCTCATGGCCTCGGGCTACTGTCAAATCCAGCAACAGCCCCAGTGCATGCCAGGCCTGGCAGGAGCATTTGTGTCTGCAGGGTGGGGTGTCTCAGCAGGTTGGGGCCGGGGGAGAGCTCACCCCGGCAGGTTTCCCCACTCGTCTTTATGAACCTGGTTTTTCCAGAACTGGGCTCATAACCATAGTTGCAGATGCAGAAGTACCTCCCAGGCACATTGGTGCAGTTTGCGTGGGGTCCACAGTCTGGTGGGCTTGGCCCCAGACACTCGTTAATATCTGTAATGCAAGAGAGGATGCACTGTACAGTCCTGGTATTGAGACGTTCCCCTTATCAACTCCCCCGCTCCTCCCCAGCCTCCCAAACTGAGCTGGGTGAAGGTACCCAGGCGACCAGGCCCTGAGCAGTTGGTGATTCAGGCCCTGATTCTCCATTCCCGATTTCTGCTGCTGGAATGTCGGAAACAGCGCCCGAGCCTCCTGTCCCAGGTACAGGCTTCAGCCCCACGAACGCCCAGATCCCCCATGTGAGAGGAGGATGGGGAGACGTCCCCCTGGGGCTCCAGGCTTCCTATGTGTTGTGGGGGGTGACAAGCTGCCTCTCCTCTGCCTTCTCCCTCCTTGGATTTCTGTGGGGTGTCGGGGGGCGGGGGAGTACAGCCAGAACTACCCATGGCTCCATGTCTAGTTGGCAGCCAGTATCACGTGGAGTGCCCCAAGGGTCGGTCCTGGAGCTGGTTTTATTCAATATCTTTATCAATGATCTGGAGGATGGCGTGGACTGCACCCTCAGCAAGTTTGCAGATGACACTAAACTGGGAGGAGTGGTAGATATGCTGGAGGGTAGGGATAGGATACAGAGGGACCTAGACAAATCAGAGGATTAGGCTGAAAGAAATGTGATGAGGTTCAACAAGGACAAGTGCAGAGTCCTGCACTGAGGAAGGAAAAATCCCATGCACTGCTACAGACTAGGGACCGAATGGCTAGGCAGCAGTTCTGCAGAAAAGGACCCAGGGTTTACAGTGGATGAGAAGCTGGATATGAGTCAACAGTGTGCCCTTGTTGCCAAGAAGACTAACAGCATTTTGGGCTGTATAAGTAGGGGCATTGCCAGCAGATTGAGAGACGTGATTGTTCCCCTCTATTTGACATTGGTAAGGCCTCATCTGGAGTACTGTGTCCAGTTTTGGGGACCATACAACAAGGAGGATGTGGAAAAATTGGAAAGAGTCCAAAGAAGGGCAACAAAAATGATTAGTGACCTGGAGCATATGACTTATGAGGAGAGGCTGAGCGAACTGGAATTGTTTAGTCTACAGAAGAGAAGACTGAGGGGTGATTCGATAGCTGCTTTCAACTACCTGAAAGGGGGTTCCAAAAAGGATGGATCTAGACTATTCTCAGTGGTAGCAGATGACAGAACAAGGAGTAGTGGTCTCAAGTTACAGTGGAAGAGGTTTAAGTTGGATATTAGGAAAAACTTTTTCCCCAGGATGGGGTGAAGCACTGGAATGGGTTACCTAGGGAGGTGGTAGAATCTCCTTCCTTAGAGTTTTTAAGGTCAGGCTTGACAAAGCCCTGGCTGGGATGATTTCATTGGGGTTGGTCCTGCTTTGAGCAGGGAGTTGGACTAGATACCTCCTGAGATCTCTTCCAACCCTAATATTCTATGATTCTATCCCACTGTGCTCCTCTGTGACACCCAGGGGTTGATTAGGGCCCAGGCTGGGATTCAGACAGTTCAGTGTGATGGACCCCCGCACCTGTTCCCAATTCACAGAGCCCAAGACTCTGGCCTCAGAGGCTCTGCTCACTCTGGCAGCCCCCCGTTCAATCCTCAGGAGAGTGACTCTCACCCATTTACCCCTCCCATTCCCCAGCTGGACTGAGCACCCCCAACAGGCCCTGGAGTCAGTGGAGTTGGCTGCTCCGGCCTTTACTATCCTGCTCTATGCCAGCCCCCCCAGGACAATGTGGGAGCCCCATTACCACTACAGGTCTCCTTTATGTTGGTGAAGAAGCGATTCCCCGTTGGCTGGTATCCATCCAGACAGGTGCAGTGGGTGTTGTTCACACACTTGGCGTGTGATGGGCATGGCATATGTTTTTTGCAGTCCTCAGTGGTACCTGCAGGGGCAGGAAGAGATGGGCAGGGTCAGTCAGTGCAGAGTGGCTCCCCCCACCACACGCACACACAGTGGGGTCGACTCCTTTCACTCGCCCCATTCACTGATTTTTGTCCCTGGGCGCCTGGCAAACGGCTCCGACGCCATCCACCGCCTGGCGACAAGCTGCCCTCGGCTCCCCAGGAGGCCTTGGCTCCCTGGGGTGCCCCCGGCACAGACAGGCAGAGCCGCCAGAGTCGGGCGTTGGTGCAAGTGAAATGTTTTCAATCTCACCCAATTTTTCTCCTTTTTGATGCTAAGGAGAATAACGATGACAGCAACAATTTCAAAGGGAAACCTCGTTTCCAACTGTTTTGAAAACTATTTCATCTCTCCCCTGAGTAAAACCAAACATTCCTCTGAACCAGATCGGCGTTTTCTGGTATAAAATGGTTCTTTGGGAAATTCCTGCCCGGCTCTGCTCTGGGTGGACTGAGACAGAATCGGGTGTGAGGCTAGTTTGGATCCTGAGCTGCCTCCCATGATCCAGATTGTGACCGGCCTACGGGGGCTCCTGGATCCTTTAGCTGCCCGGGGCTTGGGGGGCTCCACTGGGATCCGTCCCCCTGACCAGCGTGAGGGGAAGGACCCAGCGCAGCTCAGCCGGCTGCAGGGCTTGGGACGGGGGCAGACGGAGCCGGGTGGGTGCAGCACTGGGGGACCCCAGTGGGTCAATGGGAATTTACCCCAATCCCGTCTTGGGATTCGCAGCAGAGCTGGGCTCGGGGCGCAGAGTCCGGATCCCTAATTCTCCTAGCTGAGTCAGCCTTACCTTGTGTGCTATTATTCTGGGCCACGGTGCCCCACAGGCACAGGGCGATGCAGAGCCCTGGGAGGGAGAGAGACAGGGTCAGGCACCATGGGCAGATGATAACCCCACTCAGCTGCACACACCCCCAGTGCCCCAGTCCCGCCAATCCTGGGCCAATGGCCAGTCAGTGCCCTGACGCTGGTGGAATGAAAAGTGCAGACCCCTGGTGCTCTGGGAAATCAGCTCCCGCTGGGATCCCTGTTCATATTTTTAGCTGGTTCCAGTTGGGACCTGGTCTTTTGGCTCAGACAACTGGGTCTTTTATTGTGTGCATTAGCTCTGGGGGCCGGCCCTGCTGCTCGGAAGCTCTTAACCGGATTGGGGGAACCCCACCACTCTTTACTTTTAAGTGCCCAGCCACCCAGCGTCCCAATGCCCACCTCCCCCCACTCCCTCTGCCCAGAGCTGCCCCATGAACTCCCCCAGACACCCACTCTCGTAAGCCCTGCCCCCCGGCCCTCACTCACTGGCCCCTTAGGAGGTGATGCTGTCTGCCGGGCGGAGTGAGGGGCGCTCCAGCAGCAGGGTGGCATGGGGCTGTCTCCCTGTAACCGCCCTGCCCCCTCCTGGGACCTGAGTGCACCAAAATTTAAATTTTTAGGTATCCCATAGAAGGCCAGTGTCCCTTGGCACGTGTTTATTGTGCCTAACCGGAAATCTGGCCCTGCCCATTGTACTGAGTGGCACCCAGATCCCAGGAAAAGCAGGGCCCCCATTGTACCAGGTGCTGCACAGAGCTGACCACAATCAGGGCTCCACTGCACCAGGTGCCACCCAGAAGCAACTGAGATCAGGGCCACATCACGCTCAATGCTGCACAGATACACAGTGAGCCAGTCTGTGACCCAAAAGGGTCATGGCAATAGGCAAAAGGAGGAGTCTTCTCTCCACTTTAAAGATGGGGAAACTGAGGCATAGTGAGGGTAATCCATTCAGTGGACAGACTCACTTGGAGAGAGGAAGAACCGTGGGAGTAATGGGGCTAAAAACAACACAGGCTGCTTTTGATCTGCTTTTCACACAGGTATTGGCCCAGATCCACCCTCTCCTGCTGGTGTTTATTTACAGCCTGTTACTCTGAGTCATTAACCACGCCGTGCAAAGAACAAGATGATAAAGGACCCGTGGGCCAAGTGCCTGAGGTGATGTGAAAAGGGGAAGCTCAGTGGGAGCTGGAACCCCATTGTGCTTTCCTAGGAAGAAAGGTAGAACAGGGTAAGGCTGGATCCCAGAGTCAAGGGTTGGAGAGGCCTAGCAGATTACTGGCCCGAATAACACCAGAGGGGACCATCACAGTGGTGCAACGAGCAGGGAGTGTATACAGCTTGTTACTCCAGGTGAAGTTCACACTTTAAGCCATGATTTTAAGTGAGTCTTAAGTACAGTGGCTAAGAAAAGTCAAGAGGAGGTCACCATTTTGTGTTCGCTTATTTCAGGAAAGGGAAGTAAGAACAGGAAAGCAAGAAAATGAGGGAAAGCAGTGAAGCGATTGCACATTTTGAGCTCTTTAGCCTTCAGTCTGCACTGAAGGAGAGGGAGCACCAGAGATTACTACAACCGAAAGAACTGGAGATAAAAAAAAGAGAGTGGGAAGAAAAAGAGCAAAAACGCCAACTGGATCTTCTAGAGAAGCAGAACCAGAACCTGCCAACCCCAACAACTCTCATCACTCCAAAAATCCACAAGTGGAAACACTTAGGTCCTGCATACAGTGAGGAGGATGATATTGCTGAATCTCTGATTGCTTTTGAAAGGCTGTGTGTAATACATGAAATCCCTGAGGATAAGAGAGATCCTACCCTGATTGCAAAATTAACTAGTAAATCTCAAAATGTATTCAATGGAATGACTATTGAAGATGCTTTAGAGACTATTGTAAATTTAAAGATACTGTATTGTGAAGTTTTCAGATTACCCCTGAAACATATAGCGTTTAATTTAGGAATTTTAAGAGGGACATTGGTCTGAGTAATGGGGAATATGTAACCAAAATAAGATTTGTTGGGGAAATGGGGGAGGAGCAAAGAGATGGCAAGTTTTGAGGGAACATTGGATTTTGTTGCTCAAGAGCATTTCCTAAGAATACGTAAGGCTGATGGGAAGCAGAGTCGATGGACAAAGATGTAAAGGCTCTGGATGAGATGGCTTTTTTAGCTGATGCTTTGAACAGAATCAGGCGTCTGTTGAGGGGTTTAAAACTGGTGGGAAGGGAAGATCCCATTTTGCCCTGGGAAGAGGGAAGGGAGCCAGGAGCCAAAACATTCTCTTACCCAGAAACATTCCTCTAACCCTCATCCCAAATCCCCTGTAAAAGCAGAAGAGCCCAAAAGGTGCTATCAGTGTAATTCCACCGATCACCTGAGGAATAAATGCCCCGTGATAGGAGGAAGCAGGCAACCAACAGCCCATGTTAGTTCTGCTGTGATCAGCACAGAACCCCAACAAGCAACTGAAACCGATCCTATTGTTCTGTGGGGTTAGTCTCTGCAGAACCAGATATGGAGCATGTTAATGTTGTCCACGTTAATGGCAGGGAATACTTGGGGCAGAGGGATACAGGGGCCCAGATCCCTCTGGTCAAGCAGAATGTGATCCCACAGGCCAATATGTTGCCTGGCCAAATGGCAGAGATTGTGGGGGTGGGTGAAAGCAGATTCCTCATACCACTAGCTAAAATCCACATGGTTTGGGAAGGTTTGGAAAGTGTTTTGACTGTGGGGGAAATGAAACACCTCCTATTTGACCTGCTCCTTGGTAATCATAGAATATCTCGGTTGGAAGGCTTCTCAGGCGGTCATCTAGTCCAATCCCCTCACTCAAAGCAGGACCAATCCTCAACTAAATTGTCTCAGCCAGGGCTTTGTCTAGTCTGACTTTAAAAACCTCTAAGGAAGGAGATTCCATCACCTCCCCAGGTAACCCATTCCAGTGCTTCACCACCCTCCTAGTGAAAAAGTGTTTCCTAATATCCAACCTAAACCTTCCCCACTGCAACTTGAGACCATTACTCCTTGTTCTGTCATCTGGTACCACTGAGAACTGTCTAGATACATCCTCTTTGGAACCCCCTTTCAGGTAGTTGAAGGCTGCTATCAAATTCCTCATTGTTCTTCTCTTCTGCAGATCCTATCCAGGATGATAGGGAAAAAATTAATCCTGGTTAATAAAATCCCAGATAATCACACAGGAAATATGGGGAGGGGGGTGTTGGTTCACGAGCCACCCTGCGCCGGAGAGGAGGGGGTGTTGGTTCACTGGCTGCCCTGTGCCCTGGTGGGGTTTTTTTTGTGTGCTTGGGGAGGCAACAAAGCCAGAGCTGGCCCTGCGAGTTACATGTATTTTTTTTGACAACCTGGTTAATCCACATCCTGGTTAACCCAATCCTGGATAATCGACAGTCTACTGTAATCCCAGTTCCCTCAGCCTCTCCTCATAAGTCATGTTCTCCACCACCCTAATAATTTTTGTTGCCCTCCGCTGGACTCTTTCCAGTTTATTAACATTCTTCTTGTAGTGTGGGGCCCAAAACTGGACACACTACTCCAGATGAGGCCTCACCAAGTCCAGTTCCTGCCCAGTCTAATAGGGTTGAGAGTTTAGACTGCGTGCTTATATTTTCCTTTCTTTTGGTAACCACTTTGACTTGTTATACTTTGACTTATAATCACTTAATATCTATCCTTATAGCTAATAAATCTGTTAGTTTATTCTACCTGAAGCAGTGTGTTTGGTTTGAAGTGTGTCAGAGGCTCCCCTTGGGATAATAAGCCTGGTACATATGAAGGTCTTTGTTAAACTGATGGACTTATGTAAGCTTGCAGTGTCCAGCAGGCATAGCTGGAGACAGCAAGATGGAGGTTCCTAGGGTTGTGCCTGGGACCGGACATATTGACTAGTGTCATTCGTTTGCAAGTAGCTGGGAGCAGCTTACATGCCAGAGGCTGTATGTGAACTGTCCAGGAATGGGGGTTCTCACAGCAGAGCAAGGTAAGGCTGGGTCCCAGAATCAAGGACTGAAGAGGCGAAGCAGATCGCTGGTCCAAACAACACCAGATGGGAATGTCACAATCATAAATATTCCTAACTTCAGATACAGAATTGATACGTATATACAAATGGGATAATCATATTCAGTAAATCAGAACCTTTCCAAGGATACCTTGCATGATCAAACGTGCAGAGAACACATCTGTTATGCCAGATTCACATCATAACAGTATCTCTATGAAGAATATAGGGCGTAGTGTCACATCTGGGTTTTCCCTTCTGTTGGTAAATCGCATGGTCAATTGCTCGACCACACTTCAATTCATTTTGCAATATGCCAAAGACGCCAGATAACCAATATGAGTCTGGTTTATTGCTGAAAATCAGTAATAACTAAGGCTGGGTGTCTGTCACAAAGGTCAGGAAAGTCACGGATTCCATAACTTTCCATGACCTTCATGACTTCTGCAGCGGCTGGTGCGGCTGGTCCTGGGTTACCATTGCTGGGGCAGTTTTGGGCCACCACCCCCTGCCCCCAACTCCCCAGAAGTAGCAGTAGTTTTGGTGTGGGAGGAGGCTCAGGGCTAGGGCAGGGGGATGAGGTGCAGGGCAGTGCTTACCTTCTGAGGGGCTTCCCAGAAGCAGCCAGCATGTCCCTGCAGTGCCTACAAGGAGAGGCCGGGGGGCTCTGTGCCTTGCCCCTGCCTGAAGACACCGACCCTGCAGCTCCCATTGGCTGTGGTTCCCAGCCAATGGGAGCTGTGGAACTGATGCTCGTGGCCTTCCCACACCAGAGCTCCTGCCAGCCCTGTCAATCCTTCCTGCCAGCACCGCCAATCCTCCCCTCCCAGCGCCAGCAGGGGTCCTGGGCCATGTGCTGTCACCTCCGCACCCAGCACCTCTGATAGCCTTCCCGGGCTGCCACACCTGAACCTGTGGCGCCCCCCAGACCGCCTTCCCTCAGCAACCACGGCGCCTTGGGCAACCCCCCGAGAGCACCTGAGACCCCCATCCCAAGTTTTAGTTAGGGGTGTATAGTATAATTCAGGCCTGCACAACTTGGAAAGCAGCGAGGGCCATATTACTGCAAAAAAACCAGCTGCAGGCCGAAAAGCCCCACCCTCGCCCCACCCCCATCCGCTTCCCCTCACCCCACAGCTTGGCTTGCCCCCATCCCCTACTCACCCCCCGCAGGCCGCACAGTGAGCACGCGCGGGCCGCATGTGGCCCCCGGGCCGCATGTTGTGCAGGCCTGGTATAAGTCATGGACAGCTCATGGCCCATGAATTTTTGTGCACTGCCCGTGACCTGTCCATTATTTTTAACAAAAATACCTGTGTCTAAAACATGGCATTAGTAAGAGCATATCACAGGAACAAAGGATCAGTACAACTCCAATTTCTGAAAACCCGTCTCCTGCAGCAGTGCTGAATTCACCTTACAAAGAAGACTTGTGTCCAAAGTCACACCCCTAAAGCTGTCCTGTTTATAAACAATCTGTTTACAAGGAAAGCGGTACTGTATGCATCCTCTGAGGTTAGCCTTAACCTACTGTCTTTCTACCTTGTTTTTCTGGTACCATATGGTACCCTTAGCTCTTTGTTCTGGACTCAGAAATTTCAGATACTAAGAGCGGATGCGTCTCCTCAGCTTGTTCCATAAATATTGTCCTTGTGTTTGGGACACTCCAGTGAGAGAAACCTCCTGCCTGTATTAGTTGGTGCAACATGAGCATTGGAGGGAGCAGAGGAAATTGCACGTTACGCCAACGTAGCATATGACTAGGTGTAAATTCTAGCTCAAGGAGACATACCCAGGCTTGCTCTGACCCAACTGGCATGTCAAAAATAGAAGTGTGGCTGCATTTGGGCAAGAAACAGGAGAGGCTCCCTGTCCTGACTACGATCCCGTCCACGGCCACAGGTATGGACTCAGGGCAACCAGTTCCCTCTCACCACCATGGTGACTCTTCTCTTTCTAGCTAGATGAGAGCTAGTGCGATTATGTCTTCTTGAGCTGGAACATTCACCTTCCAGCCCCAATGCAGACAGACCCGTGGGACCTTCTGGACTCTCCTAGTTCCACCCGAATTCAGCCCCTGGATTTTTTTCCACTCACCCAATGGACACACATCACCTCGGGTTCCCATGGTGGTTCACACGCTGTTGAGCTCTGAAGAGTCTGAGCTTTGCAGCCTCCTTATCTTGGAGAACTTAAACAGGGAACCAAGTCGACTCATGCCCTGTTGCACTATATCGTACTAACCCAGACCACTGCACATAGGAAAACAATGTCTTATCAGCATGCCCTGCTCTCCTTTCTTCCTCCTTACCACTTCTCCTAGCCCCATAAGCATTTACTTTGCTGAGTACCTGAAACCCTATGGGGGATACTGAGCACAATGCAGAGAGCCCAGCACCATTTCACAGAATCACAGAAATGTGGAGTTACAAGGGACCTCAGGAGCTCAAACAATCCATCCCCATGAGCTGAGGCAGGACCAAGTGCACCTAGAACATCTCTGGCAGGTGTTTGTCCAACATATTCTTAAACCTCCCCCCAACAACAGGGATTCCACAGCCTCCCTCGGTCACCTGTTCCTGTGCTGAACCATCCTTAGAGTGAGAAAGTATTTCCTAATATCTTACCTAAATCTCCCCTGCTGCTAACTAAGCCCATTCCTGCTTGTCCTACCCTTGGTGGACATGGGCACCAATTCATCACAGTCCTCTTTAAAACAACCTTTTGCATATTTGCAGATTGTTATCACGTCACCCCTCAGCCGTTTCATCTCTGGACAAAACATGCCCAATGAGGAGAAGCCGAGGGAACTGGGATTGTCTAGTCTACAGAAGAGAAGACTGAGTGGGGATTTGATAGCTGCTTTCAACTACCTGAAACGAGGTTCCAAGGAGGATGGATCTAGACTGTTCTCAGTGGTACCAGATGACAGAACAAGGAGTAATGGTCTTGAGTTGCAGTGGGGTTCACCCAAGCCTGGCGGGGGTTCACCCAAACCAGTGTCTCCTCCAGCAGAGAAGAGCTCAAGCAGCCACTGGATCAAGCATTCTCCATCCACAGCTGTTCTTCCCCTCCCCCACTGCAACCTCCACTGAAATGTGAAAAACACTTAGGAAATGAAACTCACAAAAAGAAGGAAATAAGTCCAACTAGCTCCCAGCACCTGCCCTCAACTTCTCCACTCCAGGCAGGCTGCACTGTTATCCTTGCTACTGCGCCACATACTGCAAGCTTAGCTCTGCCCCTCAATGACCACCAGCCTTTTGTCAGCCACATGCGCTCGGCCCTTCGCCAAGCGACTCTGCCAACAGAACCAGCTTCTGCACCAACAGCCACAGTTCCTAGAGCAGTGGTCGTCAAACCGCGGTGCGCGAGACCACCCCAAGGGGTGCACGAGCCTGCGGCGCCACCACGAAGCCTGCCTGGGAGACCGCCGAACTCTTGGGCAGGCTATTTTTGTCACGCCAAAATGCCGCCTCCGCCGGCAGCTTCCAGTTCTTGCGGTGGCATTTCGGCGGACATAACCCGCCCCGGGGGCCGCCAGACTTTTCCCCTCACACCCCGCTGCAGTCACTGTTCTGTTTCAGCTTCTTCTGGGTATCCTTGGGGAGTGGAGAGGCTGTTCTTTGAGCCAGCTGAAGATAAGATGGAGGAGTCTCCCCAGGGTTTATATAGACATCTCCTTGTGGGTGGAGGCCCCTTCCTCCTTCCTATGCAGAATCCAGTTGTAAAATGGAGTTTCAGAGCACACGGTCCACTCACATGTTTGAACCAGACTCCATTCATTACCAATGAGGCCACACTCCTAGGGAAGCTCGGGTGTGGACGGGTGTCTACAAAGTTCATTGTTAGCTTGATTGGTTCTTGACTGGGATTACCTGAGAGTAGTCTTTCCTCAGAGAGCTGCTCAGCTACTTTCAAAAATCTATTTACAACTAACCAAGCACTTAGCCAATATTCAGAACTTTGAATACAAAACAGACACATACATACAAATAGGATGAACAGATCCAGCGGATCATTACCTTTACATAGATATGTTACATGGCTTATATAGCAAAACCATATTCCAGTAATGTCATACATATATTTATAGGCACACCCCCATAAAGCCTTATGGGGTGCACCGTCACAGGCCGGACTTGGGGGAGTGAAATCAGCTGCCCAGCTGGAAGGCAGGTGGGCTCTGGGGTGGAGAGGGAGAGCAGGCAGAGCCCACCTAGATGCAGATGAGACTTGGATGTGGGCTTGGGCTGAGGGAGGCCAGGCCTGAGGGTCCTGAGAGTTCCTGTGCTATCTGCAACAATCAATAAACCCTCCTGTTTCACACTGGCTGAGAGTCACTCCAGTCTAGGGAACAGGGGGGCATCATCCCCTTCAGGGGTGGAAGCCCCAGGGGTCCCAGGCAAGGGGACTCCCTGAGGGGGCCCATGGCAGAGGCAGGGGCCCTAAGGCTCAGAGAGGTGCGGATTCAGGAGGTGGAGAGGCTGACCCCAAGAGGGAGTGGACCCCCGAGAAGGGCCGACTCACTGAAAGGGGCACCGCGCACAGACCGCACAGGGCCAAGGGTGGGCACGACCTGTGAGTCCGTGACAATGTGGTAGCAGAGGATGGTTCGTGGATGCACCCTGTAGACAGCTGGCCGCGAGCGCAGGCGCTTTGCAGTGAGTGGCTGGCAGCGATAGAATGAGGGGATTGAAAGGAACCAGCAGCATGGAAATGGCCGATAACCAGCGACTTGGCACGTATAAGAGCAACCTGGCACGTCTGTGCAGGGAGCGGAGCTGAGCGTGGTGAAGTTCACTAAGGAGCAGCTGATTGCTCAGCTTGTAGAGAATGACCAGACTGAGGAACAGGCTCCAGATCCCAAGGGGGCTCCCGGGGTGCCTGGAAAGCCGGGGAGTACCCGGGATGGGCAGTCTGTGTGTAGCGACCAGGAGAGTATCAGACCCGACTCCCCAGTCAGAACAGGGAGACTCCAGTCGGGCTCCCTGCTAGGGAATTGCAGAGACTAGAACTGGAGCTGAAAGTGAAGCAGTGGGTGCTGGAGGAACGGAGGCTGGTGGATCACGCAGAACAGCGGAAACACAAGTGGGAGGTGGACGAGTGTCCGGCCAAGAGGGCCTGCCGGGGGGTAAGTGGGGAATGGCCGCAAGATGCCAGTGGGGTGGGAAATCTGGACTCCAAACTGCTGCCCAGTTCGAGGACAGGGGGGGATATTGACGTCTTTCTTACGGCCTTTGAGAAGGCTTGGTGGTCTGACCCAGATTGACCCCGCAGACAGGCTCCACTGTCTGACCCCCCTGCTGGGGCCCAAAGCCATAGAGGAGTTCAGCCAACTGGAGGGTATTGAGATGGGGGGACGATGACCTGTTCACACTGGCTCTGCTGTGGAAGTGTGAACTGACCCCTGAGGTGAGCAAGAAACAGTTCCGGGGTGTGCACAAGACCTCAGGTGCCACTTACAAGGAAGTCGCCAACGTACTGGGGGATTATCTCCATAATGGGGGAAGGGCGCAGGGGGCCACTACCGCAGAGGACGTGTATAAGCTGGTGTGGTTGGAGCAGCTGTATGACATCTGCCCCCCAGAACTTAAGATGTGGTTAGTAGACCGGAAGCCCAGGGACCTGCGCAGTGCGGGGGCGCTGGCGGACGAGTTCGTGGACAGCAGATCGGGGACTCAGAGTGGGAGTCACCTACAGACCTCGCCAAGGTGAGAGCCCAGGAAGCCCAACTCAGGGGTGCCCATGAATGCCGGGGCAGACTGACCCCACTCGTGAGACTTGAGGGATCTGAAATGTAACTACTGTGGCCAAAAAGGACACAAAGTGGCCCAATGCCTGAAGATGGAGGAAATGGCAGCCAAGCAGAACCCACAGGGTGTTAATTAGGTGGAAGGCCCCCAGGAGGGGGCACTGCCAGGCTATGATATGGAGGTGGTCCATGGGAGGGGGAGTGCCAGTGTTATAGCCCAGGGGCAACTGCCCAGGTAAAAGGGCACCAGGGTCTGGGAGGAACACAGGGGCCAGCGACAAGTGGGACATTGGCCTGCAGAGGGCGCTTCGAGGCTGGAAGAGCTAATTCCTTGAGAGACCAGCAGGAGGCACAGCAGGGGTGAGTTGTCGCGCCATCACAGGCACCGTTAAGCATGAGTAGTTATTAGCTGCCTCTTTAATCTCCTTGGTAGGAGACATCAGCTGTGCTAACACTGTTACTGACATTCTGTCTGTGTCTCCAAGACAACAGCTGCAGACAAGAGCTACAATCCCAGCTGAGACTTGGACAAAACAATCTCACACATAAGTAACTGTGGTGCAGTGTGCCTAGGGCAGCCCTCACTGGAAATGCCAAGGTCAGGGCAGGCTGCAAAAGGGAGAACAGATCCTCTCAAGACTGGTGAGTAACACTGAAGTAAAACTTCTCAGCCAGACACAAAGTGTGCATCTGATCCCCACACTGGTTATCACGAAGCAAAAAGAAAAGAAAAAAAAGACAGAAAGAAATCAGACAGCTCCTGTATTGCATTCCAGTTCTCTGCTTCCCAATCAGCATCTAGGTCCAGTACAGTGAGAAGCTATTTTAAAACTCTACTCAGTATACAAAATGTTCTTCTGACCCAAACAGGCCAACCACATGGACAGTCAACATTAGGTTGGATCTTACACAAAATACCATTCTGTCAACCAATCATTTAATGCATAAAACTAAAGGTTTAATACAAAGAAAAAAGAAAGAACAAGCAGAGAGTTGTTAAATGGTAAAGCACTCACAGACATCCAAAGACTTCCAAGTCCATTATGTCAGAGTCTTAGTAGTATTGGTGAGTTTGCTGACTTGAAAGTCCCTCTGGGACACATCCACAGTTGAATGGTTCATTCAATCCCTTGTTCAGAGCTTCAGTTTGTAGAGAAGTTGCTCCAGAGAGAAGAAGCAGGAATGAAGACAGCAAGTGGGATTGAAGACAAAATGGAGTTCATGCAACTGCCTTTATATTCTTCTCCATGCAGCTTGTATTTCCTTTGTTCCAAACACAAGCTGCCCAGCACATGGCCTGGGAACCTCAGAGTTCTGTCCATAATGCCCCTGCCTGCCTTGCTGAGTCACAAGGTGTAGCGCGAGCCTTTCAATGCGTTCACTGTACAGTTGATGTCCCTCGATGGACCACCAAGCAGGCTAGGCACTGCTACTGCCAATCTGTCTCAGGGTCTCATTTGGATGCATAGCCCAAGTTTGAAATACAGACATACCCTACATATCTATAACTCTTAATACAAAGGTGATACAAACGTATCCATCAGATTATCATACTTGGCAAACTGTGACATTGTCAAAGGCACCTCACATTGCATATCTGGTCAGATTCTGTGCAATTTTATAATATTGATGTCAACAATATCATAAGGTGTCCCACATGTTCCATCCAGTGTCACAGGAGTCACACAACGAGCTGGATGAAGATCTGGTCTTCTGTTTGCTTTTTGTTAAGTTCAGAAAATGACTTAGGCATTACAGCCACAACAACTTGGGTGACTACTTACAGCAAGATTCACTCAGAATCCCAGGACACCGAAATCTCTGACCCTTATGTCAGTAGAGGCTCAACTTAACTTTTACTGAATGATTAAAAAGGTTAATTTGGAAGAATTACTTAACACCATTTAATATTAACGAGAACGAAGGAACACTGGCCAGAATAGGGAAATAGCAGAGAAGTTCACAATAAAAGGGCTTGTCTTCACTAGCGTGGGGAGAGATCGATCTTAAGCGATCGATTTATCGTGTCTCATCAAGACGCGATAAATCGATCGCCAGCGGCGCCCCCGTCGACTCCGCAACTCCAGCTCGCCAAAAGGCGCAAGCTGGAGTCGACAGGGGAGTGCGCCGCCAACCGCCGCTGCCATAAGGACGGCAGGTAAAAGTCAGCTGTAGATACGCCGATTTCAGCTACTTTATTAACGTAGCTGAAATTGCGTATCTACAGTCGATCCCCCGCCCCAGTGAGCACCAGCCCAAAAAATATTTAGATCTCTGCAACTTGGCAGTGCCTAATGTAATTCCCTCTAGAGTACTTAAGAAACTAGCTGAAGCAATCTCTGAACTATTAGCGGGAATGATCCCAGGGGACCGAGCCGAACACTCCAGAACCAGGGACTGCTCATTTCTGGTGGGAATCATCCCCTCTTCTGTAATATCTCTGGCAGCTCTCGGTCCCTCCCCATCTGTGGAGCTGACAGCACAGCCAGGGCTGAGATGGATCAATGGGATCACAGAGGCCAGATGCTGCTCAAAGTTAACTATGGAGCCTCTCCAGTGGAGTCAGTAGTTATTTTGGGTTTACACTGGTGTAACTGAGAACAGGATCTGGCTCAGAGATTCCAGATCCTGCCTCTCGAATACTTCCTGCCACTTTCAGGATGTAACAAATTCCTTGCCCACCCAGGGGGTTGGGAGGAATATGTAGGGACATTTGTTCCCCTTCCTCTACAAAAACCACTGCAGAGTGTAGCCCTCTCCCTTCCTCATTCCTTGGATCATTAACTAGACCAGACCAAACTCTTGCTGTCTTCACTTGGCAAAACTCCTCCTCACTTCAATGGGAGCTGTGCCCGAGTAAAGGCTGTAGGGCTGGGGATACAGCACAGGAACTAATCCTGGAACTGACCACAGCAGATGAGCCAGGTGGGACCTAACTGGGTCTTTCCTTGTGTTTTATGGGCCACATTCTCCTCCCTGCTTCTCTGAAATCAGTGGGGTCGCGGAGGTGAGAGGGGAATGGGGCCCTGTGGTTCTGTGAGGTACCCACCGGGATTATGGCACAGACTGGACCCAGGAAGCTCCAACGAAAGCCTCTCTCCAGGCTGAGCCAGCAGCTGCAGGCAGGGAGGAAGAAGAAGGTGACTTTAATGGGATTACTGCCCTTCTTCAGCCCTGGGACACACAGAGGGGGTGTCACAGGGCAGCTGGCTCTCAAAAGCGAGATGGATCTCAGCCTGCCTGTGACATGGGCGACTCTCTCCCGGGCAGCAGGCAAACAGCCCTCCCCATCTACCTCAGCATTTCCTGCTTTCAGCCACCACTTCCTCTTCCACCTCCTCAAATGCCCCTTTCTGGGGGATGCGCGCAGTGTTGCTGGAGGGCCAGGCATGCAGCAGATGTACATTGGCCGAGCTGCACTGAAGGAAGTGGAGCTGCCCTGATTTACACCATCTGAGGATCTAGTCTGGGGTGTCTAGAATAAGCCACGCCCTGTTTCAGTGGAGTCACTCACTTAAGAGAGGGGATCCTCAGGGATTTGTACACAGTAAGAAGGTGCATTTGTTTACTACCCACCAGCCCCACAAACCCAGCTTGGGGTCTGGGAGCCGAGCTGGGATCTTTCTGGCTTGTTCTTCTGCATCACCAGTGGGGTGAGGAGTGTAGATGTCTGACAAGTGGGCAACTCAGCTACAGCGCTTGGGGCAGCTTAGTGTCCCTGGGGATGGGAAGAGTCCCAGGGGACATTCAGCTCCCAGGCATGGACAGCAGGGAAATCTAGGTTCAAGTCAGACCTGGGGTGAGACGGACAACCACATGGAAGCCACATCCCAGCTCCCCTTCGGGATGGACCCTGCACGTACTGTTTGTATGTTCTGTAGCCTTCAGGATTCACCGCTGCAGAAATAGCTACCACCAGGGCTGAGAATCCATAGCCGAACAGGAACATGAATCTCTTCTTGAACTGGCTGGCACTGGTGTAATTCACGACCTGCAGGTTCCTGATGATGAGGAAGAGGTGCAGCCCCTCCAGGAACGTCCAGGAGAAGGAGGCCAGATAGAGGTAGTGTAGGAGTCCAGCAATGACAGCCCACGCCACCTGGGGGAGACAGAGAGCCCAGGGACACTGCAGCAGGGACGGGAAATGCTGGAGTATGGGGGAGATCTGCGTGCGGTCACATCGGAATTCTTGTTAGCACAGCTCTGCAGTTCTAGTGCTCCGTGACACAGAGACGGCAGGTTCCTCAGTCTATGGAGGGTCCTGCGGGTGCACATTGATGATGCAGGAAGGGAGCAGAGATTAGTTGTTAGAGCAGGGGAGCAGGGCTCAGGGGAGCCAAGTTCTGTTCCCAGCCCTGCAACAGAGTCCCTGGGTCGCGATGGGCAAGTCACGTAGGAGAGAAGTTGAGGCCCAGGGAGACTGTGACATGGTGAAAGAACTGTCTGAAGTCCAGGGGTTGGAGACACTCAGCCCACTGTGCCCAGTGTGAAGGGACCTAACGAGGGGGGGAGGAAACATCCCCCTGGGAATCTCCCCTGTGTCCTGCACAACCCAGAGTCCAGGGAGCACAAAGGGGTTCAAAGCTGCACACTTGAGCCCTGCTGCGAGTGGAGGAACAGAGCAGGGGAGAATCAGGCCGTACCTGATTGCAGATGGGGGTCACCGTGGTGAGGAAGAGCAGGTCGGCCAGGAAGAGGCAGAGCTGCAGGTGGAGGGAGGTGCTGACGTTGCGGATGGAGCGGCACAGGAGGAAGGTGAGGATGGTGAGGAAGAGGCACAGCAGGGAGAGGGTGTCACAGCGGGTGGGGAAGTCCCGTTCCCACACACACACACACACCACTTCCTGGTATTCACAGTGATTCTTAGCCAGCCAGTGGATCAGAAGGTTTATTGGAGATGCCAGGAACACAATCCAACTCCGAGCTTGTCAGTACAAACAGGCCCCCTTAGTCAGGCCCTTCTGGGGGGCAGGGAGATGAGATCCCGAATCCGGGCTCCTCACCTCTTTCCCAGACAGCTTCTACCTGACTTCAATCCCTCCACCCGTCTGCCTTCCTTTGTTCACTTCCTGGGTAGGTGTCAACTCCCCTCCCCCTTCTCATCTCAGGTTACAGCTCCAGATATCTCCCTTCAGAAAAGCCTCCCCCCTCCAGTGAAACTTTCGAGATCATGTCCACCCTTCTCCCTGCTTGTCACACCCACAGACCCCAACATGTGGCCAGGCCCTGGCCGGCTGGTAAACGGGTTGTTTGGGAGCCAGCTGGATCCAGGGGATCCCCCTATTTCCAACGTTGCGCAGTGAGCAGTGGCCGGACCCTGCTGTGACCCTCGGCCCAGGGTCCTGCGGGGCGAATCCACTGACCCCTTGGACGGATGACACCAGCTCGACACTCGCTGCCCATCCAGCCTGTGGCATCCAAAGCCTGAAGAGACCCACTCGGCCTGACCCCCAGCAGAGCCCCAGCTGGAGTCGCCAGCCAGCAGTTCCCTGATCCAGCCCTGAATGGAGGGGACTTTACTTACCCCGCTGGCTCCTGGGGCCTTTCACCCCTCGACAGAGTCTGATCTGACAGACGGGCCCCGCCCTGCCCGGCACAGAGAGCCCTGCTGTGATCCAGCCAAACGCTGGAGGGCTGGGCACCTGCCAGGCTGCCAATGTGGGTAGCGCCAGCTGCCGGGCAAAGGGAGATAGACGGGGGATGTCGGTGCTCCATGGTGCAGCGGGTCACTCACCCCGGGCAGGGATTGGGGTTTTCTAACTGGGGACTGGCTTGTCCGTGCAGAGACGCCCTCATTCCAGCCAGCCAGCCCCTGAGGAGCCTGCAGCCCTGTCTGGGGCAATGACAGCTCAAGAACGCTTTAGCCCAGTTCCAAGAGCCATTCCTAGGGCCACTTCCCAGGCTCAGGGTGACACTAGCATCCCAGATGCTGCGTGTTGGGGCCAGCGAGGGTCCCCTCCCCTCTCCCCAGTGCTTCTCTGCAGCACGAGGACTTTGCTCCATGGGTCTGTTTCTAACCCTGAGGGTTTATTCCCATCCAAGCACCGGGCACAGATGTGAGCCCGTCCCCATGCTTTGTGGGAGCAGGCGAGGGTCACGTCTCATCAAAGCCTCACTGATGGCCTCAGGCCACTGCCAAACCCAGCAGCAGCCCCGGTGCAGCACCAGGCCTGGCACAACCATTTGTGTGTGTGGTGGGGGGGGTCTGAGCAGGTGGGGTCAGGGGAGAGCTCACCCTGGCAGGTGTTCTCACTCGCGTGCATGAACTTGGCTTTCCCAGAATTGGGCTCATAGCCATCGCTGCAGGTGCAATAGTAACTCCCAGGCACGCTGATGCAGTTTGCAGTGCATCCGCAGTCTGGCTGTCTCGGCTCCAGACACTCGTTAATATCTATAATGCAAGAGGGGACGCTCTGTACGGTCCTGGCAGGGAGACGTTCCCTGTATCAACCTCCCGCAGTGAGCTGGGTGATGGGACCCAGGCAACCAGGGCCCTGAGCGGTTGGTGATTAAGGCCCTGATCCTCAGTTACCCATTTCTGCTGCTGGAATGTCGGAAACAGCCCCTGAGCCTCCTGTCCCAGGTCTGGGAGATTTGGTCCTGGATCCCCTTTGACGCTGTACCCCATAAGGCTTTATTGGGGGGGTGCCTATACCTATAACATTACTGGAATATGGTTTTACTATATAGACCATGTAACATATCTATGTAAAGGTAATGATCAGCTGGATCTGTTCATCCTATTTGTATGTATGTGTCTGTTTTGTATTCAAAGTTCTGAATATTGGCTATGTGCTTGGTTAGTTGTAAATAGACTTTGGAAAGTAGCTGAGCAGCTCTCTGAGGAAAGACTACTCTCAGGTAATCCCAGTCAAGAACCAATCAAGCTAACAATGAACTTTGTAGACACCCATCCACACCCGAGCTTCCCCAGGAATGTGGCCTGGCTGGTAATGAACAGAGTCTGGCTCAAACATGTGAGTGGACCATGTGCTCTGAAACTCCATTTTACAACTGGACTCTGCATAGGAAGGAGGAGGGGGTCTCCACCCACAAAGGGATGTCTGGGGAGACTCCTCCATCTTAGTCTTCAGCTGGCTCAAAGAACAGCCTCTCCACCCCCGAAGGAGATCTGAAGGAAGCTGGAACAGAGAACAGTGACTGCGGGGGGTGGGGGGGTGAGTGATACCTGGACTCAGACTGATAGGGAGATTAGTATGAAAGAAGAAATCCATTGAAAAAGCTGAGGGTGAGGCTTTTACTGTATTAGTGTTAGATCTGCATGTTCTATTTTATTTTATTTGATTTGGTAATTCACTTTGTTCTGTCTGTTACTACTTGGAACCACTTAAATCCTACTTCCTGTCTTTATTAAAATCACTTTTTACTTATTAATTAACCTGGAGTATGTGTTGGTACCGGGGGGGAGGGGGGGCAAACAGCTGTGCATATCTCTCTATCATTGTTATAGAGGGCAAACAGTCTATGAGTTGTATAAGCTTTATACAGGGCAAAACACATTTATTCAGGGTTTGACCTCAATGGGAGTTGAGCATCTGAGTGCCAAGGGCAGGAATACTTCATACCTGTTTCCAGGCAAGCCCATAGCTGTTGGGGGACGTGGCTCACACCTGGATTTGGTGTTGAGCAGGCTAGTGAGTCTGACTCAAAGCAGGTAGGGCACTGAGGTCCTGTTTGGCCAGGAAAACAGAGGCAGGATTAGCCTTGGCACTTCGGGTGGCAGCTTCTAAGGGGGTTTCTATGATCCCAACCCGTCACACCCCCATGTGAGGGGAGGGTGGGGAGATATCCCCCGGGAGCTCCAGGATCCCTGTGTGTTGAGGGGTGACAAGCTGCCTCTTCTCTGCCCCCTCCCTCCTTGGATCCCTGCAGGGTGTCGGGGGGCGGGGGGAGAGTGGGGGGAAAGTACAGCCAGAACTGCCCCATTGTGCTCCTCTGGGCAGAGAACCATGGGGCTCCTCTGCTCTTGGACATCCAGGGCCTGTAAAGACCCAGACTGGGATTCAGACGGGTTAGGGTGATGGCCCCCACCCACCCTGAGCCCAATTCACAGAGCCCAAGACTCCTGGCACCTGCTGCTCGTCTGGAGGCCTCCAGTTCAATCCCCAGGAGAGTGGCCCTCACCTGTGCTACCGCCTATTCCCCCCATTTCCCAGCTGGGGTGAACACCCCCAACAGGCCCTGGAGTCAGTGGAATTTGCTGTTCCAGCCCTTAATGCCCTGCTCTGTCCCAGCCCCCCAGGACAATGTGGGAGCCCCGTTACCGTCACAGATCTCCGTTATGTCAGTGAAGAAGACGTGATTCCCGCTTGGCCGGTATCCATCCAGACAGGTGCAATGGGTGTTGTTCACACACTTGGCATGTTCTGGGCATGACATGTGGATGTTGCAGTCCTCAGTGGTACCTGCAGGGGCAGGAACAACTGGGCAGGGTCAGTCAGTGCAGAGCGGCTCCCCCCACCTACCCCCCCACACACACACACAGTGGGGTCGACTCCTTTCACTCGCCCCATTCACCGATTTTCATTTCTGGGCGCCTGGCAAACGGCTCCGACGCCATCCACCGCCTGGGGACAAGCTGCCCTCGGCTCCCCAGGAGGCCTTGGCTCCCTGGGGTGCCCCCAGCACAGACAGGCAGAGACGCTGGAACCGGGCGTTGGTTCAAGTGAAACGTTTTTGATCTCACCCAAACGTTCACCTTCTTGTTACTGTCGTCGTTACTCTCGTTAGCGACAATTTCAAACCAAAACCTCGATTCCAACCAGAAAATGTGGAATTTTGATTTTGAAAACTATTACATCTCTCCTACAGCGTAACTTTCTCTTGAGTAAAACCAAACATTCCTCTGAACCAAATCGGCATTTTCTGGCACAAAATGGTCCCTTGGGAAATTCCTGCCCGGCTCTGCTCTGGGTTGACTGAGGGCGGAATCGGGCATGAGGCTAGTTTGGATCCTGAGCTGCATCCCATGACCCAGATTGTGACCGGCCTACGGGGGCTCCTGGATCCTTTAGCTGCCCGGGGCTTCGAGGCTCCCCTGGGATCCGTCCCCCTGACCAGCATGAGAGGAAGGACCCAGCGCAGCTGAGCCGGCTGCAGGGCTTGAGATGGGAGCAGATGGAGCCGGGGGGGGGGGGGTTCAACACTGGGGGACCCCAGTGGGTCCATGGGAATTTACCCCAATCCCGTTTTGGGATTCACAGCAGAGCTGGGCTCAGACGCAGAATCCGGATCCCAAACGCCCCCCAGCCGGGCACATGGATCCCAGGTTTCAGTTCATCCTGATATTGGAAGGGGGAGGGCAGCTACAAATGCCACTTCTAACATCTGAGTCATCAGGGGTTTGATTCAGGCTGATCAATAACACGGCCCTTGGCTACAAAGGGGATCTGCCCCCATTCCAGCCCCAGAGCAGAGCCCTGGGCCCCAGGGTCTGTTCTCTGCTGGCCATGGGGCTGGGAAGGGCTACACAGGGCACCTTCTCCTCTCCCCTGCATGCACCACTGTGCTCTATAAACCCACCCCAAGACGCCCACCCCAAGGGGCTGCTCCCGGCTCACCAGACCCCTGACTCTGCTCTCCTGCCACAAGGGAAAGGGACTGGAGGGGGCGGAGGGTGAGACCCCGGGCAGTCGGGAGCGCTCAGGCAGTTTAGCCAGGAGGAGTCAGCCTTACCTTGTACGCCATTATTCTGGGCCACGGAGCCCCACAGGCACAGGGCGATGCAGAGCCCTGGGAGGGAGAGAGACAGGGTCAGGCACCATGGGCAGATGATAACCCCACTCAGCTGCACACATCCCCAGCGCCCCAGTCCTGCCAGTCCTGGGCCAATGGCCAGTCAGTGCCCTGACGCTGGTGGAATGAAAAGTGCAGACCCCTGGTGCTCTGGGATATCAGCCCCCACTGGGATCCCTGTTCATATTTTTAACTGGTTCCAGTTGGGAACTGGACTTTTGTCCCCAGCAACTGGGTCTTTTATTGTGTGTATTAGTTCCGGGGCCCCTACCCCAGAGTCAGCCTGGAGCTTCAGGGTTCCCCTGCTGCCCAGAAGCTCCTACCCAGATCAGGGGAACCCCACCACTCTTTACTTTTAGGTGCCCTGCCACCTAGCGCCCCTCTGCCCATTGCCTAGTGCCCCCCACTCCCTCTGCCCAGAGCTGCCTCATTAACTCCCGCAGAGACCCACTCTCCTAAGCCCTGCGCCCCGGCCCGCACTCACTGGCCCCCAGGAGGTGACACTGTCTGCCAGGCGGAGCGAGGGGCGCTCCAGCAGCAGGGCGGCGTGGGACTGTCTCCCCTCAACCAGCCCTGCCCCCTGCTGGGACATGAGTGTGGGAAAATCTGACTGTTTAGGTATCCCATAGAAGGCCAGCATCCCTCGGCCCTCGTTTATTGTGCCTAATCGGAAATCTGGCCCACGAAAAGCAGGGCCCCCATTGTACCAGGTGCTGCACAGAGCTGACCAAGATCAGGGCCCCACCGCACCGGGTGCCACCCAGAGGTGACTGAGATCAGGGCCCCTACCTATACAGAGTTCCTACCCTCATTGCAAATTTAACTGGTAAAGCTCAAAATGTATTCAATGGAACACCTATTGAAGATGCTTTAGACTATTGTAAACTTAAATTTAAAGATACTGTTTTGCAAAGTTTTCAGATTCATATTGTTCTGTGAGGTTAGTCTCTGTGGATCCAGCTATGGAGCATGTTAAGACTCTCTAAACTGAGGAAGGAATACTTGGGGCAGAGGGATATGGGGCCCAGATCTCTCTGGTCAAGAAGAGTGTGATCCCACAGGTCAATATGTTGCCTGGCCAAGCAGCAGAGATTGTGGGGGTGGATAAAAGCAGATTCCACATATCATTAGCTAAAATCCATGTGGTTTGGGAAGGTCTGGAAAGTGTCTTGACTGTGTGGGAAATGGAACATTTCCTATTCAACCTGCTCCTTTGTAATCATAGAATATCTGGGTTAGAAGGGACCTTAGGAGGTCATCAAGACCAATCCCCCCGCTCAAGGCAGGACCAATCACCAACTAAATTGTCCTGGCCAGGGCTCTTCAAGCATGACCTTAAAAATATCTAAGGAAGGAGATTCCACCACCACCCAAGGTAACCCGTTCCAGTGCTTCACCACCCTCCTCGTGAAAAAGTCTTTCCTAAGATCCAACCTAAACCTTCCCCACTGCAACTTGAGACCATTACTCCTTGTTCTGTCATCTGCCACCAGTGAGAACAGTCTAGATCCATCCTCTTTGGAACCCCCTTTCAGGTAGTTGAAGGCTGCTATCAAATCTCCCCTCGTTCTTCTCTTCTGCAGACTAAATAATCCCAGTTCCCTCAGCCTCTCCTCATAAGTCATGTGCTCCAGGCCCCTAATCATTTTTGTTGCCCTCCGCTGGACTCTTTCCTATTTTACAACATTCACCTTTTAGTGTGGGCCCAAAACTGGATACAGTACTCCAGATGAGGCCTCACCAAGTCTAGTTGCTGCCCTGTCTATTAGGGTTGAGGGTTTAGACTGCCTGTTTATATTTTCTTTTCTTTTGCTAACCACTTTGACTTGTTATGCTTCGACTTATAATCACTTAAAATCTATCAATATAGCTAATAAATCTGTTAGTTTATTCTACCTGAAGCAGTGTATGGTTTGCAGTGTGTCAGAGGCTCCCCTTGGGATAACAGCCTGGTACATATGAAGTTCTTTGTTAAATTGATGAACTTATATAAGCTTGCAGTGTCCAGCAGGCATAGCTGGAGACAGCAAGATGGAGGTTCCTAGGGTTGTGCCTATGACCGGACATATTGGCTAGTGTCATTCGTTTGCAAGTAGCTAGGAGCAGCTTACATGCCAGAGGCTGTGCGTGAACCAACCAGGAATGGGGTTACCTCACAGCACAGCAGGGTAAGACTGGCTCCCAGAGTCAAGGACTGGAGTGACCTTGCAAATCCCAGGTCCAGATAACAGCTGACTGGAATGTCACAATAATAAATATTCCTCACTTCAGATACAGAATTGATACGTGTATACAAATGGGATAATCATATTCAGTAAATCAGAACCTTTCTAATGATATCTTGCATGACCAAACTTGCATAGAACACATCTGTTATGCCAGATTCACATCATAACAGTATCTCTATGAAGAATATAGGGCATAGTGTCACATCTGGGTTTTCTCTTCTGTTGGTAAATCGTATGGTCAATTGCTCGACCACACTTCAGTTCATTTTGCAATATGCCAAAGACGCCAGATAACCGATATTGGTTAATTGCTGAAAATCGGTAATAACTAAGGCTGGGTGTCTGCCACAAAGGTCAGGGAAGTCAAAGATTCGGTAACTTTCCATGACCCTCATGACTTCTGCAGTGGCTGGTGCAGCTGACCCTGGGTGACCTCTGATGGGCCAATCTTGGGCCACCATCCTCTGCCCACAACTCCCCAGAGGCAGAAGTAGTTTTGGTGTGGGAGGAGGCTCAAGGCTAGGGCAGGAGGATGGGGTGCAGGGCAGTGCTTACCTTCTGGGGGGCTTCCAGGAAGCAGCCAGCATGTCCCTGCAGCACCTATGAGGAGGGCCCAGGGGACTCTGTGCCATGCCCCTGCCTGCAGACACCAACCCTGCAGCTCCCATTGGCTGTGGTTCCCAGCCAATGGGATCTGTGGAGCCAATGCTCATGGCCTTCCTCCACCAGAGTTCCTGCCAGCCCTGCCAATCCTCCCCTCCCAGTGCCAGCAGGGGTCCTGGGCCATGTACCACCACCTCCCCATCCAGCACCTGTGATAGCCCTGCTGGGCTGCCGCACCTGAACCTGTGGTGCCCCCACAGGTCCCCCCTGGGCAACCTCCCAAGACACCCCATCCCAAGTTTTAGTTAGGGGGATATAGTATAAGTCATGGAGAGGTCACAGGCCATGAATTTTTGTGTACTGCCCATGACCTGTCCATTGTTTTTACTAAAAATACCTGTGATTAAAACATAGCCTTAGTAAGAGCATATCAGAGGAATAAAGGCTCACTACAAGTCCAATTTCTGGAAGCCCATCTCCTGCAGCAGTGCTGAATTCGCCTTACAAAGAAGGCTTGTATCCAACTTACACCCCTAAAGCTATCTTGTTTATACCCAAAGTGTTTACAAGGAAAGCGGTACTGTATGCATCCTCTGAGGTTAGTCTTAACATACTGTCTTTCTACCTTGTTTTTCTGGTACCACACAATATTCCTTAGCTCTTTGTTCTGGACTCAGCAATTGCAGACACCAAGAGTGAGATGCACCTCCTCAGCTTGTCCCATAAATTTTCCTTATCTTTGGGACACTCCAGTGAGAGAAAATTCCTGCCTGTATTAGTTGGTACAACATGAGCAATGGAGGGAGCAGAGGAAATTGCACGTTACACCAATGTAGTGTATGCCTAGGAGTAAATTCTAGCTCGAGGAGACATACCCAGGCTTGCTCTGACCCAGCTGGCTTGCAAAAAATTGAAGTGTGGCCGCGCTCGGGCAAAGAACGGAAGAGGTTCCCTGCCCTGACTAAGATCCCGTACAAGACCACAGGTACGTACTCAGAGCAGCCAGCTCCTCACACTGCCATAGTGACTCTTCTATTTCTAGGTAGATGAGACCTAGCACGACTATGTGTACTCGAGCTGGAACATTCACCTTCCAGCCCCAATGCAGACAGACCGTGGGATCCTCTCGACTCTCCTAGCCCCAACCGAATTCAGCCCCTGGACTTTGTTCCACTCACCCAATGGACACACATCACCTCGGGTTCCCATGGTGGTTCACACGCTATCAGGGCAGGGTAAGTTCTGAGGATTCTGAGCTTTGCAGCCTCCTTATCTTGGAGAACTTAGACAGGAAGCCAAGTCGACTCATGCCCTGTTACATTATATCGTACTAACCCAGACCACTGCACATTGGAAATCAATGTCTTATCAGCATGCCCTGCTCTCCTTTCTTCTGCCCTACTACTTCTCCCAGTCCCATAAGCATTTACCTTGCTAAGTACCTGATACCCTATTGAGGAAACTGACCACAATGCAGAAGGTCTAGCACCATTTCACAAAATCACAGAAATGTGGAGTTACAAGGGACCTCAGGAGTTCAAACAATCCATCCCCATGAGCTGAGGCAGGACCAAGTGCACCTAGAACATCCCTGGCAGGTGTTTGTCCAACATGTTTTTAAACCCCCCCAACAACAGGGATCCCACAGCCTCCCTCAGTCACCTGTTCCTGTGCTGAACCATCCTTAGAGTGAGAAAGTTTTTCCTAATATCTAACCTAAATCTCCCTTGCTGCTAACTAAGCCCATTCCTGCTTGTCCTACCCTTGGTGGACATGGGCGCCAACTGATCGTAGTCCTCTTTATAACAACCTTTTGCATATTTGCAGATTGTTAACATGTCTCCTCTCAGCCATCTCATATCTGGACAAAACATGCCCAATGAGGAGAAGCTGAGTGAACTGGGATTGTCTAGTCTACAGAAGAGAAGACTGAGTGGGGATTTGATAGCTGCTTTCAGCTACCTGAAAGGGGGTTCCAAAGAGGATGGATCTAGACTGTTCTCAGTGGTGCCAGATGACAGAACAAGGAGTAATGGTCTCAAGTTGCAGTGGGGGAGGTTTAGGTTAGATCTTAGGAAAGACTTTTTCACGAGGAGGGTGGTGAAGCACTGGAATGGGTTACCTAGGGAGGTGGTGGAATCTCCTTCCTTAGATGTTTTTTAGGGTCAGGCTTGACAAAGCGCTGGCTGGGATGATTTAGTTGGTGATTGGACCTGCTTTGAGCAGGGGGTTTGACTACATTACCTCCTGAGGTCCCTTTCAACCCTGATATTCTATGATTCTGATTCCTCACAGGTCATGTTTTCTAAACCTCTGATCATTTCTTAAGAATCAGAGGGGTAGCCGTGTTAGTCTGGAATTGCAGAAGTGACAAAGAGTCCTGTGGCACCTTAAAGACTAACTAGACTTTAGGTGCCACAGGACCTAAAGACTAACTAAAGACTAACTAGTCTTTAGTTAGTCTTTAAGGTGCCACAGGACTCTTTGTCACTTCTGATCATTGCTGTTGTTCTTCTCTGGAATCCGTATAATTTGTCCTCATCCTTCTTGAAGTGTAGCTCCCAAACCTGGACACGGTTCTCCCACGCCGAGCAGAGGACAGTCTCCTCCCATCTCTGGGGTTTGGGGTGTGGGACAGGGCTCAGGGCTAACACAGAGGGTTGGGGTTTGGGAGGGTGAGGGCTCTACCTGGGAGTGAGGGCTCTGGGGTGGGGATGAGGGGTTTGCGGTGTGGCAGGGGGCTCAGGGATAGGATAGACTGTTGGGGTGTGGGAGAATGAGGGCTCTAGCTGGGGCTGGGGCAGATGGCTTTAGGGTGTGGGACGGGTCTCAGGGCTAGGACAGAGGGTCATTTAAGGTGTCAGAAAATTTTATATTTGCATCCCATCCTGAGAGGACACGTACACAGTCAATATGGGGCTAGTTGAAATCCCCCATTATTACTGAGTTTTTTATTGTTATAGCCTCTCTAATCTCACTGAGCATTTCACAGTCACATCACCATCCTGGTCAGGTGCGCAGTGGTATACCCCAACTGCTATATTATTAATTGACATGGAATTACTATCCATAGAGATTCCATAATAGAGTTTCGCTCACTTAAGATTTTTACGTCATTTGACTCAACACTGTCTAGTGCTGCTCCCCAACCAGCATGGCCTGTTCTGTGCTTCCCATCTATTTTGTACCCTGGTATTACTGTGTCCCATTGATTATCCTCATTCCACCAAGTTTTTATGATGCCTGTTATATCCATAACCTCATTTAATACAACACACTCTAGTTCACCTATCTTATTATTTTGACTTCTAGCATTGGTATATAGGCACTTTAAAAACTTGTCACTTTTTAGCTGTCTGCCATTACATGATGTTATTGAATGAGATTCTTATTCATTTGACTAGTTCTCATCAGATCCTATCTATATTTTATCATCTTCCATCCTCTCCTTCTTACAAGGACATAGAGAATCTCCATTAATAGATCCTCCCCTAAGTGATGTCTCTGTCTGAACCACGTTCTCCTCCGCACATGTTGGCTTTCCCTCAGCTTTTAGATTAAAACTGCTCTATGACCTCTTTAATTTTAAGTGCCAGCAAAATCCATTTTGGTTTAGGTGCAGCCCATCCTTCCTGTTTAGACTCCTCCTTTCCCAAAAGGTTCCCCAGTTCCAAATAAATCTCACCCCCTCCTCCCTACACCATTGACACAATCCATGCATTGAGACCCTGCAGTTCTGCCTGTATGATTGGCCATACCCATGGAACAGGAGCAGCCTGGCAGGGAGGGGGCTGATTAAACCTCACTGGCTGTTAATGAACTTTCATTTTAATGCAATTCCACTGCAACCTCCAGTGAAACATGAAAAACACTCAGGAAATGAAACACACAAAAGGAAGGAAATAAAAAGTCCAGCCAGCTCCCAGCACCTGCCCTCAACTTCTCCACTCCAGGCAGGCTGCACCGTTACCCTCGCTACTGCGCCATACGCTGCAAGCTTAGCTCTGCCCCCCAACCACCGCCAGCCTTTCGTCAGTCGCGTGCGCTCAGCCCTTCACCAAGTGACTCTGCCAACAGAACCAGCCGTGGCACCAACAGCCACGGCCCCTAGAGCACAAGAAAAGGAGACCTGGGAAGACCAACACGTGAGTGTCGTAGGAGGAAGAGCTTGAGTGTATTTCTTTACCTCCGTTCACCTTGAGCTCATGGGCACCTGGATGGGAGGACTGGAGAGACCCAAGTCCTGAACAATCACTGCCTTGAAAAACCTGCCATATGGGACCATCGACAAGGACCATCTGTGAGAATCAGGGCCTGCAGCAGAGCTGGTCTCCAGGCAACCTAATGAACGCAGCTGGTCTGTACCAAGCCGCCTGATTGGTGGAAGGGTCAGCAGACAGGCTCTTCAGCCCAGCAGTAGCAGTTCAGTAGCTGCTCAAAGCTTTTGCCCACAGCTCTGATGGCTCCGGCCTTGGTCCAGCCCTGCTCCTGCCTTGCCTCTCTCCAGGTCATCAGCTTCTGACCCTCAGCTCCGATTCCTCAGCTCCAACTTCAACTCCGACCACAATTCTGACCCTGCGTTCTGGCTCCTGCCCCTGGCTCTGACCCACCACTCCAGTTCTTGCTGCCAGGCCTGCTCTGAGCACTAGACTGACCGCCCATGTCCCGCTCTCTGATACCATCAAGCATGGATAGTCATTAGCCGCCTATTTCATCTTCTTCCTGTGTTAACCCTGTTACGATAGACCCACCTGGAACAGGACTGATGTTCTGTGTGCAGCTCCAAGAAGACAGCTGCAGACAAGAGCTACAATCACAGCTGAGACCTGGACAACAGCATCTCACGCATGAGGAGCCACACTGGGAGCTGGATAAAGATCTGTTCTTCTGTTTGTTTTTGGCTAAGAAGAGCTACTTCTCAGAAAACAACTTAGGCATTACAGCTGCACCACCTGAGATAACTACTTACAGCAAGAGTCATTAACAACCCCAGGACACTGACATCTCTCACCATTATGTTAGCAACCAACCACTCACTATGGGCACCTCTTAAGTTTTACTAAGGTTACTTGTGACCAGATATTTCACACTAGTTAACAGTAACAAGAGTGAAAGAACACTGGCTAGAATAGGAAAATAACAGAGAAGTTAACAGAATAGTTAGCTAAGTTGGATCTATGCAACGTGGCAGGGCCTGATAAAATTCACCCTCGAGCAATTAAGAAACTAGCTGAAGCAATCTCTGAATCATTAGCGATTATCTTCCAGAACTCATGGCGGATGGGTGAGGTTCGTAAGATGGGCAAACTTCAAAAAAAAGGTTAAAAGGAGCTTAGGGAAGGATAGACCAGACAGCATAACTTCAGTACTCAGAAAGATATTGGAACAACTGATTAAACTACCAATTTATTAAAATCTAGAGGATAACTGGTGATAAATAATAACTGTGATGGAATGAGGTTTTTTCCTTTGGGTTTCCTATGGGTTGCATGCAGAGGAGGTGGGACTCAGTTTCCCTGAGCGTTACTGATTTAACAAGGCGATGGGAGAGGGAGTTTGATGTTCCAGAGGACCATTGAGTGAACTTGGGCACCCCAGCCAATGGCCTGGAGAATGGAGACCCCAGCAACCGGTGACCTGGAGCCCAGCTCAGGAGTCGCAGACAGTGCTGGCTGGTGGGAGAACAATGGGCTGTGAAGAGAGGATCCCTGGGGACCCAACCAACCAGTTCCAGCCAGAGGCCCAGATGACCCTGTTTACGACCCTGTTTATCTGAGGACAAGACGATGGACAGAGGCGGGGTTTGGGGGAGTGAGATCAGCTGCCCAGCTGGGAGGCAGGGGGCTCTGTGCTGGAGAGGGGGAGCAGGCAGAGCCCAAGTAGATGCAGGAGAAAGTCGGATGTGCTGAACTGAGGGAGGCCTGGCCTGAGGGTCCCGAGGGTTCTTGTGCTGTGTTCAATGCTCAATAAACCCTCCTGTTTTACACTGGCTGAGAGTCACTCCAGTCTAGAGAACAGGGGGGAATCGTCCCCTTCAGGGGTGGAAGCCCCAGGGATCCAGGTGAGGGAACTCCCTGAGGGGGCCCACAGCAGAGGCAGGCTTCCTAAGGCTCAGAGGGGTGCGGATCCAGGAGGTGGAGGGGCTGACCCCGGGAGAGAGTGGACCCCTGAGAAGGGCTGTCTCACTGAAAGGGGCACCCACCACAGACCACTCGGGCCCAAGAGTGGGCACAACCTGTGAGTCCGTGACAATAACCAATATGGATTTGTCAAGAACAAGTCAAGCCAAACAAACACAATTTCCTTCTTTGATCAGGTGTCCAGCCTAGTGGATGGGGGGTGGTGATGATAAATAAAGGGGAGAGCACCCTTTTATGGACACCCAGTTAGCTATAAAGTCCCTCTTGGTGGCTGCTTGCTTTACCTATAAAAGGTTAAAAAGTCCCCAGGTAAAGAAAAGGGAGTGAGCACCTGACCAAAAAAGCCAATGGGAAGACTAGAACTTTTTTAAATGGGGAAAAAAGCTTTCCCTTGGTCTCTCTGTTGTTCTCTCTGGACTGAAGAGACGTGGGGCATTTGGAATGCTGTGTAAAGTTTGGACCAGGTATGAAAATTCCTCGTCCATACCTAGAAGAATTCACTGGGACAGGGAATGTTAGATAGACGCAATTAGGGTTATTTCTGTTTATTTTCTGTGAGGCTTGTGGACTCCACTGTGCTAACCCCAGATGCTTTTGTGTTCTTGTAGCCTTTAAGCTGAACCCCCAAGAAAGCTATTTTGGGTGCTTAATTTTTGGAATTTCTCTTTTAAAAACCTAGGAGAAGCCTAAGTTCCAGATGTATTTTCTTTCTTTTTGTTTTTAATATAATTTACCTTTTTTAAGAACAGGTTTGGATTTTTGGTGTCCTAAGAGGTTTGTGCATATGGTGTTAAATTGCCTAGTGGCAACAGCTAATTTCCTTTATTTTCTCTCTCAGCTCTTCCTCAGAGAGGGATGCAGTGGGCCTGAGGGTACCCTGTACGGGGAGATTTTGGCAAACCAGTCAAGTGCCTGAAACCACTATTGCTTATTGCTAAAAGGAGCCAAGTCAGCAGCCATAAAATGGCCATTCAGCAGCCATGCAGCAATTTAATCAAGGCAGGAGGTTTTTTAGATGCTACAGAAAGGGCAGCTTGACCTCGTATCCTTCCCGACAAGAATTGTGTTGAAATTTCAGATACATACATTTTAGAAGAACAAGAAGCCTGTCTATATGCCCTCAGAAATGTGTCTGTCAAGGCGTGCAAACACTGAAAAAACCCACACCTGGTTAATCAAAAATCAGAAGGAAACTTCTTGCTTGGCTGTTGAAACTGGTTGCTTAACAAGTTTTCTTTAAGTGACATGTCACTGTATTACTACTGTATAAATAATGGGGAAAAGTTTCAGGTCGGGGGACTCTTGCTCTGAATGCATCTTGTGTTCCCCTCCGGCAGATGCTGCTGTGACACTCGAGAGCCACACTCAGTTTTGTAAATAATCAAGGGTTGGGGGTGTTTTACTAACCTGTTGCAGACGTGTGTCGGTGCTTGAGACTAAGGAAAGTTTAGCTTTAAGTGAAAGCAGTCTTGTGCTGTCCTCTTTGTGCCAGCCATCTGCTGGTCGGACGGCCGTGTCTCCTCTGGTTTATTTCCTGACACCACCTCACACAGAGTAAAAGTTACCAAGAGCTTTGGGTTGAAAGAACCGCAGGTAACAATCCCATATGAAGGAATTCCCAAGTGTTCCCTCCTGGGTTTTCTAAAAGGGGTTTTCTTTTTCGCACTTGGGTGGTAGCATCATATACCCATCCAAGGTCAGAGAGAAACTGTAACCTCAGAAGTTTAACAACAGCCTGGAGTAGCCAGTATTAATTTTTTTAGAATCCTTGCAGGCCCCCATCTTCTGCACTAGAAGTGCCAGAGTGGTACATCAGCCTTGACATGCTGACAGAGCAGTGAGATCATTTTGAACCACAGGCACAGACGTCAGGATTTTGAAAAGACACATTTTTTCTTTTGGCTGCTTGAAAGCCAGGGAGGCTTTTTTCCTCTTTTCTTTGCTGCCTGGGGGGGAAAACAGGCAAGCAAAGGGTTCAGCCAGGAAGTCCAATAAGCAGTTTCTTTTTTTATTTTTTCTTTGTTGCAACAAAATAGGCTAGACTAGGGCAGCCTGTGCATGAATTTGAGGTCAGGCACTGAAACCTTAGAAAAACCTATCCAAAGCGGCACGCCATGGAGAGGACAGACCCAGATCAAGCCCAGACTTCCAGCTCCAAGATGGAAATAAAGGGAGCGGATGGGGGAAGGGGGACTTTCCAGGAGGGAAGTGTCAGTCCTCCCAACCTGAGATCCAGGTGCCAGAATGGAGGGATGACTTTAACTCAGGCTGAAATCTAACTGAGGCAGAAAAGAAATTTCTTCCTTGAGATGAAGCACTTGGAAGCAGAGGACGAAAGAGGTGAAGCGCTTGGAGTTGGAAGCGGAGGAGAGGAGACAGGTGAAGCACTTGGAAGTGGAGGACAAAGGAGGCGAAGTGCTTGGAGGCAGAAATTCAGGCAAGGCACTTGGAGGCAGAGGTAAAGCTTGAGCACTTAGAGCTAGAAAGGGCTAAGTTCGATCCATGGTCCTTCTCCGGGTACCACTCCCCATTCTAAGAAATCCCCCACATACAAGGTAGGCAATGATACAGAGGCCTTCTTAGGAAATGTGGAAAGGGCCTGCCTTGGGTACAACACCTCTACAGACCACGGTATGTTGGAGTTGAGGCTACAACTCAGTGGACTGTTAGGAAAGTTAGCAGCTGAAATGCCTAAGGAACACATGAACAAGTATGAATGTTTTAAACAAAAGGCCAGAATTAGAATGGGGCTAATGCCCATTGGTGGTTCAGAGCTCTAAGGTGGAAATCAGATGTGGCATTTTCCTGACACGCCTACCACATTGTAAAAAATTGGGATGCCTGGATATCAGCAGCAAATGCTAAATCTCTAGAAGATCCATCTCTCCTGATGCAAATGGAGCAGTTCTAAGAGGGTGTTCCTGAGGAAATAGAAAGGCACATCCTAGATGGGAAGCCCAAAACTGTAATCAAGGCGGGCGGGGGGGAGATGGGAACCAAATGGGTGGAGGTGGCAAAGAAGAAGAAAGCTAGTATCAGTTGGTGTGGATACCAGAAGGCGCAACCCAAGGCAACACCTCATCATCGGGGTCAGCTCAAAGCCCCACCTTGCAAGGAGGAACCCTCCACACTGCCAGGGAGATTCCAGATGCCCTCTCGTCCCACCATCCCACTCTCCAAACACCCATCTTGCCCCAGCCCACAATCAGCTGGGCGATGCTTTAAATATAATGAGCTGGGGCATGTGAAGGTCAACTGTCCCAACAGCACCAGCCGACTGCAACTCATCACCATGGGGTCCCACCGAGAGCCTTCAGGCCCAAATGCCTCACAAATACCCCCATAGCGAAGGAAAATTGTGAGTGTGTGGGCAGGAGGAAGATTACTGCATGGAGAGACACTGGAGCACAGGTGTCAGCTATCCACCAATCCCTAGTGGACCCCAAATTCATCAACCCAGAGGCCCAAGTGACGGTGCAACCCTTTAAGGCCCACTCTTGTAACTTGCCTACAGCTAAGTTGCCTGTCCAGTGCAAGGGCTGGTCAGGAATATGGACTTTTACAGTCTATGACAATTATCCCATCCCCATACTTCTGGGAGAAGACTTAGCCAACCATGTGAGGCTAACAAAAAGGGTGGGAATGGTCACCCCCAGCCAGGCTAACCAGGCCTCCACAGTTGGTGAAGCAGCAGTGGGACGGGGTTACATCTTCTCCAGCAACTAACATTTTGGACTTTGTAACCAACCTGCAAAACACCCTTAAGGACTCTCTAGTTCTTGCTCGATAAAACCTACAGGAGGCTTCAGGAAGCTCAACATCAGAAAAAGGCCTGGTGTAGTAAACATGCCAGAGACCGTTCCTTCAGCATAGGTGACCAAGTCATGGTCCTGAAAGCGCTCCATGGCAAAAAGAAGAAAGCACCGTGGGAGTGGTCATTTATGGTCCAAGCATGCATGGGAGCTGTTAATTAACTCATAGCATTCCCAGACCCTACCCTAAAACCTAAAGTATACCATGTTAATTTTCTAAAGCCCTTTTATTCTCAAAAAAATCAAGGTTTTCCAGTTTATAGCCCAGAAGAAAGATGCTGTTGAATGGCTGCTACGACGGAAAAAGCAATGGTGGGGTAGAAGACGTGAGCCTTTTCATCACCCTGGAGTGTAAGCAGTGACAGCAAATCCAGCAGGTGTGCACCAGCTTCACGCCCATCTTTTCAGCCACCCCAGAACGGACAGAAGGGGAGTACCACTCCACTGACACAGGTGATGCTTGCCCAATTAGAGCCCAACCCTAACGGATGGCTCATCAAGCCAAAACTGCAACAGAAAGGGAGATCAAGGACTTGTTACAGATGGGTGTAATCCACGCCTTTGAGAGTGCATGGGTCTCTCCAGTGGTTCTGGTTCCTGAGTCAGATGGGGATATCTGCTTTTGTGTGGACTACCATAAGCTAAATGCTGTAATTCACCCAGAGAACTATCCAATGTCATGCACAGATGAGCTACTGGAGAAACTGGGATGTGCCCAGTTCATCTCCACCGTAGACTTAACTAAGGGCGTACTGGCAAGTGCCAGTATATGACCCAGCCATCATCAGCCTTCATCATCCATGTAGGGTTATAGGAATTTAATGGGCTCCCTTTCAAACTGCAAAAATGCACTTGCCACCTTCCAGAGACTGGCAGATCACAGTCATCCCCAAATCCAGCCAGAAGGTTATCCATTGGTGCCCATGTCCACCAAGGGTAGGACAAAAGGAATGGGCTTAGTTAGTGGCAAGGAAGATTTGAGTAAGATTTTAAGAAACTTTCTCACCCTAAGGATAGTTCAGCATAGGAACAGGTGACCTAGGGAGGCTGTGGAATCCCTGTTATTGGGGGGTTCTAAGTATTGGTGTACTTGGTCCTGCCTCAGCTCATGAGGATGGATTGTTTGAGCTCCTGAGGTCCCTTGTAACTCCACATTTTTGTGATTCTGTAGAAGTGATGCTAGGCCTTCTGCACTGTGGTCAGTTGTCCCCATAGGGAAATGCTTATAGGGCTGGGAGACATGGTAGGGCAGAAGGAAGGAGAGCAGGGCCTGCTGAGAAGACATTGCTTTCCTGTGTGCAGTGCTGTCGGTTGATACGATATAATGCAACAGGACATGAGTCGACTCGGCTTCCTATCTAATTTCTCCAAGATAAGGAGGCTGCAGAGCTCAGAATCCTCAGAACTCAACAGCGTGTGAACCATCATGGGAACCCGAGGTGAAGTGTGTCCATTGGGTGAGTGGAAAAAAGTCCAGGAGCTGAACTCGGGTGGGGCTAGGAGAGTCCAGAGGGGCCCACGGGTCTGTCTGCATTGGGGCTGGAAGGTGAATGTTCCAGCTCAAGAAGACATAGTGGTGCCAGCTCTCATCTAGCTAGAAATAGAAGAGTCACCATGGTGGAGGGAGGGGCTGGCTGCCCTGAGTCCGTACCTGTGGTCTTGAACAGGATCGTAGTCGGGGCAGGGAGCCTCTCCTGTTATTTGCCCAAGCGCGGCCACACTTCAATTTTTGACATACCAGCTGGGTCAGCGCAAGGCCAGGTATGTCTCCTCGAGCTAGAATTTACACCTAGGGATAGGCCTAGGTGCAATTTCCTCTGCTCCCTCCAATGCTCACGTTGCACCAACTGAGACTCCATCCAGAGTCAGTGAAACCCTCTTAGATTTACTGGCCCAGATCCCTGGGGCTGGCTGAGGTGGGCTCATCTGAGTTGGGCTCCCTATGAGACCAGAGCATGGAGGGGTCACAGAGGGAGATCAAGGCTAGCAAGGGAGAGCAGCACGGAGCAGCAGGGCAGCCGCCCACTTTTCGTCAGGCAGGGGCACTCTGGAGCCGAGGGGAGGCCTGCAGGGGATGGCAGGTGGGGTCCGGGGGATGCTCAAGGCAGGGCTGGGGGAGAAACTTGGCTCCAAACATGCGTGGAGTTGGGTCCTTGGCCCTGAATATTCCCAGAGCCCAGAGAGGGGTGAAAGTAATTATAGGCACTTAATGGTACAGTGCCGGGCTGAGGCTAGCTCTGGCCCCTGGAAGGGGCAGGGCTGGGGGGTCAGAGCCAGCCCCAGCCCATCCCGTACCGGTAAGTGCCTGAAGTTGGGGCAGCTGTTTCCTTTGCTGCCCCCACCCTACACTGTTGGCAGCCGAGGGGAAGGGGCAGGGACATTAAAACGCTGCCACTGTACCGCTTTAAGGACGGTTCTTTGCCACGGCACCACTTTAACGTTGCTGGCCCTCTACCAGCTGGGCCGCCAACTGGGGCGGGAAGGGGCAGGGATGCTTTAATGGTGCTTCCCTTCCCCCACCCAGTCGGTGGCCCTGCTGTTAGGGTCTGTACCTGCAGGGCCCCGACAGGGGAGGCAAAAGGCGCAGGGACATTAAAGCCCTGCCACGTGGCCTGGGACCCCTGCTGGTGCTGGGCGGGGAAGGTTGGTGGAGCTGGCAGGAGCTCTCCCTACAGGGACAATGGGAGCTGCAGGGTCGGTACCTGAAGGCAGAGGCAGCACTCAGAGCCCCCGGCCCCTCCACCTAGGAGCGGCTGGGACATGCCGGCCGCTTCAGTGGAGCCCCCCGCCCCGCAGCGTAAGCACTGCCCTGCACACCCATCCCCTGCCACAGCCCAGAGCTCCCTCCCACACCCAAACTACTGCTGCGGAGCTGGGAGGACGGGGTGGCCCAAGACTGCCCCAGCAGCGGCCACCCATTGAAGAAATCACGGAGGTCTCGGAAAATTAGAGAATCCACGACTTCCGTGACACACACCCAGACTAAGCTATTACTGACTTTTAGAAATAAACCAGACCAAGACTGGTTATTTGGTCAATTGGGCATATTGAGTAATGAACTGAAGTGTGGTCAAGCAAATGACCATGTGATTTGCAAACAGAAACTCAGATGAGATACTACGCCTCCTATTCTTCCTAGGATATTGTTATGATACGAATATGACATAACAGATGTGCTCTAAGCAAGATGGATCATGCGCAGTATCATTGGAAAGGTTCTAATTTACTGAATGTGATTGTTCTATTTATATGCATGTATCAATTCTGTATCTGAAGTGAGGAAAATTGACTATGTAACAATTGCAAGAGGGTTTACACCTGGGGAGCATCCACCAGACAGTGGCAATCAGCCTGAATGGGCATTTAAGATGGACAAGAGAACTTTGAAGATGTTAATCTCCCACCTTCCTGAGAAGCTTCCTGGGATGCTGCTTTGACACTGCAGGGTCATGTGATCATATCACCTGGTACTGGGCTACTAGTATTTTTTTTTTTTTTACACTAATGTGGGAGGGGATCAAACTGGGAAACAAAGGATTCCCACCATACCTGAATCCTATTTAGGGTAGGAAAGTGATTTAATCAGGTTTCATTCTCCTCTGTCTCCCTCCCCAGGAGGTCTGCTGGAAACATCTTAGGCCCTTTCTACACTGGCAAGTCTCTGTGCAGTAAAGCAGCTTTGAGCACTGTAACTCCTGAGGTGCACACACTGCCAGGCCACTTCTGTGCAGTTGCTGCGCACTTTGTAGCGCTGTGAAAAAAACCACCCCAATGAGAGGCGTACAGCTTTCTGTGCCAGGGCTACTGCGCTGGGGTGCCAGTGTAGACACCCTGGTGAATTACAGTGCTACAATTGGTCTCCGGGAGATGTCCCACAATGCCTGTTCTTGCCTCTCTGGTCATCGGTTTGAACTCCTCTGCCCTGTTCGCAGGTGACCAACCGTCATCCCCACCCCATAAATTCCTTTGGAATTTTGAAAGTCCCCTTCCTGTTTGCTCGGTGACGTGTGCAGTGGTCTCAGCGCATCTTTCCAGGTGGCTGTGCCTGCTCCATGCACCAGATGATCCCGCACTTGGAGCAATGCCGAGCTGCTGGACTCATCAGCGTTTGGGGAGAGGAGGCTGTCCAGTCCCGGCTGTGCTCCAGCCATAGGAATTATGACCCCTACGGACAGATTTCACGACGCACGACAGAAAGGGGCCATGACCCGGACACATTGCAGTGCAGGGTGAAAGTGAAGGAGCTAATGAACGTCTATCACAAGGCACAGGAGGTAAACTACCCCTCCCATGCTGCACCCATGAGCTGCCCATTCTACAAAGAGCTGGATGCGATACTCAACAATGACCCACCTTCCACTGCAAAGGCCACTGTGGATACTTCGGTGGCTCACATGCTAGTCAAAAGTGTACCGAGCCAGGAGGAGGAAATCTCAGATATTTTGTGAATTGCTGAAGTGAGTTTTTGGGAGGAGGAGGGTTGCAGAAAACAGGCTTGTCTCCCTCCGCATATCTAGTCTGAGCGACGGAACAGGCTGTTGACTGACTCCCTCACTTCAGGGGAATCTCCCTCAGAGATCTCCAGGAAACTCTCTTGGAGATACTGGGCAATCTGCTGCCACAGGTCCTTTGGTGGAGCTGCTTTGTTTCTTGCCCCATTAACAGCAACTTTCCCACGCCATTGTGCTGTAACAGGGGTCGGGGGGTGTAGCATTGCTGCACACAGACAAGCCACATAGGAAGAAGCCACAGTCCTGGAGAAGACTCTCCCTTGATTCCCTGCTGACCCTCAGCAGCGAGATATCTTCCCTAACGATCACACCCTGTGGAAAGTGTTGGAAGAGGAATTTGATCAGCCTCTGTAATAAGGTGACAACTCACCCCTGCGGCCCCTCCTGCTGGTCATCCAGGAATTAGCTCCTCTAGCCTCTGGAGCGCCCTCTTCAGGGCAGTCTCTCACCCACATCTAGCCTCATGTCTTTCCAGGACCCCAATGCCCATTCTCCTTGAGTGCTGCCCCCAGGCAGTACCCCCATGGTTCTCTGGGTCTCCCCTCTCTGGGGGAACCCCCACCCACTAATCCCCACCTTGGCTCAGTCTGGGCTACTGCCAGTCATCATCAAGCCCCAGCTCCCTGGGGCAGACTGCAGTGTAAGAGCCCATCATGATGGAAAAGGGGGTTCAGGCCAGCTGCCTCTCCCTAGCTCCCAGCACCTTCTTAGGCTTTTCTATCAGGCCACAGCCTGGGAGGTCACCAGGTCTGATCTCCCCAGCTCAGCCTGCCCTTTCCCCAGCTCTGCTACTCCTTCAGTACCTTTATCTCAGGCAGCCAAGCCCTGCTCCCTCCAAAGCTGGGCAGGGACTGACTGAGTTCCTGTCTACCAGCCTTTTATAAGGGCCAGCTGGGCCCTAATTAAGCCAGCCACAGCTGTGGCTGCTACACCATCAGCTGCTCTTACTGAAGCAGCCCTCTGCTGGGTGACTTCCCTAGCCACAGGCCTCCGCTGGATTGCTACAGTCCCCCCTCCCCGCCCCCCAGTGTTGACTCTCCCCAAGAACCACATGCCCAGCATACAGCAGGGTCTGAGGAGAGTGATTTTTCCTGCCCCTACTGCTACTCACCATATGGGGGTCTTGTGGCTCACGTGTGCTTGCCTGGGGTCAGCCAGTTAGTGACAGGTGTGTAGGTGCTGGTTGTGTTTTAAAGCACCGAGTCAGTGCTCTCCGTGTTGCAAACAATACTGCTTCTGTAAAATGCTGTGTTGAAACCTCACAGAGATGACCTTGGGAACCCAGCCCCCCGCTTTGTTATCTGTGACTGAACGGCTGCACAGAATTAGAAAGTGACTAAGGCGGACTTTCTGCGTGATGTTCTGATGCACTCTGCCGCTGAGAAACAGGAATGGAAGGAGTGGTGGGACATCGAGAAGAGGGACTGAAAGGAGAACGCGGCACGCCAGAAAGAAGCCACAATGAAGCAGCTCTCAAAGGTTATGGTGCGCCAAGCAGACACGCTCTAGGTGATCCTAGCTCTTCAAACTGAACAGCTCCGTGCCCGCCCTCCCCTGCAGCCAATGTCACAAAACCCTTTCCCATGTGCCCTCCAGACACCGCCAACACACTCTTATCAACCTCCTGACTCCAGTCTGTACCCGCGGCATCTCACTCCTCCCCCATCACAATCCAGCACTGCGGACTCCCACTGCCCACAACCCCCATCCCTCTACAGTTTGACCCTGCTGAAGTACAGCACCCGCTGCATTGTACTCCAAAGGAGAAGGTTGGATATGATCCCTGGACATACACAAATCTTTAGCCGTCCCAGGAACCCTCCTCCCTCTGGGACCTTCCCTTCTCTCATCCCCCTCACTGCTGATGCTCTTTGTTTGTTTAACTCTCTCCTCTGGTTGTTGTTTTTTAATAAAAGAATTGTGCCGGTTTGAAAGCAATCTTGATTCTATTAAATGGAAGCAAAAAGAGCCCTCCAAAGCTACAGACAATTATGTTAAAGCCGCATATTACATCGTCTGCACCAATCACCTCCTAGCATTACAAGCACTGCACTCCCGAGCATAGCAACAAAGATTAGTGGCTTTAGACTTTAAATTGCCGCCTCATCGCATCCCTGATCCTTATGGCCGCCCTGCTGATGGAGGGCTCCTCGCTGTGCCTGGCAGACAGTCACCTCCCAGGGTGGCCAGTGAATGTGGGCCGGGGGGCAGGGCTTGGGAGAGTGGGTCTCTGGAGGAGTTCATGAGGCAGCTCTGGACAGAGGGTTGTGGGGCGCTGGGCAGCAGACAGTGGCAGATTTAGAATTAGCGGGGCCTTGTGCTTAGCCTCATTTTGGGGGGCCCCTCCTGGGGGCCCAGCCAAGAA
>ML677403.1:4457491-4475515 GCA_007922305.1 Dermatemys mawii
CTACAGCAGCTGCGCTACAGCCCTTATTCCCCATGCGGAGGTGGATTACCAGGAGCGCTATAACTCCGCAGTTATAGCGCTCTACGTGCCTTGCCAGTGTGGATGGGGAGGAGGTTATAGCGCTCGTGGGGGCTTTATAGCGCTATAAAGTGCCAGTGTAACCAAGCCCTATATCTCCTGATAATGAAATCTATTTTCAATCTGGTATTTTTTCATTTAGAAAGAGGGGTGGGGACCCAGAGAGAGAAAAGATTCCTGACTTGTGCCAAAGCTATAAAAGGGGATGGAGCCGGACAAAGGGCTGCCAGTCATGAGAAAACTTCTGCTTACCACCTGAGAAGGCTGCTGGTTCTAAGAAGGACTGTACCAGGGGAAAGGATCAGGCCCAGACTGGGAAGGAGGCTAGTCTGTGAAAGAAGCTTATTTGAATATCTTTGAGGGTGAGATATTACCTGTAATCAAAAACGATGAGGAGTCCTGTGGCATTGTAAAGACTAACATATTTAATTGGGCATAAGCTTTTGTGCATAAAAAACCCACTTCTTCAGATGCAAGTGGGTTTTCTACCCATGAAAGCTTATGCCCGAATAAATCTGTTAGTCTTTCAGGTGCACCAGATGCCTTGTTCCTTTTTGTGGATACAGATTAGCACAGCTACTCCCTGATACTTGATACGTGAAATCAGTTCCTTAAAGTATTAGGCTTAGACTTGTATGTTTTGTTTTATTTTGCTTCGTGACTTACTTTGTTTTGGCTGTTATTGCTTGAAACCACTTAAATTCTGTTCTTTATACTTAATAAAATCGCTTTTGTTTATTAATAAACCCAGAATAAGTGATTAATACCTGGGAGAGCAAACAGTTGTGCATCTCTCTCCATCAGTGCTATAAAGGGTGAACAATTTACAGATTTACTCTGTATAAGCTTTACACAGAGTAAAACAGATGTATTTGGGGTTTGGATCCTATTGGGAGCTTGGGTGTCTGGGTGCTGGAGACAGGTAACCTGCTGAGCTGTTTAGTTAAAGTCTGCAGCTCTGGGGGTGTGGCCCAGGCCCTAGGTCTGTGTTGCAGCAGGCTAGCGTGTCTGGCTCAACAAGGCAGGGTTCTGGAGTCCCAAGCTGGCAGGGAAAATGGACTCAAAGGTAATTTCAGCACAGCAGGTGACAGTCCCACGGGGATCTTTGTGACCATCACACCCCCACCCAGTAATCTGGGAAAACTTCAGACCATCCCAGATGCCCCTAAGAGGCAATACGTCCCCTCTCATAAGCACTGAGTCTGTGTATAACAAAGAGGAACTTATAATAAAAAGGGGAAAGGAACCTGACAATAATCTGGGAAACACCACGGTCATGATTCGAAAGCTTGTGACCATGAGGAAAGCAAACGTATTTTTAGTCAAAATCATGGACAGCTTTGCGGGCAATAAACAACAATTCCTGGAAGTCTGTGACCTCTCTTGACTTTCACTGACAATATACTGACAAAGCGGGGTGGTAGGTTTAGCTCAGTGCCCACTGCTGGTGGAGCTCTGGGGTCCACCACCACCACTGTGGTGAGTGGGAGCTTCGAGGTTCCCCATAGTAGCTGAGCAGGTGTTGAGGGTCCCACCGCTTGCTGTAGCAGGGAGCTCTGGTTCCCCGATACCTGGGGTAAGTGGGAGGTCTAGGGTCCTCCACCGCTCATGGGGGAAAGACTGCTGCGGGGTCCCCCTCTTCCTGCCATGACTGGGCAACTGCAGAGGGTCCCTCACCACCCGCCATGGGGGAACCAGGGACACTTGGTGGTAGAGACGGACTTCCTGTCCATGCTGCCATGCCCCACACCACCCCTTTCCACAGCGTCAAGTGACTGATCCCCATGGGGAGATGGACCCAGGCAGTGGGGCCTCGCCAGATAGGGCCCAGCGAAGGCATCCGGATGGGGGGGTGCCCAGTGGCCTTCCTCCCCCATCAGGCTAGGAATCTTCTTGCCACCTGGTCAGTTCTGGGGTGGGATTATTCGGGGGGAGAGCTAATTGGAGGGGAAAGGCCTCATGTCTGTGACATAATTATAGCCTTAACCATGAGAAAACCCCTACCCGGAATATATTGGGCAGTGTCCTTTGCCTCAGTTTCCCCCTTGTGGTGTGAAACTCCAACAAATTCTCCTTTAACCTGCCTTTGCCCTTTTCCTCCCCGGCATCCCTATCACAGCTGCTGTCCTTGGTCCGCAAAGGCCCAGAGTTCAGAGCGTTCATGTGAGTTCAACGCCTGCCAGAGGGGTGGGAGGCGGGGACACGGCGTCGAGAAATGCCTTGGCTGCTGCTAACACTATCACATATACAACCGAGGTCTGGTCTGAACTACAGCCCTATATCGGTATAACTATGTCACTCAGAGGGGTGAAAAATCCACACACCCTGGTCCTGTGCAACGTAGTTATACCAACCTGACCCCCTGTGTAGACACCGCTGTGTTCGCAGGAGAATGTCTCTCATCCACACAGCTACCGCCTCTCGGGGAGGTGGATTAACTACTCCAATAGGAGAAGCTCCCTCCTGTCAGTTTAGACTAGAGCACGTCCATCAAAGTGCCACAGCCGCAGTTGCCTCAGTGCAGCTGTGTCAATGCAGCGTGTTAAGCGTAGACGTGACCTAGGGCTCAGCGGCTAGACCTGGTTCTCAATGATTTCAACTCTAGCGATTACTTAACAAAACAACTTCCCAGTGTGTCTAGTCAACTCTGTCTTCAAACACCTGTCCCGACCCTCTTTCACTCCCATGGGGATTTGGCATCCCTTTCCCCCTGCTTAGTGAGGGAGTGTCAATCAGGGCAGGCTAAGCAGAGTTCTGCTGCCCTTTCTGCACACAGTCAGGGTGGCAACATGCCATTCCCCTGCACTCCGCACTAAAGTGATTTGTAACCCAACTCCAGTCACAAGGGATCCCTTTGGCAGAGCAGTTCCCTCCGCTGGGTTCCTAGGCAGTGTAGGGTGCTTAGACAAACACAGTCTGTTCCCTCGGCTCATCGCTCCACCTCAGAGGGGAGTTCAATCCGATCCCCCCTTACACAGCAATGAAGAACGTGGAGGAAAAGGGGAGCCTGGCATGTCTGAAACACCTCCCTGCTCCAGCCCAGCACCAGACACTGCAGCCTTCGCTTGGGAGAGGAAGAGACTGGTTCATTACAAACAGCGGATTGTGGCAGCTCTGAGTGCATGAGGTGCGGGAAGGGAGCAGGCTCTGTCTTTCCTGGCTGTGGGAAGCCCTGTTAGAACCACCCCAGCAGCTGGAATATTCCACAGAAAAATCAGGCGTAACCTCATTGACTTCAGGAGAGTTACTCCTGCCCTGAACCCGGGTAAATGAGAGCAGTAGCTGGCCCACCTCAGCACCACACAGCTCTGACTCATCTCCCACAGCCCCGGGAAGGGAGCCGATCTCCAATCTTAACAGTGGATTCTTGCAGGGAGGAATAACTGACGTCACGGTCGAGAACCCCGATGGGGACCGTCCCTAGGACACTACAAGACCTCGTGGTTGTGGAGATACCGAGAGCCTTTCACCTCCAGAGCAGCAGCTGAGCCCTTGTTGAGGAGAGGGGCCAGACCAGCCTGCGTTGGACCTGCACCTCTTCTGTCGCTCATTTCCTCAGAAGGTCTCAATGTCTTTTACAGAAGAGGCCATTATCAGTATCCACATCTTAGATAAGGTTCCTGGGAAGCAAGTGGCAAGTTTTGGAATTGAAGGGCTGGGAAGCACAATCCCAGGGGACTGTTAGATACTGTTGGCAGACTCTTCGCACCCAAGGTGGGTACTGTGATAGATTGGATCACAGATATTTCCTTGGGAAATGCCACCTGATGTGCTGAGACTACCTCTGAGCTCGTTTTCCCTGCCAGCTTGGGACTTCAGTGCCCTGTCTGGTTTGAGCCAGACATGCCAGCCTGCTACAAACACAGACCCAGGTCTGAACCACGTCCCCTCAAAGCTGCAGGCTTAACTGAAAAGGGCTTAAGGAGTGCTCCTGCCTCCAGCACTCAGATACCCAGCTCCCAATAGGGTCCAAACCCCAAATAAATCCATTTTACCCTGTATAAAACTTATACAAGGTATTCTCATAAATTGTTCAACCTCTATAGCATAAGAAAGGCCCCACACTGGGTCAGATCAAAGGTCCATCCAGCCCAGTATCCTGTCTACCACCAGTGGCCAATACCACGTGCCCTGGAGTGAGTGAACCTAACAGGTAATGATCAAGTGATCTCTCTCCTGCCATCCATCATCCCCCTCTGACAAACAGAGACTAGGGACACCATTCCTTACCCAGCCTGGCTAATAGCCATGAATTTATCCAGTTCTCTTTTAAACCCTGTTACAGTCCTAGCCTTTACAACCTCCTCAGGCAAGGAGTTCCACAGGTTGACTGTGTGCTGCGTGAAGAAGAACTTCCCTTTATTTGTTTTAAACCTGCTGCCTATTAAACACTGAGAAATATGCACAGCTGTTTGCTGCTTCCCCCAGGTAGTAATACATACTCTGGGTTAATTAAAAGTAAAAAGAGATTTTATTAAACACAAAAAGTAGGATTTAAGTGGTTCCAAGTAATAACAGACAGAACAAAGTGAATTACCAAGCAAACTAAAACAAAACATGCAAGTCTAAGCTGAATAAAGTAAGAAAGTGATTACAGATGAAATCTCACCCTCAGAGATGTTCCAGTAAGCTTCTTTTACAGACTAGTCTCTTTTTAGCCTGGATCCAGCAATCATTCACACTCCTGTGATTATTGTCCTTTCTTCCGGGGTCTTTCAGGTATCCTTTGGGGATGGAGAGGTTCCCTTTTGTGCCAGCTGAAGACAAAATGGAGAGGTTTTCAGAGGCTTAAATAGACTTTCTTTTGTGGGTGGAAATGCCTTCCCCTCTCCTCTGCAGAATCCATCTTCAAGACGCAGTTTTAGAGTCACATGGGTAAGTCACATGTCCATGCATGACTCAGTTCCTTACAGGCCACGCCACATTTCAAGGAAAGCTCAGAGGTGAACTGGTGTCTCTCAAAGTTCATTGTCAGCTGAAGTGTTTCTTGATTGCGCACTTACTGAGAATAGTCTTTTCTAAAAAAGCTGACCAACTGCTTCACTGAGGCTACGTAAAGTCAAACAAGTACACAGCCAATATTCATAACTTTGAATTCCAAAATGATACATGCATGTAAATAGGATGAATATATCCAGTAGATCATAACCTTTGCAGAGCTATGTTACATGGCATATTTGGCATAAAACATATTCCAGTCATGTCATATTTACACTCATAAGCATATTTCTATAAAGGATTATTGGATGCAACATCACAGGGTGACATAGAGCTGAGCTGCATCCACACTACAAAACATTTGGGCTCTGCCTTGCATTATAGTGGGACTTCAGCTCTGACCGCACCCCGTAGCAGGCTCTGCCAGCCTGAGTCAAACTAACTTCTGTGGGGACAGAAGTGGGGCTTGGTCTTAAACCTTAGAGCCCTGGCTTAGTTGGCTATTGTCACAGGGGGTGGGGGAGACCAGTTCCCACACCCCACTTCCTGGAATTCACAGTGATTCTTAGCCAGCCAGTAGATCAGAAGGTTTATTTGAGATGACAGGAACACAATCCAACTCAGAGCTTGTCAGTACAAACAAGACCCCTTAGTCAGGCCCTTCTGGGGGACAGGGAGATAAGACCCCGAATCCGGGCTCCCTCCTCTTCTCCAGCCAGCTTCTACTCCTCAAAACCCTGCAGCCGTCTCTCCCTTCCTTTGTTCACTTCCCAGGCCCTAGGTGTCATCTCCCCTCCTCCTTCTCATCTCAGGTTACAGCTCCAGGTATGTCCCCTTCAGAGCAGCCTCCCCTCTCCAGTGAAACTCTTGAGATCACGTCCACCCTCCCCCTTGCTTGTCACAGCTGTGTAGACACCATTGGGGTCTGGGATTTCCAATTAGGCACGGTAGGCACATGTGTAGGGGTGCCGGGTATTCTAAGGGCATCTTACCTCTCTAAACCTTTCTGCAGGGGTTGGGGGTGCTGAAGATGTTGTCCCTGGAGGCGCATAAGGTGTAAATCTGGCCCTGCCCTGTGAGGCTTGAGATTCTGCCATTTTAAAGTTACAAACTGACGTGGAAACACTTCTCAGGCATCTGAGTCCCTTTGATGGTCCCTGCATTTTAAGTGCAAAGCTTGTAAGTTTTTCACTGCTGCTTCCATTGCTGTTGCTCAGTCTGTTGCTTTGAGCCAGGTTATGTCCTCTTCTGCCAGCAATTGTCTTTGAATTTGCTCATTGGTTTTTGGTGTTACTGTCTTCTGACAGTGGTTAATGCTAGATGCCCCGGAGGGAATTAACAGAACAGGTAATCAACAAGTGATCCATGCTCTATCACCCATTCCCTGCTCCTGAGGTTGCAGGAAATACTGAAGCCAAAGGAGTTATCCTATTTAGGAATCAGAGAATGAACATTTGGAGCTATATCTGTGGTGGAGATTAACCAGCAGTGATTCCTTTAATCTCTGTGGACAATCCACCAGCAGGCTTGATCTTATGAGAAAAGATCTCCACCTCACTGGTTGAAAGTGCCAGGAAAATCCCTTGGGCTAAGCTATCTTGTAGGAGACAGGGGAATGACTTGGTAGTCAAGCTTAGACTCTAGAAAATGTGCTATGATTTTGTTCTCTATACGTAACTGTGATACTGGCAAACCAGACGCCAGCTGTGCCAGGGCTTTAGGTCTCAGCTGAGCACTGACAAATTCATTGTTGACAACCAGTCCCACTTACCTACGTGTTAGCATGGTTAAGGTGGGTACTGGACTTATGACAATGTGTTTAGACTTTATGAAATGCTTGTAAGTTACTGCATCGATTAATCTTATTTATGTTCCTATGCCATGCTACAAGGCCCTGGTTACACTGGGACTTTATAGCACTATAAAGCCCCCACGAGCGCTATAACCTCCTACCCATCCACACTGGCAAGGCACGTAGAGCGCTATAACCGCGGAGTTATAGCGCTACTGGTAATCCACCTCCTCACGGGGAATAAGGGCTGTAGCGCTCCCGCTGTAGCGCTGCGGTGAGAATGTGGACACCCACTGCGCTACAAGTGATCTCTGGAGATGCCTAGAGCCATTTAAGGCAATTGACGTCTCCTCCCTTTGTTTTGAACTCGGCTGGAGGAATGCGGAAGTACCTTTTTAGAGTTTCTCTCTTAACTCGGCAGATAAGCAATGCAAATGTTTAAGGAGGGAGCCTATGTGAAAACAAAGCCTTCTGTGAACGGACATGCACTGACAGGCTCTCAGAAGGACGGAAGAACCACTGGCTCTTTCCCTCCACATACACACAACACGTCCCCTCTCACCCCCCTCGTTTGAAAAGCACGTTGCACCCAGCTGAATGCTGGGATACCTGCCCTAATGCGCTGCTTCCAATGCCGCCTGAAGTGCCGCAAATGTGACCACGCTATACTGCTGGCGGGTGTAAGTGTGGCCACGCTATAGCGCTATCCCTATAGCTGTATATGAGGACAGCTATAACCAATACCGCTATAATCCTGTTAGTGTAACCATGGCCCAAGTTTGTTACATGTTTGCTCCTGTAATTGTCAAATGATTGTTCTGAATAACTTACCAACCAGGGGAAAAGCTTCACCTAATGTACGATGCTGAATCCTTACAAAAGGTGTTATCTCCTGCCCATCAGGAAGGACAACTGAACCCAAATGGGCCATTATGGGACATCACAACACAAAGGCTTTGTTAATGACCCCATCCACTCATGGAGAGGCTTCCTGCAAAAGGGCTCAACCCACTATGTTGAATTGTGGAAGAAGGAAATAAAACTAGGTGACAAGAAACTTATTCATCTCTCTCTCTCTCCCTCTCTCTCTCTCTTTGCTCTTTGGACTCTCACAGGGCTGGAACTAGGAAACAGGAGCTGAGATTCCCCTGGATCAACCTGGGTTAACCCTAAAAGACATCCAGTGCTGACAGATTACTACAACTGTCACCTTTTAGAACCACTGAGTGTAACTCACTTGTGTATGCACGCTGCCTGCTTTAACTCTCTTATTTCATTGGCCTAGTTACTAAACCCTTAGTTAGTTGATTACAGCAGTGATCTTCAAACTGGGTGCACGCACCCCCAGGAGTGCGTGAGCCCGCACCAGGGGGTGTGCGAGACCCTGGCGCCGCCGCTGAGTCCACTCTGGGGACCGCTGAACTCCCCGGTGGGCTATTTTGGTCCCACCAAAATTCCGCCGCAGAAAATTGAAGCTTCCGCTTTCTGCGGCGGCATTTCAGTGGACATACCCCGTCCCCCTCCAGGGGCTGCCAGACTTTTCCCTCCGTGGAAAGAGGCCGTGGGGGGAAAAGTTTGAAGACCCCTGGATTACAGGATTGGCTACAAGTGTTGTCTTTGATGTGTAATCTAAGGTCCAGCTTGCCTGGGAACAGATACTGGGATGCCCACAGGGTAAGCAATAAGACTGTGATAGTGCTTCAGGAATTCACTCTTGTTACTGGTTGGTGAAAGCTAATCATAGAGCAGCATACCACTAGTTTGGAGTCTCTGCCCGGAGGTTGGCACTCAGGGTTGCGAGTGGCTCCAGACAGTGTGACAGTAACCATTCGTCTCCAATATTCTCACTCTCGATTACGGGAATCTCTGTTTGATGATAAACTCATTCTTGTTTTCAGGAGAACCTCCGAGCGGTTAACCACACACCTCATTTGGAACCAGAAGTATGCAATCAGGAAGCAACCGAGACCATTCCTTTGCTAATGATCAAGAGATTGCTTCAGCAGGTAGTTCCTTAAGTAAAACAAATTGCATTGGGCCCTGCCTCTTGAATACATCTAACTTATCAAACTATTCCTTAACCTTACCATTCCCTGGTTTGACTTGTATTCCTTCCCCCAGTGGTTTATATTAATTGTACTAATTATCTGGTCTCTGTTAGCCATTAACCTGAAGCAAAATAAGCACCGAGTCCCTGTTGCGGGGAGGGGGCTGTACCCCCTCACATTTTTCCAGGAACTCTGACTGTACAAAGGTTCCCAGCCGCTGGGGCAGAAGTTACAGGGACATGGCTCTCTGCAGTGCTGAAGAGAGGAAGGGTGACTGGGTGCATGTGTTTCCTTTTCAAGGAAAGTCGCTCAGAGGCTCAGCGGATATAAAACCCCCCGGCGCAGAGTTGGGAGAGGGAGAAGCTCAGAGCGATGGCTTTAGACCGCATTTATCAGAAGTGTGAAGAATCTGACCGAGTGGAGCTCAAGGAACCAGAGGCAGAAATGGCGTCTGGAAGAGCAGGTAACAACGGGTCTGCAATAGTGGGAAATCCCACCGTTGTTTCCTCCCAGTCTTCTGACTCCTTAATAACAGGCCCCGATCCCATAGACCTCACACACCATGAAACCGAGGGCTGGATGGTTTGAGCGAGCTCTGAGGAATTGGGCCCAACACATGGAGCTGTGCGGTGCTTCAGTAGAACTGAAATGAGGGATTTAAAAGAAAATAGGTAGATAAATAGATAGATAGATAGTCCTGTAACTGTATTGGTCCCAGGATGTGAGAGACAAGGCTGGCGACAACCTTAACCTAACCCTTCTCTTGGACCAATTTCTCTTGATGCAAGACACAAGCTTTTGAGCTTCACAGAACTCATCTTCAGGTCTGGGAAAGGTAAACAGAGTGTCCAAGAGTTCAGTCTGATTACCAGTCAGTCTGTCTGTCTGTCTGTCTGTCTGCAAATGTTGGCTGGGGTGGGCACAGCTACAGGTGTCGGGGAGGGGAGTGTTGTGTTTTTTGGGGTCATTCTCCTCCTCTCTCAGCCTGATTCATTCCTTTCCTTTTTTCCCCCAGCACACTTTCGCCTCCTCGTTTCTCTCCCACTGATTCATTCCTTTCTTTTCCTAAAATGTTCCCTTCCCCCAGTTTCATGGGGCACTGAATCTCTTCCCCCCAAAATTACAGGGGCTTGTGTGATTTAATTTTAATAAAAAGAAAAACATAGGTAGCTAGATGGGGCATGTTGGAAGGAGAGGAAAGGTAAATGCGGATGGCTAAGGAGAGAGGGAAGATTTTGCACCCATCCTGCACTCAGCACTACTGCTGCTGATGCACAAGTTGCTGGGCAGTGAAGCCTGTTGTACACATTAGAGCACTGCAGATGGACTGGGATCCCACAGGAACTGCTGCCATAATAGCAAGAGTGGGTAAAATGTCCTGTGCTGCGGGCAGGATCGGGTGGGCAAAAACCCAGCCTGCAGGAATTTGCGGGAAAACATGAAATCTCTCATCAGTTTGCAATGAATAGAATGTCAGCAATGGAAGGCAAATTGGGATTTTTAACTAATGGTTTTAATAATGACATTTAAGCGATGGCTAGAAAGAGATTTAATGTCTGTTATAACAGGAGTTAAATGTTTTTTACATGATTTAAGCAAGATTTGTTTTATTCTTTTAGTGCTAAAAATTCTATCTGAACTTCATTTATATATATATATATATATATATATATATATATACACACATATACACATTACCTCACTGTTATTTTTGTTTGTTTGTTTTTCTTTTTAGTGGCATGGGGGGATCTGTGTCTCTTGCGGGATCTGCGGGATCTAAGATTTTTATAGGTGGGAGAGTGATAAATATGCAAGTACAGTAACAATGGAGGAGTGGGTGGGCCTGCGTAGTGCAGAGCAGGACTAGGCCGGGATTAAAAAAATAGTCCCATGCAGGGCTTCCATTCACATCCCAGGCCGTGCCATGAGCGGCCTAGTCCCCAGTGCCTTTCCTAGGCCCAGAGGTACATGTCCTGACCGCTGCGTTTCAGCTCCGGAATCCTGCTGACCAGGCCGCAGGCCCCTGGGTTGTGCAATGGGAATGTGTCGCGTGCTTCCTGGGTACAAACAATTCTGCATCTGCAGCAGATTTGCGGTTCTTTTCTTCCCCTTTTTTATTTTCATTCCTGGGAAGCGAAGGGGGGTGATGTGTGGGATGGGGCTGATGTTGGGGTTGGGGACACAGCTGCTTCCTTCCCCTCCCCCGCCCCCCGCTGATCGGAGCACAGTGGGCTGAGGCTGGGGGGTGACTGGGGTGTGCAGGGCACTGTGCAGGGAACAACCTTCTGAGCCAACGACTGGTCCCTGCCTGTAGGAGGCTACAGCAGAGGGGACAGCAGCACAGAGCTAGGGGAAGCCTCCCTGTCTGGGGTCTTCATGGCACATGAGTCTTTGGCCCGATGGGGAGGATTCTTGGGGGACAGTGCCCAGGGAAGCTCAGGGCACTGGGAGAGGAGGCCAGGGCTGGGTACAGGCAGCCATCAAGAGGGGATCACAGGTCAAGTAGGAGATGGGTCAGAGGGAGATGTATGTAGAGACCTGAGCCACGGAGCTGGATCCTGATGGTGGAAGCTAGTCAAAGGGGACAGAGGAGACAGGGGCAGGGGCGGAGAGTGAAACACTAGGGAATCCTCACAGCATCTCACATGCATCGCCCGGCCCGGTTCCCTGAGGTATCCTTGGGAAAACACAGGGGATGCCTTGGAAACAGGGTTCTCTTATTGCAGGGGCAACAGCAGTGATGGAAGCCTGAGATGGTGGATGGACTCTAGATACCCTGGAGAGATTAGATAGAACGGGGATGGCTGGATGGAAATACACAAAATCATGTTCCAATTCCGACTTGACACCCCTTCCAACCTCTGGTGTGAATTGCCCTGTGGTGCCCCGAGGTGCCTGATCCCAGAGGCGCGTCCATCGCTCTGAGTTAGCGAAGGCTGATAACACTGACTGCTGATTCCCCTAGTGCCTTCCCCAGGGGGCAGGGATTTGGGCTCTAACCACCCCGTCTCTGCTGGTCCCTTCCAGGGAGTGCCTGGTTGCAGTTTCCTAGAAGTCCGAAGAGGGCAGCAAAGTCCATATTAACCCTTTACGCCCTGCATGCTGTGTCGTTTGTGCTCTGGGCTGTGCTCCTCGCCGTGGCGATTGCGAAGTGTAAGTATTCCGGAGAGCAGTTAGGACCAAGACAGAGGAATGGGCCCAGTGGAAAAGCTCAGGGGTGAAATCCTGGCGCCATTAAGTCAATGGTCAAACTCACATTGGCTTCAACAAGGCCAAGATATCACCCCACACGTCCCTCCCAGCCTGAGCCCATGTCTCTGTCAATGGCCAGTGTGGGGTGATGCAAGGGCTGGGGTATAATCCCCCATAATGCATTCACTGTGCCCTAGTATTGCTAATTGTAAGACAAGGCTCATTAAGTCAGACCACCCGATCTCCAGCTCACAGCAGTGGGGCCAACAGGCACTGACTCCGTGGGTGCTTCAGTGATGGAGCACCCACAGGGAAAAAAAAATAGTGGCAGCCCCACCAATCAGCTCCTCCCCTCCCTTCCATCTCCTCTTCCCTGACACAATCAGCTATTCAGCGGCCTGCAGAAGGCACGGGGGAAGGGGAGGAGCGGTGGAGGAAGAGGCAGGGGACGATGTAGGATGTGGGTGGGAAGAGGTAGGGCGTAGCCTTGCCGAAAGGGGTGGAGTGAGGGCAGGGCCTGGGTCAGAGAGGAGGTCCAGCAGCCCAAGGAAATCATATAGTCAGTGCCACTGGCGGGGCCCTTCCCAGGGCCTGCACTCTGAGCAGGGACACTGGGGTTTGATGCTTGAATGGATCCCTGTGTGCAACAAGCTAGTACAGTGTGTGTTGGGACCCCCTCTGGCAGCTGCTCCACATAGGATGACAGCCCAGCTACTGCTGCTAGCTAACAGAGTTACTCCTTTAGCTCAAACTGTTAGAGGTCTCTGCTGCAGCGGTCAGATATTCAAACCCCGCCAATGACACTTGATGGGAGATTACACACAGCTGCAGCGTTGCCAGCTCTAGGTGGTTGAATTGAAGCCCCAACTCTGGAAGTCATGTGAATAGGTGAGACTCTCAGCTTTCATTTAAGAAATTGAGACAGTTTCTAGTTGCTGAGAAAAGCCTGAGAAAGTGATGTGACAGCTCAGGAACCAGAAGGCAAAGAAAAGGGATCCAAAATGTATTATTTTGTATAAAGTTCATGATCTTTAAGCCCAACTCATGGGTTTTTTTTAACATTTGGGGTTGGCCAGACTGTACCAGGGCAGGGATGGCTCAGAGAGGGCTGGGAGATTGTCTGAGCAGCAAGAAGCTGGGAAATAGAAATGGCCATGACTCCAAACTAAAAAGCCATCCCTCTTCTGAGTCCCCCGAAACCATATAAACAACAGCTGACATTTGTCTCTCTTTCTAGATGCAGAGATGTCCAAGGAGCTGGAGCAGATGCGGACTGATCAATCCCTGCTCAGAGCCAATGGTAACAATTCAGCTTACTCCCAGGCCTCCCTTTGTTGGTATTACTGTTGTTACCCTTTGGCCCAAGTCAAAATCTGAGGCCTTGCTGGGTTTGTTCCCATTCAGGGGAGCAAACGCTGCTCCTAGGCAGGTCTGTTCTTGCTGTGACTTGTTTAGTTACCTGGGCTCCTGTTCCACTGAGCAGGGCAGGAACTAACAGCAGCAGCCAGGTTCCTTGCTCAGAATCCCCACCGCTGCCCCTCCAGTGAGCTCTGTGCCTGGGAAGCTCTATCTCTGCTTCCTCCCAGTTCCCACTCACAGCTCCTTTGGCCTGCCACCCAGGCAGCTGGTTTCCTAGTACCTGGGGTTGCAACCAGCGACACCCTCAGGCTGGCCCACCTCAGCTCTAACCTGCCATGCAGCCTGGTGCTTTGGGCAGTCGCCTCCATTGTCTGCAGCCATTTCATTGTCTACAGGGCCTTGATTGCTCCTCTCACACTTGGCACCCATTGGCTTTAACAAGGTCTGACATTGTCTGTGGATCCCAGGCCCACGTGAGGGCAGTCAATAGCACCCTCCAGCATAACGCTATTAGGTGTGTTACGGTAGCAGCTAGAAGTCCCACTCACAGCCCAGGCCCCCATTGTGCCGGGGGCTGCACAAATACAGCACATGTCTCTTCCAGGCTCCGAGATGGCGAAGCAACTGGGGATGCTTCATTTCAATCAATCAGCCATGCACAGCACTGGTACGTACCGGAGTCCTCATGATCCACAGCCCGGCGTCCCCTCTATAACTCTCCTGAACCTCTCTCATCTCACCCCTTCGGCCTTCCTCCCTCTCCTCCTCACAAGCCCCTCCCTACCCCATTCTTTGATCAATCTCCCCACTCCCTGCCTCGCTCATCCTGGGTCCCCGAGACTCTCCTGGAGTGTGATGGGCTCTGTTTGTCTCTCAGGGGAGGAGCTGGCCAAGGAGCTGAAGAGGCTGCAGTCAGACCTGGCCATGTTGAAAGAGAAAGGTGAGGGCAGGCGGGGGTGTGGAGCAGGCCTCAGATGGAGGAAGGCCGGAGTGGGGTGGGGGAACAGCAGCATGAAGCTGAGGTGGGGCTGGAGAACCCCAGCCCTGGGTGGTCATGGCAATCTGGAAACCCCCACACACTCGATCCAGCCTGAGCGAGCGGAATTTGTGATTCCTTCCCTGAGATGGAGGCACCGAGGCAGGAAATCCAGGACCAACCCCCTGACCCTTTGTGGGCCCCAGAGGGGGTGCAGCCAATACCCCCAGAGTCTGCGCTCAGGGCTCTGTGTGCAACATGGGTCCCCTTATGAATGGGGGGAAGCCAATTAACCCTTTAGTGCCAGGTAGTCTCACCCCAGTGTGTTCCCAGTCTGGCCTTCAGGGAACAGTCTGGGCTGGGCTGCTACAGAGAGGCTGTTTCTTGCGCCCCAAAATCATTTGGGGAAAAGTTGGGAGGAGATGGCAGACAGGGACTCATTAGGGGCCTAGAGGAGGCAGGTAATTTCAAGGGATGGGCAGAAAGAGGAGGTCCAGGTGTAATAAGCTCAGGGTGTTGGGGAGCCAGGGGTAGGGAACTGGCGGGCAGGGCAATGGGAGGAGGGGCAGGGCTCCTGCTGGGGTTTGGGGAGAAAGAGGGGGCAGGGTTGAGCTGAATAAATTTGACCCTGGTGAAAGGTTGGGGTCCCGCTGGAGTGTTCGGCCAGGTCTCCAGTCCCTAATGACTGTATTGGACTGACTGTAACAAGCTGCTGCGAAAGGGGCCCCGTTTCAGTGTCATAGCCAGGCCCCCTATCCGTATGCCAGCACGTACCCAATGGCGTATGGTCCGTACAGAGACACGCCAGGCCAAGCTGCACACACCCACGGTTCTGGCAGCTTCAGACGCACAGAACATGGTGAGCGCCACTTGAGGCTCCCAAACTATTTAAAGGGCTGTGACCCCATTCCCGTACATGATGGCGTGTTGTGTTCCCAGTGTCCAGGGATCTGGCCAAAGCGAAGCAGGACAGAGACGACATCAGGGCCGAGACCTACAAGATCCTGGATGCCGGACAGAAAGTGAACGGTGAGATACACACCAGCCTCGGCTCGCTCTTCGCAGCAGGAGAACCATTTCCTGTTCTGCGCCTTTACAGCGCCTGGCGCAACGGGGCCTGATCCGGGGGCTATAGCAATAGAGATAATAACTGAATAATTCTCAGCCCCTCGCGAATATTGGGGGACTTCCTATTCATTGAAGCCATAGGGAATGAGAAGTTTGTAGGGGGCACTCTTCCCCCGCAGTCAGTGCTGACCGCAATCCCCCAGCGCGATTCTAGGGGGCGCCCTCCCCTCGGAGTTATATGAAGGATTGTGCTGAAAGAGTCCATTTAATATTTCTAGCTGTGCATTAAGCAAAGTCTCTATCCTATCCCATCTCTCTCTTCTCTCTAGCCGAGTGTCTAAAAACCTGCTGGCAAGGGAGGAAATAGGGATTTGTTCTGCCGGGTAATGACTCCCAATATCCTCCACATTTGGAGGAAGCATAAAATGGGTGAATAGTATTCTCCCAGTGACCTTACAGCTGAGCCCATGCTGAAGGCATTCGCTGGGTTTAGCCAAGGTGGGGAGTCTCTCCCGCCCACACCTCCCTAGTCACACGCTGGCTTTGCTGTGTTCTCTCCGGCAGGCACTCACCGGTGCCAGCCTGGCTGGCAGCAGTACCAAGGGAGGTGCTACCTTTTCTCCTCAACTGCCCAGCGCTGGCAGGCAGCCAGAAGCTCCTGTTTAAGCCACACCGCCGATCTGGTGGTGATCAATGATCGGATGGAGCAGGTACGACACCCCCCACCCCCGACCCCACATTGGGTAAAATGCACCCATGCAGAGGACCACCACGAGGCCTACCTTATGTTCCAGTTTAACCAACCAATTCTCTGTGTCCTCCTCTCTAGAATTACTTGACCACTAAAGCTGATTCCATTCGTCACTGGATAGGCTTGACAGACCAAGGGACTGAAGGCGTCTGGCACTGGGTGGACAACACTCCTGCGGCATTTACGTAAGCATGGGGCAATTCTCTGCTCTGCCCTTCCTGCCCCCGGCCTTCCCCAGCTGCCCCTGCTCCTGCAGGCGCCTTCCACCTCAGTAGTTCCAAGGCTGGGGCCTGGAAAGGCACCACTCGGGTTTGATTTCATGCCCTGACGACTGGCCAACTCAAGGCTTCATCGGTCCCCCACAGATCAGTGGTTCGAATCTGGCCCAGGTCTGTAACGACTACATGGCTCTGCTGCTAGGTGCCCTTGGTATGAAACGAGTTTGCTGGGTCTCAGCCCAGTTCCCAGTGGGAAAAGCATTCACTGATTGCACTGGGGCTTGTTAGCCATCACAGCCGAGGAGCCAAGGACTGGATTGAGCACCCCTCTCAGCCTACAGAAGGGCCTCTCCAAGACAAGGCAGGTCTGAGACACCACAGCAAGGAGAAGCTTGTGCTGCCATAGCCAATGTAGGTGGCAGCTTCTACCACTGACAACTTGACATCCTCTACTGCAGAGTGTGAACTTAGGGCCTGTAACAGTAATGTCCTGGCCCAGTGGTTAGAGCCCTGCTCTGGGATTCAGTAGTGCTGGCTTCCATACCCGACTGTGCTGCTGGCCTGCTGGGTGGTCTTGGGCAAGTCACTGCCCCGCTCTGTGCCTCAGTTTCCCCTTCTGCAAAACAGCCAAATGATACTTTGTAAAGTGCTTTTCTCTCTCCTGATGAAAGGTACTATCTCCAAGCTAGGTGTTGTTGAGCCAAAGGAGCAGCTTCATTAAATGGTAGGAGGTTGTTATCCCCTAATGACCTAGTAACGAGGCCTGCTCTGCAACCAGGTGACACTGTCCTCAGCCCTTCATTCATTTGAATCATTCGAAATAAAAAAATCTGTCTGTTGGGGGTGGGGGGGAATGTAATAAACCCTTCGGTTTTGGGGTGAAAATACCACAAACCCCCATTCAGGGAGAGGGCAGCCGGCCTTCCTTGGAAGCCATGTTGTTCATGCCTTTTCCAGAAGCCCCTTTATGCAGCTCTGGTGCCATCAAGGGGCCATAAAGGGAAAGTACTCTTCCACATGCACACTGGCCCAGGGCTCAAAGGCCTGGGGAAGAGCAGAAAAGCCCCATGCGTGGGGTGGGGCTGGAGCACAGACGGGCTTTGGCTATTTTTGGCTGCCTGCAATGCCGCAGGGGCCTGAGCTTAAGTTAGACCAACCCCGAGGCTGCTCTAGGTGATGCTGAGGGGGGACCCGGTTACCAGGCAGCACATAGATGAGAGCATCTCAGTCGGAACCGCTGGCCTAGTGGCTTGAGGGCTCTTCTCATCCTTCCCTTTCAGGTTTTGGGCCACAGGGGAGCCCAATAACATGTACAGTTATCACATCAGAGATGAGGACTGCGCCCACCTTCACGAGGATGGCCGGTGGAACGACGAGCCCTGCAACTTGAACTATAGGTGGATCTGCGAAAAAGCTGCCTCCAGCTAAATGGCTGGAGCCTTCCTTTGCTCTGAGCACCAGCTGAAGTGTATCCCGGCCCATGAGGCCTGTGAACTGTTCCCACCCCACACCGGTCTTTACGGTTGCCAACTTTCTAATCGCACAAAACTGAACACCCCTGCCCGGCCCCAGCCCTGAGCCCTGCTCAGACAACCCTGCCCCCC